>OY804590.1:81288849-81888849 GCA_963680875.1 Bathymodiolus brooksi
TGTCAAAGGTCACCGGGTCAAATTTTTAGGCGAGGGGATATGCCACGCTTTGCGTTGCCCTTGTTTTTTTTTATTCTGTTGGTGATATATTAACATCTAACACCAAATTGAGTAACTAAAGTTGTGAGTTCAAATCCCACTCATGACGAAGTGTATTTTATGCAACATTATGGGATGAAGTTTGTCAGTGCCTTGCGACAGGTCTCCGGGTACTCCGGTTTCCTCCACCAATCAAACTGGCTGCCACGATATCACAGAAATATTGTTGCACGTCCTAAACCGTATCTTGTCAGTTGCTAAAACAAAATTGATTAGAATAGCAAGAAGTGGAATATACAGTTTCATTGTTTATATTTCTCTGTCGTCAACATTTTTTTTTAATCACAAGTAAATGTTATCTGCTGACAATTTTATTCAAATGTTGTAAATTACTTTCTTAATTTCATTGAGAAATGTGTAGCTTGTGATTACAAACTGCTTATTATCATTGATCTGTTCTGATATATTGATTTCTGAAAAGAATTGATGAGGCAGAGTTATTCCCCTTTCTTTATTTTGCAACAAATAAGGTTTAAATACTTCACATATTTAGAGTGAAAAATGCATTGGCGGTGTAATGGTAAGCCTGCTCAACCTGTGTGTGGTAGATCGTGAGTTTGACCCAGGGTCCGCAACCTGTGTGTGGTAGATCGTGAGTTTGACCCAGGGTCCGCAACCTGTGTGTGGTAGATCGTGAGTTTGACCCAGGGTCCAGTCAAACCAAAGGCTATACAATTTGGTATCGACTGCTTCCCCGATAAAGAATAAAACCTTAGAATGTTTGGCTTGGAATCGGGATAATTATACCCCCGCTCCCCGAAGGGGGAGGGGGGTATACTGTTTTACGTCTGTCCATCCTTCCGTCCGTCCAAGATATTTTTCGTCGCATTTTTCTCAGTAACTGTTGATGGCAGAAATCTGATATTTGGTCACAAGCATCATATAAGTATACCATATTGTGGGTAGCGTTTTTGGACCCGTCAGATTCCTACTTCCTGTTTGCCGACTTAGTTGGTTTTTATACACATTGAACATATATGCACATTTTTCTCAGCAACTATTGATGACAGAGATCTGATATTTGGTCACAAGCTTCATATAGGTACCCCATATCGTGGGAAGCGTTTTTGGACCCATCAGATTCCTACTTCCTGTTTGCCGACTTTGTTGATTTTTATACACATTGAACATATATGCTCATTTTTCGTCGCATTTTTCTCAGCAACTATTGATGGCAGAAATCTGATGTTTGGTCACAAGCTTCATATAGGTACCCTATAATGTGGGAAGGGTTTTTTGACCCGTCAGATTCCTACTTCCTGTTTGCCGAAGAGCGGGGGTATCATAGGCGAGCATTAGCTCACAGTTCATCTTGTTTGTGAGAGTGGAGTGACATGTCTACCCATGAACTTTTCTTTCAGTCAGTTAGCACTATGAAAATCCAGCTACGTTTGTTGGTTTAGTACAAGCAGGGCCTCCAGCTACGTTTGTTGGTTTAGTACAAGCAGGGCCTCCAGCTACGTTTGTTGGTTTAGTACAAGCAGAGCCTCCAGCTACGTTTGTTGGTTTAGTACAAGCAGGGCCTCCAGCTACGTTTGTTGGTTTAGTACAAGCAGGGCCTCCAGCTACATTTGTTGGTTTAGTACAAGCAGGGCCTATGAGAGGGGGGGTTCAGCTGGTACATCAGTCTGGGGCCGGGAGAGCCAATAATGCACCTGTGAATCTCTGAAGGGCTCCATAGACGTTTTATTTTGATTTTTTGTTCAAATTAGGATTGCGGAAGGTTTTCTCAAGATCTCGGTTAGGGTTATATACAAATATTTCATATATTCTTTTGGTAGAGTAGACCAGATTTTATTTACTATAAAACAACTTAACACCTTGCTACATTAACTTATTATGTTAGTCACTGCTTTGTATAAAGTATGTTATTTTGACATTCTGCTGCACAGGAAATACAGCATTTATGAAAGTTTACCAGTGGTTTTATTGGACCTAAAATCCTCAATTTTGAGAGAAGCCTCAGTCTGTCCCCAGGGCCCAAAGCAGTGTTGTACATTTTTCAATTTCAACTTTATTTGATGAACGGTTGGCCGTATTTTACGGGTAATTTTGGCATTTTAGACATGATAACACTGGCCAGAGAAAGGAATTAGCCGGTCTCGGGGGGTAATTTTGCATTAAAACGAGTTAATGAAAGAGAAATCCGGCCGGATAGAGGAGGTGGCCTTTCGTGGGAGGGGCCATACGATGGAAGGACTACTGTACCACCTTGCAAAATTTCTCTTGGAGGCCCTGAGTACAAGGCGGACATGATCATCATCTCCTCGAAATGCGACTTCTCCTGATTTAGCTGGGGGAAAATGCCAATTTGGCGCTTAACAACAATCATACACTTTATAGTGATTTTCCTTTGCTGGATTTGGTAGTTGCATAAAATAAAGAAAAGCACCAGTTATTTGGATCTGAAATATATTGTATGTTATTTCATTAGATATGAATTTGAACACATATATAAACGTGGGTCCCCTTTCATATTTTTAATTGACAGTTTACCTGGGCTAAGAATAGTAACAAATGAGGATCAAAACTTCCATAAGTAACCTGGCTGTGTTCTCGAGTTCTCTAGTTATGCTCATTTCATTTGAAAATTCTGTAACCATATATTTTTTTGATTTCTGTGAAATGTATATATGGTTTTTTTTTATGATAAAATTAATTTATTGACAAATCACAGCACACTGCATAAAGCATTTGTGGCCATAGAAATGCCCCGAAATGTTACATACTAGCAATATGGTGTTGTGTCAGGAACATACATTGTATAAAGACGCTTGTAATGGGAACTGAATTGCCTAACCTAAACATATTTCATCACGACTTTCTTAAGTTGTTTCATTGATAGAAAAGTATATAAAATAAAGTACAAGCTTCTTTCATATATTGCCCACATCCAATTTATCCTTGAATATTCTGGCAAAGTGCGCATTGAACGTTGCTAAATTTCGCTTGTCACTTCATACTAAAAAATCAGTTGGCAATGTCGGATGGCCAGTTGTTCTAGTCTCTAATGGTGTCAACAGAGAACGAACGAACATTTTCCGCAGTCTATTTCCACAATTAATACTGTACAACTGTTTTCTTGCTTGTGTCTTTGATTTCTTTTAGATTTCTGTATGTAGTTTGATTTATCGATCTCTACTAGATGGTTGGCTGTTTTATAGGACATTATTAGTCCAGTGTCGTTGATTTGTGTTTGGATGGTTTTCAGTTAAGCTCTGTTATCTTGTCACAGAAACTAGAACGATGGCTGGTGAAGAATCATACCTTTGTACATGTACTTCTCATCTTTGTACTTTTATAATTTCTATATATTTGGTCAATCTGATTAAATTTAGATCTCTTCACTTGCTCATTTTGTTATTTGCTTGGCCGCTACGGGGCTAAGCAAACAAAAATAATAAAATTAAAAAAAATGAGCAAGTACAGAGATCTAATTTTAATTCTAACATGACGTCCTTCTTTCGCTTTGTAAACAAACGAGCGAGTTATCGATTGGGAATAATCTCATTAGCACATGCGCCGCTTCATGTGACTGACTTTCCTGTCGTAAACGTACATGTTGATGAATTATCGTCTGCTCGAATTTGGACAATACAATGGCCAAACGAAAAAGGACAAAAGGACAAACAATGATCTACAAAACAGTACATGAGCAACTAAAGATCGAGCAATATGAACCCCACTAAAAACCGGTGATAAACTCAGGTGCTGTGGAACGGTTGGCAATTTCTGCTCCACGAGTGACACCCGTCGTGTAACTGTTAAACGACGTAAACATCATCTAACACACAAGCAGTTTGTATTCCGATAGTTTTTTTACATCTTCAAGTACATGTACATATCAAGGTACATGTATAGGTTCAGATTAACTTGCATACAAAGGGTTAGTGTTAGGGTTATGGTGTTTAACGCCACTTTCAACAATATTTCAGTTACCCGGTATATAGTGGCGGTCAGTTTTATTGGGGGAAATCGGAGAAAACCACCGACATGCCGCAAATCACTGACAAACTCACAACGTTAGCGGTGATAGTTACTGATTCTATATGTAATTGTAAATCCAACTACCATACAATCACGACCACGACGTCCCTAACATGCTTACAAAAGTTCAAAAATTGTGACTATCCAATATGCAATTATATAACCTGTATACTTCTATAAGATCTTAATGACAACTGATAAGACATTAGTTTGGAATAGAGGTAAAATTTGGTTGGAACGTGTTTGGGAGGTAAGTTATTTTTAAAAGTTGACTAAGAAAACAACAATGCAAAAATGCAATTTATAATTTGCATCTGGAGAACTAATTTTGATTCACATGCAAACTTCAAATATGTATTGCAGTCGGTTTTGATTGTTGAATAAACTGTATGTGACCTTTAAAATATATTGTGGCAATTATTGTTGAATAAATTATGACATTGAATAGGGTTAGGGTTATGGCGTTTAACGCCAATTTCAACAATATTTCAGTTATATATATCGTGGCGGGCAGTTTTAATGATGGAGAAAACCGCCATACCTGGAGAAAACCGCCATACCTGGAGAAAACCGCCATACCTGGAGAAAACCACCGACATGTCGCAAGTAATTGACGAACTTTATCACATAATGTTGTTTCGAGCGGGATTCAAACTCACAACGTCAGTGGTGATAGGCACTGATTTCATAGGAAGTTATGAGCACAACTACCATACGATCACCACCACTAGTGTGTGAAATTCTCTATAGTGGAGCATAGACTCAGTTGCCGAAATGTAAGAACGTATTTCTTCTGTAAATAATGAAAATCCAGTGCATGTTCAACTTATATTTACTTGTTTTCCATTTCAGCCTGAACGCTTGGTTTCTTTTTCAACGTTTATCACTCGGCATCTATTTTTCAACGTCCAAACATTTTCCGTTGGTCGTTCGATACGTATTAAACGTTAGGTGTGAATGAATAGTGAAATTGAATTGAAGTTAAATTAGAAATTTCGAATGTTGAACTTCTTAAGTTAATCTTTAGATAAGAAAGCAAAATAATTGTACTATGCATATATTTCTAATCTTTATTTAATTAGAAATATATTTTAAGGTGAAAACCTGTCATCATGCTGACCTCATGGTTATTGCTACTTCCGGTTCTTGTGAATGCTGATATTACGACTACCCTGGGTAATATTAATGACTGGGGTGGTGGTAGGTTTGAAGGGCATTTCAAGTTCGCCATCACAGAAGATATGAATGGTTGGGAGGCTACTATAACATTTTCTGAACCTGTTGCTAATATAAAGGTATATATGTATAGCTGTTCAGTAAAACCTATCTCAAAGTGATCAATGGAACCTGTCTAATCCGACACACCGAGGAAATGTGTAAGATTTTACAGGATGTCGGAATACTCAGGTTTTATCTTAGTTAACAGAAATACCTTGGGACCATACATTTTTGTGACATTTCACAAGATGTCGGAAAACTCAGACATCGGATTGCACAAGTTCCACTGTATTTTCATCTTACAAATCCTGATTATGGCTTCCACTAAGTTTTGATTATAATGTGTAATTGATGTATTGTATGAGTTATGACCGGACATTTTATTAAATCATATTTTAAAATAACTGGTATAATATATGTGTGGTTTTTTTCGACCATGACATTCATCATTTTTCCAGATACGATATCTGTTTTTATTATTTCTTCCGTGTAGTAGCAAAGTAGATGTAATTTGCATACCATATTTTTAGACACTAACAGATTGTTGCGAGACAAGATAGAAAGGCTCGCCAAAGTCTTTCGCTTTTCTACCTTTTTCTAAAACTCGTAAAATAAATTGTTTATCTTCCGCCGACAATGTGCATATATTGTATATATCAGTGTAAGTGTTCTTAAATATAAGATTGATATGTACTTGGTTAGAAACAAGAGACACATTTTGTTTGTAAATGAGACACACATATACAATGCACAGGAGCGGACCAGGAATACGTTCCTTAATATAAAATCAAAACAAACAAAATTATTTGGTTTGGGGTTGGTTTATGTTGTTAAATGTCACTTTCAACAATATTTCAGCTATATCGTGGTGGTCAGTTTTATTGCTGGGGGAAACCGGAGTACCAGGAGAAAACCCCCGACCTGTCGCAAGTCACTGACATACTTTATCACATAATGTTGTATCGAGTACACCTTGACATAAACGGGGTTCGAACTCACAACTTTAGTGGTGATAGGCATTGATTGCACAGGTAGTTATAAATCCAACTACCATACGATTACGACCACGACGCCCCCTCCCCCTCCCCAACAAACAAAATGAGATATAGGAATCGACAAAGGAACGCCTAAAATGAAAATAGTCCACACTAAATATAAAGTTCTTGGTGAGGCACAGTGTACGTTCAAATGCTGAGAACGCAGAATTTCCCACTTTTTACCTCAAATCCCGCCTATTTTCTTTATGCCCCCTCCCCTCTCTCAACAACCTAGATGCACTGATACACCCAAATACAAGGATTTGATAACAAATAGACATATCATTGTTACAGCAATGGATGGGCGATGAGGTTAAGCATTCGGCAGACAACAAGGTTCACATTATTGTAAACAAGGGGCATACAGGTGTTCAGCACACTGGCAATACACTCGATATTACAGTTCAAGGTGAATACAGTGGAAGTAAAGCTCCGTCGGCGACAGCTGTTCTACACAACATGGGAGACGATGGGTTTACCGTTCCCCCTCTACCTAATAGTAAGTTAGTTTCATATAAGCATAGTATGCATTTTCTGGAATCAGGTTAGTACCAAATGATTGTTTCTCTTTTTGTAATGTTTCCGTTGTTTTGTAAACCTTTGCATTATTTGGTGTGGTTCTCTGATGTCTGCTTATGGTTAAATAAAATCCTAAACAT
Source organism: Bathymodiolus brooksi (assembly GCA_963680875.1). Lineage (NCBI taxonomy): Eukaryota > Metazoa > Mollusca > Bivalvia > Mytilida > Modiolidae > Bathymodiolus > Bathymodiolus brooksi. The sequence goes on from OY804590.1 coordinate 81,295,850, forward strand.
GCTTAACGTTCAACCTTAAACTTGTCACACATCGATAATTGCCATAATAGATATGCATATCAACTAGAGAATAAATAAAACTCCCTGTGTGCTTGCAGATGATGGAACAAAATACAACTATGATGAAATCATAGAAAAATCTATTTTATTTTACGCTGCACAAAGATCTGGCAAGCTTCCAGCCGATAACCCGATACCATGGCGAGGTGACTCCGCACTGAAAGACGTCGGAAACAACGGCGAAGACCTAACTGGTGGATGGTACGATGGTATGAACTTTAAACTTATTTTATGTGCATCTGATTATTTAATGGGTGGCATGATTGGTTGTATTTTAATGATATCCTTCAGTTTAAAATGTTTCCACCAATGTCAAGACAACGAACATATACCTCTCACAACAACAAAAAACAATATGATATATTATACCGAAGAAAATACAGGTCATGTATTTAGACAAGCGGAGTCGTGGCTGGTTGTTTTGGGAATTATTCGTCGTTAAAAGTTAACAGTGATGATAGACAATGCAAATAACACAACTATCATTGATTGATCTAGATCACTAGATTATATATACACATGTATGTATGAGAACTCCTTAGAACCGCATGGTCTTTCTCAATCACCAACACGAACAACTGCTAGTGACCACCTGATTATATATGAACCTGTATCTGATTGCCCCTTTGGTATCTTCAAACTCTTCATATGAAAGTTGCAACACTGATTTTCAACAATTCTACCAATATCAACAACACGGACATCCATTTTTCATCTCAAGCAAAAACAATCACGACATATGGCGTTGGAAATCGCGATGATAGCTTGTGAAGTACAGCAGGTACACAAATGGGTTTTCTATGTTTGTCCATAGAACCACATGGCCTCTCTCTATCAGCAGATAATATGATTATACACAAAAAACCAATATATATGTTAGCCCTATGGAACCGCATGGTCTGCTCCCAACAACAAAAACAGCTCTGAATTTTGTTTTTATTATACTAGAATATAAAGTGATATGTATGCTAACACCATGGAATTGCATAGTCTGCTTCACCAAAGACACCAACAATGGCTCCTGACCCCCTAATTACATTTGTATATATATATATACATGTATATATATATTTTTCAAATCGGATTACAGACGCTGATGAAGCTTGTCGGTCAAGCGAAATATCCGTCGATTTCATTATAATTATAGTCTTTTTGTAGATTTATAGTTATTTTTGTTACATTTTAACATCTTTTTTTGATATCGTTGTGCTAACATTTTAGACGTTTATATATATATATCTCAACCATAAGACGCACGCGTTGTTTCTTTATTGTATGTGTTTTGATGTAATTGTTTTGACCTTTGTACCCGTATTGGTAATTTACCCTAATGACGTCCCTACTTTCAGCTGGTGATAATGTTAAGTTTGGTTTTCCAATGTCAGCATCTGTGACGCTGTTAGGGTGGGGGTTGTTAAAATTCAAAGATGCGTATGTCGCCAGTGAACAATTAGGAGAGATGTACGATTGTATTCGATGGCCTTTGGAATGGTTGCTTAAATGTCATACAGGGAAAGACGAATTGTATGTTCAGGTAAGCGTTTCCTAATTACTATGTCAGATATATTTTCTTAATTAAAATGTCAGATATATCTTCTTAGCACATGTCTTAGGGGACGACTTTCTAACTTCAACATAGTACAGATCTTGATCTAGAAATAAGATATATCCTAAAAGACTAACAGTTCACTGTGATAGAGATTTCTATCTAGACTGATGATACCATAAGGAACCAAGACTCCATCGTGTCAAAGATATGACTCAATCCGAGGACACATATATACTACAGTTGATTCGTTTTGCGAGAATTGATTTCTCATAACAGTACCGAATCGTAGGCGAAGCCTTTTATGTGGGGGCAATGAGAGCTCCATTTCGAGGATTAGTCAGGCCACATCAATATAACGTCACATAATTACACATTAGAAAACAACATTATGTTAATCATTTAATCGCTTGATAATGTATATCATGGTGTGTAAAGATTAAAGGGGGAAAATATAAATCATCGATAAATAAGAGTAAACAATACATTGAAGTGAACATCCTTGATCAACTACAGTTCTTCTACAGTGAAATCTGTCTAAACCGAACCATGAATAAAACGGAATCATGTATAAACCGAACTTTACACGAAGTCGCATTGTAGGAAATATTTGTGAATTTAACCAGTATAAATCAAGCACCTGTCTATTCTGAACACAAAGGCTGGTCCAAAGAAGTTTTGATTTAGGCAGGTTTCACTGTATTTTGTTTTATAGTTAACACTTCTAAGAAGATCAATTCTATATAATTATTACGTAAATAGGTAGGAGATGGAGGAAAAGATCACTCCTTCTGGGGAAGACCGGAGGATATGACAATGGATAGACCTGCCTTTAAGATAACTGCAAGTAAACCTGGAAGTGACGTAGCAGCTGAATACGCAGCCGCAATGGCTGTTGGCTCAATGGTTTTTAAAGAAAGAGGTATCATAGCAAATTCTAGTCAGTATTAAGGTGAAGTTTTTTTTCTCGAAAGTGAATAATTTTCACATTCCTTTTTTCTTCCTGCTTTGTAAATACATGTAACGAACGCATTTTACCCAATAGTATAACTGTCGTATTAGCTAAAGTTTACATTTAAGTGGCTAAATTTAATAACAAAGTTTAGGTGTATTTTCAACTGATTTCAATTTACAACATAAAGTTTCATTGCATTAATACAATGCCTGTAAATATAATTTTTTTCAATTTTATTATTATTTATTATTGAATTACTCAATATTAGATCCGGCATTCTCCACCAAACTTTTGACCCACGCAAAAGAACTGTATGAGTTTGCGAAGAAATACAAAGGCATCTATAGCGAGAGTGTGAATGAAGCAGCTGCTTATTACAGGTAAAATATAACAACTTTATGGCAAGTAATGGAATGAAATTCTGCTCATATCTCCTCCTGGGATGTGTTTGACTTATAGTGATAAATAAACGTAAATGACAACCAAAGGAGCAATAAGGAATCGCCAATCCAGAGACACAGACAACATTGGAAACAGAACGAAGACAAACAATGCAGTTTTTATACTTCAGAAAATTGAATTAGCATAGAAACCTAATGTGCAACTTTTTCATTAATTGACGAACAACATTTGAAATTAATTGTCAGAGTTCGTATATCTCATATATTTACATACATCTAGAACAAACAATTGTTTCTGGAGATTTATAGAAGTAAAACTGGGTATAGTAATGCTGTATTTTTTTTTTTCACTTTTCTAAAGATTATTTTTAATAACGTAATTATCCATATATAAAACTTACTATGTTACAGATCAGTGATGTATGAAGATGAACTGTCATGGGGAGGAGCATGGCTATATAAAGCTACCAACGACTCTAAGTATCTGAACGATTCAGAAGCTTACTATCAAACAGGAGCTGCTTGGGGTCAATCATGGGATGATAAAAATACTGGAAACATGGTAATATATTGATTGTGTTATAATTATTGTGAATGTAACAGTGTTTGGTGAGTTGTAACTCTTCGGGTGCCCACGAATGGAGCAGGACCTCAACTGATTGGTTATGATTTTCTTTAGGCAGTTATAAATGGTGTCAACATTAAGACAATATTATGATAGCTTACAACAAATACAAGTAAATACTAGTATACAAATGAAAAACATAAAATACCAGTGTCTGACAAGTTCACAAATCTAACAGAAAAGTTGTAGATACAGGGGAAAGATCGGTACTCCTAACATACATGTTAAATATCATCGCTCACTCTTCTGGCTTGACACAGGAATGTCAATAAAAAGTGGCGGGATTACACTAGTTTATCTTTAAAAAGTGGTGGGATTACACTAGTTTTATCTTTAAAAAGTGGTGGGATTACACTAGTTTTATCTTTAAAAAGTGGTGGGATTACACTAGTTTTATCTTTAAAAAGTGGCGGGATTACACTAGTTTTATCTTTAAAAAGTGGTGGGATTACACTAGTTTTATCTTTAAAAAGGGGTGGGAATACACTATTTTTATCTTTAAAAAGTGGTGGGATTACACTAGTTTTATCTTTAAAAAGTGGTGGGATTACACTAGTTTTATCTTTAAAAAGTGGTGGGATTACACTAGTTTTATCTTTAAAAAGTGGCGGGATTACACTAGTTTATCTTTAAAAAGTGGTGGGTTACACTAGTTTTATCTTTAAAAAGTGGTGGGTTACACTAGTTTTATCTTTAAAAAGTGGTGGGATTACACTAGTTTTATCTTTAAAAAGTGGTGGGATTACACTAGTTTTATCTTTAAAAAGTGGTGGGTTGCACTAGTTTTATCTTTAAAAAGTGGCGGGATTACACTAGTTTATCTTTAAAAAGTGGTGGGATTACACTAGTTTTATCTTTAAAAAGTGGCGGGATTACACTAGTTTATCTTTAAAAAGTGGTGGGATTACACTAGTTTTATCTTTAAAAAGTGGTGGGATTACACTAGTTTTATCTTTAAAAAGTGGCGGGATTACACTAGTTTTATCTTTAAAAAGTGGTGGGATTACACTAGTTTTATCTTTAAAAGGTGGTGGGATTACACTAGTTTTATCTTTAAAAAGTGGTGGGATTACACTAGTGTTATCTTTAAAAAGTGGTGGGATTACACTAGTTTTATCTTTAAAAAGTGGTGGGATTACACGTTTTATCTTTAAAAAGTGGTGGGTTACACTAGTTTTATCTTTAAAAAGTGGCGGGATTACACTAGTTTATCTTTAAAAAGTGGTGGGATTACACTAGTTTTATCTTTAAAAAGTGGCGGGATTACACTAGTTTATCTTTAAAAAGTGGTGGGATTACACTAGTTTTATCTTTAAAAAGTGGTGGGATTACACTAGTTTTATCTTTAAAAAGTGGTGGGATTACACTAGTTTTATCTTTAAAAAGTGGTGGGATTACACTAGTGTTATCTTTAAAAAGTGGTGGGATTACACTAGTTTTATCTTTAAAAAGTGGTGGGATTACACGTTTTATCTTTAAAAAGTGGTGGGTTACACTAGTTTTATCTTTAAAAAGTGGCGGGATTACACTAGTTTATCTTTAAAAAGTGGTGGGATTACACTAGTTTTATCTTTAAAAAGTGGCGGGATTACACTAGTTTATCTTTAAAAAGTGGTGGGATTACACTAGTTTTATCTTTAAAAAGTGGTGGGATTACACTAGTTTTATCTTTAAAAAGTGGTGGGATTACACTAGTTTTATCTTTAAAAAGTGGTGGGATTACACTAGTTTTATCTTGTATTGGTTGTTAATAATTTGTTTTAGTTATAAAACCGTAATGCTAATGTCAAGCAATGTGTTCAATTTAAGTAGTCAACATTTCAACTCTATTTATAGATTTTGCTGTACGACATCACAAAGAAAGATATTTATAAACAAGATTTAGAACTTACAATGAAGAACTGGATGCCTGGAGGTACTGGATCTGATGCACTGCCTTACACTCCTAAAGGATTAGCGTTTAGATTACAATGGGGTTCTCTCAGATATGCTTGTAAGTTTCAGAAAAAAACATACTATTTTTTTTAAATATATATTGCCTGTCATCAACATTTAGTTTAATATGGTGACATCGTACATTCTATACAACTTACAAATGAAAACACAAATAATCTTATTCTGAACTTAATCAGAGTAAACAAGGTTAGGCCCTTTGAATTACTTGCTCCCACAGACTATTAAATTATGGGTATTTGACTTTCCAATATTGTTTGTCCTTCCCTGTCCTGAAATTGCACCTACCACGACGTCTTATTATCCAGAAACAACATCGGTCGTGTAGTGGTTAGCGTGTTCGATTAGAGTACGGTAGATCGTGAGTTAGATGCCACGGTCGGGTCAAACCAAAAACTATAAAATTGGAATTTGTTGCTTCTGTCCTCAGCAAGGAGCTTTAGCTGAAAGAGCACAGACCCGGAATCAGGATAATGCGTCCGAGTGGACCGACATGTCAACCCGCGGACTTTTCAGTGAGGTAGTACTATAAAAATCTAACTAAGGATGTTTGTCTATTAAAAGGCAGGCATAATCATATGTGAACGGTCAAATGTTTTCGTATCGAGTATGGATCTGTACCGTATTTGTTTGTTTTGCACCATATTGCAAACATCTCAAACTCTAAACTAACTTTGAGATGTTAATTCACTCTTTCTGTTGAAAAGCAAACATGGCTTTCATGGCTCTCCTTGCTGCTGAAGTGGGCGTGCATCCAACAGAATACAGAAAATGGGCCAAGAGTCAGATAGGATACGCATTAGGAGACACTGGAAGGAGTTATGTTGTTGGTTATGGCGTAAGCCCTCCAACACAACCTCACCACAGAGGCAGGTCAGCATATATACATGTATTATGTATCAAGAATACAATCAAGGAAGTAAAACAGTCTAAGAAAAACAGCAACATATAATAGGAAGCATGATTCATTAACATCCATACCCTTTCTTACTAACTATGTATGATAGATTGACAGCAGATTGATAAACATAATTTAATAAGACATGTTTTGGCTGTAAAATTCTGAAGAACTGCTGGTACCATAAAGCAGCAGAGATCGTCGGGTGAACAGTAAAAATAACACCATTATAAACACAAAGAAAAACAACACAAAGGAGCAATTGTTTGGACAAAACAAACGCACACAATAACTAGGAATAAACCATTTTCCTAATGATGGTTAGTTGTCTCTTATCCCATATATGACAGCTGTCGAAAAGTATGAATTTTCAAATGCGTTAACAACAGTTTAAAGATGCCAAAGGGATAATTAGAAGCCGTAGATCAAAGAAGGACAGACAATCCAAAAGAAAACAACTACAAAAGGACAAAGATTTACAAAACACTACACAGTAAACTAAAGATTGAACATCAAGAACCCAGTTAAAACCCAGGTGTGAACTCTAGTACTCCGGAAGGGTAGGCAAGCTATGAATTCTAGTACTCCGGAAGGGTAAGTAATCTATGCATTCTAGTACTCCGGAAGGGTAAGTAATCTATGCATTCTAGTACTCCGGAAGGGTAAGTAATCTATGCATTCTAGTACTCCGGAAGGGTAAGTAATCTATGCATTCTAGTACTCCGGAAGGGTAAGTAATCTATGCATTCTAGTACTCCGGAAGGGTAAGTAATCTATGCATTCTAGTACTCCGGAAGGGTAAGCAGTCTATGGTCTACTAATTACATGTATAAAAACAAAGGCAAAACAACACAAAAGAGCAAATGTTTAGACAATACAAGAACACACAATGACTGGAATTGAGCCTTTCCGGAGCATCTGAGTTCACCCTCGGTTTTTAGTGGTGTTCGTGTTACTCGGTCTTTAGTTTTATGTGTATGTTTTGTAGATCTTTGTTTGTCTTTTTTCTTTAGGCCATTGTGTTGTCTGTCCTTCGATATACAGATTATGATTACCCCTTTGGTATCTTCAAACTCTTCTTAGTTATATCTCATTCCATATATGACAGCAGTCGAAAAGTGTTAATTCTCAAAGAAAAGTTAAGAGATACCAAAGGAGTAATCAATAAATAAAGTCGTAGATGGAAGCAGGACATACAGCACAATGGCCAAAAGAAAAAAATACAAAAGGACAAATACGGATCTGCAAAACACTACACAGAAAACTAAATATTGATCATCACGAACTCAACTAAAAATCATGTGTGAACTCGGGTGATCAGAAAGGGTAAGCAGTTCAGGTTCTCATAGCTAAGCAAATATAAGCTGTAATCAGTTGTGATTCACGATGGAGATTATTGTATCTCTGTGCAGAACTCAATATGTAAATACTTTCCAGTTCTTGTCCAATGAGTCCAGCACCATGTTCTTATGCCAACGAACAAGCTAAAGCCCCTAATCCACACACTTTGTTTGGAGCATTGGTGGGAGGTCCTGGTCAGAACGACCAATATACTGATGACAGGAACAATTATATCAACAATGAAGTCGCATGTGATTACAATGCTGGCTTCCAGGGAGCTGTTGCAGGTGCGTGTCATATGGATCTGCTTTATGTGCTTTTAATAGTTATGCCGCTGCATTGAATTCTCAAGACAATGTGATGTTGTGTATTAATGAAAAATTGTATCAATTCCAACAGGAAAATCACAGGCACTTTTCTCGATCAATGAATCTTTACTATCTACACCAATATAAATATAACCGTATCGATGGTGTAATGGTTAGCATGCTCGCCTCAACTAAGCATGTGTTCTAGAACAAAGCGGACCTCATCATAATCTCATTGAAAATTAACTTGTTCTCGCCATGATATAGCTGAAAATTGCTGCGTTGGCATTAAACAACAATCACTCACTCACTAATATAAATATCATATATTACTGTGGTTAGTAAAAAACATAAAAACATAGATGTCAAATAAGACATGTTGATCGAAACAAATGTACAAAAAAAAGATGTGAAGTCGTGCTTCAAATGTATGGCACCATTTCCAAAATAACGTTTTTGAAAACAACAAATATCGTGACGGTCTATTTGTAATTTACTCATATTTGTACCACAAGGACGTCATGTTAGAATTAAAACAATATCAATGGAAGAAGAGTTTGAAGATACCAAATGAGAATCCGTATATCGAAGAAAAACAAACAACAAAATGGCCTTAGTCTGTTGGAGATTTAAACATGGGCAACACTATGTTCGTAATAAAAAGTTTATTCCGAGCGATAGCGAATGATATAAAACCGTAAATTAAAACGATTACCGGAAGTCAATATCACGAACGTTCAACAATGTCACCGGAAGTCGACAATTTACAAATGTCTAAGTTGACCCTAGAGAGTTTAAATGTATATATTTACCATGGTCCTGCATATATAAATGGAACAACGCAGGAATAATTGTAAAACTATTTCCGACACCAGGCATGCTCAAGGCATAATTCGTCAAATTCATCATGTTATTAAAGAATGCCATATTAGAATTGTAGTTATATAATAATGAACTATGCTGACAATTGACAATAAGAATTAAACATACAAAAATGTATGTAAGTAAAGTGAGGATGATGAGACATAACAAAGAAGAATGAAAAAAAAAACCATACGCCATTTCACTTAAATGAAACGATAAGACAAAGGACAGAAGGGAAAACAACGATGTACAAAACATTACACAGAAAATTAGCTTATAAAAAGTAGTTCAAAAGTTTTCCGTATAGATATGAATAAAATGACAATAATTTGTTTAATTTTTATCTATTTATAGGTCTCAAGTCGCTACATTTACGCAATATTTTAGACAGATAGACAGTGGGGTTACCAGACATTCTGGAACTATAACTCATTAAATAGAGAATTTTGTTTTACTATTAGTTTCCTTACTATATTTCCCGCCAATAACTCGATCGGACGTGTACTGTTGTTTTAAAGTGTCCAGATTGTCCCCATGCTGACTATTATCTATTAAAGCTAGTTCTACTCTAGCTGTGAGTGTCCTGTTATACCGTATGATATGAATCTGGGCTACCCTTTTTGTCGTTCGCAATGAGATTTTCATAAACCACAGAGGTTTTCCAAATGATAGCCATGAAAATTAGCTACCAAAATACTATTCCAGTTATTCCCCTTTTACCAAGTTTTGATAAATTAATAGAAGTTTGGGGACAAATACGCCCCCTACTTGACATTAGTCTTGACCAGACACACATTTTGAAGGAAAAAGGAGGCGGAAAGAAGTGAGGAGGTTTTATTTTAAATTGATAGATTTATTCCTGAAATGGATATATTGATCTCCTGTTCATTTACATGAAAAAAACCTAGACGAAAATCAGTTATTTCATACATTAAAGTCAGTGAGTGAGTGATTGTTGTTTAACGCCAATTCAGCAATTTTTCAGCTATCTCATGGCGAGAACAATTTAATTTTCAATGAGATGATGATGATGTCCGCTTTGTACTAAACCAACACGCTGAGTTGGATTTTTATAGTGATAGTTCACTGAAACAACAGTCCGCGGATAGACATGTTGCTCCACTCGGACACATTATTCCCAGACAACCAGTCATTGCTCGAGTGCGGTAGATCGCGCCTCGAACCCAAGATCTACCGCACTCGAGGCGAGCACGCTAACGGTTACACCACTGATATGGTGAACTTTTTCGTATTTACTGTGTGTAATATTGTTTATTTGTAAATATGTTGATGCTTTTGTGAAATCGTCATATATATGGAGGACATAGAGAGTCAACTAATATAAAAAAAATACTATGTGTATAAAATATATGTTATTACAAAGAAGATATCGAAGGATCATGCAAAAATCGAGCGTCTTTAAAATCTGATTCAACCCACCATTTCTTTAGAAATGCCTGTACCAAGTCAGGGTCATTACGGTTTTCACAGTTTTCCGGTTGTTGACTGATTTTGTCTGTTTATATACTTATGAGTTTTGACTTTGCCTTTGTAAGATTGCTCGGAGTTCGGTAATTTTATTATTACCCTTATTTATTATTTTACGTACTACGAAAAAAAGTGGATTACATTGTAATTAGGGTGAACCGCAATTAGTGGAAATGATTTTGACTATAATATAAAGTATGAAATACCTCTTGACTTGTACTCTTACAAGATGGTCTTTATTGATATTAACTAGATTTGAATTAAATTTGTCATAGTAATAAATATTGTTAAAGTCACATAAACTTATGTGTTGTATAATTAGTTATTAAATAACAATAAAATGTATTTCACTTATAATTGTATCTGATCTTGAATCAATTGAATTGAATCAGGTTTGGGTCCATAAAACTAGTGTAACCCCGCCACTTTTTATTGAAGTGCCTGTATCAATCAGTGTGGTATTTGTTGTTTTTCAATTTATTTTAAAACATCTTGCAGTCATTTTAATGGACGTGAGCTTAAATTATGACTTCTATCACAATGATATGTTTTAAACTATGTTCTGTGATGAAAATGTCTTATATGTAATGTTCATGTACTGTTAATTTTTGACATTGTTTTTATATCTTATAAAACACTCCCTGTTCATTGTATATATGTTTTTTTATGTTTTGAAAGAATTACGTCAATTAATAAGTGACATTAAACTGGATAATGTGTTAACTATCAATAAGCCCTTGACAAAAACTAGCCGAGTTGTGGCCAGGGGAAAGGTTTGAAGATTTCCATTCTGTACATTTTGTATACCCTTAGTCTGGATGGAACATAAATATATATATATATATATATTAACAGGCGCTTATCAACATTTCGTAGAGTAAAACCATTGTCTTCTTTATTTATACAATGTTGTTCATGGCCGTATATTTGTCTTCTTTATTTATACAATGTTGTTCATGGCCGTATATTTGTCTTCTTTATTTATACAATGTTGTTCATGGCCGTATATTTGTCTTCTTTATTTATACAATGTTGTTCATGGCCGTATATTTGTCTTCTTTATTTATACAATGTTGTTCATGGCCGTATATTTGTCTTCTTTATTTATGCAATGTTGTTCATGGCCGTATATTTGTCTTCTTTATTTATACAATGTTGTTCATGGCCGTATATTTGTCTTCTTTATTTATACAATGTTGTTCATGGCCGTATATTTGTCTTCTTTATTTATGCAATGTTGTTCATGGCCGTATATTTGTCTTCTTTATTTATACAATGTTGTTCATGGCCGTATATTTGTCTTCTTTATTTATACAATGTTGTTCATGGCCGTATATTTGTCTTCTTTATTTATACAATGTTGTTCATGGCCGTATATTTGTCTTCTTTATTTATACACTGTTGTTCATGGCCGTATATTTGTCTTCTTTATTTATACAATGTTGTTCATGGCCGTATATTTGTCTTCTTTATTTATACAATGTTGTTCATGGCCGTATATTTGTCTTCTTTATTTATACAATGTTGTTCATGGCCGTATATTTGTCTTCTTTATTTATACAATGTTGTTCATGGCCGTATATTTGTCTTCTTTATTTATACAATGTTGTTCATGGCCGTATATTTGTCTTCTTTATTTATACAATGTTGTTCATGGCCGTATATTTGTCTTCTTTATTTATACAATGTTGTTCATGGCCGTATATTTGTCTTCTTTATTTATACAATGTTGTTCATGGCCGTATATTTGGTTTTTCATTTTCTTTAACAGCATCGGTGACGTAATGGTTAGCGTGCTCGCCTCGAGTGCGGCAGATCGTGGGTTCTGGTGGTGTAATGGTTAGCGTGCTCGCCTCGAGTGCGGCAGATCGTGGGTTCGAGCCCTGGTCGGTTCAAACCAAAGACTATTAAACTGATATTTGTTGCTTCTCCGTTAAGCACGCAGCATTAAGGAGAAAGAGCAAAGACTGGTTGTATCCGAGTGGAGCGACATGTCTACCCGCGGACTGTTGTTTCAGTGAGCTAGCACTATGCAAATCCAAATCAGCGTGTTGGTCTAGAACAAAGCGGACATCATCATCATCTCATTGAAAATTAACTTGTTCTCGTCATGATATAGCTGAAAAATTGCTGGGTTGACGTTAAGCAACAATCACCCACTCAAAACGTCTTGCAGTCCTTTTAATGGACGTAAACTTAAAAGGCGCTTATCAACATTTCATAGAGTAAAACCATTGTCTTCAAATATTCCAGCCGATCATTTGTTTATATCACACGCTTTTTTAATACAATGTTGTTCATGGCGTATGTTTGGTTTTTCATGTTATCATCTTAAACTTGCTAATTGGTTTGCATACCTTGACCTTGGAATATGACTTTAAGACAAGCAAAATATTTACGGCAGTGATGAAATCCATATACAAACATTTTATAACACTGCACTTAAATGTCACCTGAAATATACAGTCAAACCTGCCTTAAAGGGCACCTCTATATAACAATTCACTGCCTATAAAGAGCAGCCTCATTTTTCCCATTAATGAATAGTGCATATAATTTTAACCTGTATATAAAGGGTACCTGCTCTTAAAGGCCACATTTTCAGGTTCTCTTGAGTGGCCTTTATATACAGGTTTGACTGTACATGTCTTTTTTAGGTTCAATTGAGACATGCAGTCAACTGGGGTTTGTGCAAATCTGGCCTGGGATTCATTTGTCTGCAGATGAGAGGTATTTGTAACCGATAGCTGCAATTATAAATGCATACTTACTTCCAAATCAAGGCCGTCTTAATAACATTATAGGCCCCCGGGCAAAGCAGTGCACTGGTGCCCATACCTACACCGCCACTCACAGGAATAAAACTGTACATTTCGATAAAATTAAACATAAATTGGTATTCCAACAAAATCAGCATTTACACATTTCAAACATGCTGTATACAACATACATAGATTATCATAGGACCTCTATGCCCGTGGACTCCAGGGCAACTGCCCAGTGTGTACATGCGTTAATACGGCAGTGTTCCAAATAGGTATATGGACCTTACAAATATGATTTAATTTTGGTAACGTTAAGAAAAAGTGCAATTTTTCTTTATTTCATGATATTATAAAAAAAAATATCTAATTAAAGTTTAACATCCACGAACGCAATCCGAGTATCATATTAAATCACGAATGGCGTCTTTCATTGCGCTTTATTGCATCAATAAAGCGTCCCAACATATTAAAACATCCAAATGATGTTGCCAAATTGCATCACATGACAATAAACCAAATTTGTAATCTATTGTAATTACTTATTTCAGTATTGTACGAGTATACTTGCAGATATAATTACTATATACGAACGTTTAACCCGATTATATTCTACGAATGCATCGTGATAAAATGTAATGGTTTTTTTGCAGAAGATTAATCTAGTTTAATGTGAGGCCTACCACTTTTGTTATTGTGCAGTAAAACATCATTATATCTTTATGTTATATCACATTTTTGATGGAACTATATTGATTGCTTGAATTCATGTTAAAAGAAATAGTGCTCATGACATGTGAGATATAATTATGTTTGTCAAAACTGGGGGATTCGCGAATTAATTTAACTTTATGTGTCTCGTACAAATTAACATAAATTATCCGTAGAATGAAGTGAGTGGGTGATAATTGTTTGACGTGAGCAATTTTCAGCTATACAGTGGCGAGAAATAGTTATATTTCTATTTGGGGGGGGGGGGGGGGGGGGGTGGTTGTGGGGCGTCGTTGTCGTGAGACGTATGGTAGTTGGATTTACAACTACCTATGCAATCAGTACCTATCACCACTGAAGTTATGAGTTAGAATCCATCATGACCAGGTGTACTCGATACAACATTGTGTGATTAAGTTTGTCAGTGACTTGCGACAGGTCGGCGGTTTTCCCTGGTTTCCACCACCAGTAAAACTGATCGCCACGATATAACTGAAATAATGTTGAAAGTAGCGTTAAGCACGACAACCCAAACATTCTAATGAGACAGACCCAAACATTCTAATGAAACAGACTATCCTAAACTGAGCCAAACAGTCTCTGCTCTTATTCCTTAATGATGGGTGCTAATTGACAGAATGCCAATAAATAAATACACAAATTAAGTTAAATGGAGGATTTATGTTATGCTTTAGTTGTTCTGCCGGAACAAAGTTTTTGGTAAAGCGAACTCTCCTAAATACCTAGGTGGAGAGATTAGGTCTTCATCTATGGTAATCACGTGTTGTTATATCGGCTCTAATCACTGTCTGATACCAAAATACAATACAAAGTCGTTTCCGGCTATCCTGTTTCAGCGCTTTGTTTGACTTGCTCCTAAAAAAACGTTTAATGTTCTTTGACATTCCAAGATTTTGAGTAGGAGTGAGGGATTTATGTCTGATTCCATTTTATATATTAAACACGTAGAAATTTAATTTGTACGCATACGGCGGTGCTGGAATAACCTTCATCAGTAGGGTACACTCCTACTCATCTTTGACTGATTGTGTTTAACACCAATTTTAGAAATATTTCAGTTATATCGTGGCGCGGAAAATTTTTATTATTAAATTATTAAACTTAGTCACCCACACGATGATTGGCAGTAAATTGGTTCATTTGCATTTTTTTATACTTGAAATTTACTAACAATGCATGAACGACTTTTTAAAATTTATCGTAATTCCAGTTTTTTGTAGGGGGATTCATGTCTTATTTACGTTATTTTTGTTTGTTGGCGTATAGTGGTGTCCAACACATATTGTGTTGTATTTTTGGTTTGTTTTGTCTTCGTCTTGTGTACCCTATCTTGTCATTTTATCTGGACTATCTATTTGTGATAGTCCCTTCGGTATTTTCTAACGTTTATTTATAAATATATTGAATAGTGTACTCTGAGTATTAGGAGACACGTTATTAACGTTAGAGAAAACCGAAGGAGCAATTAAGAATGGATAACCCGAGACACTGGCAAAATAATAGTAACATAAGTAATATATATGTAATCAGTTGGTTATGGTTGTTATCGTCATTAAGATGGGAGGTTTAACTCCCCCACGTTTTATTGTACGAAGTCAGGAACATTAAAGGTCATGTATTTGTGTGTTAGAGGTCATGTATTTGTGTGTTAGAGGTCATGTATTTGTGTGTTAGAGGTCATGTATTTGTGTGTTAGAGGTCATGTATTTGTGTGTTAGAGGTCATGTATTTGTGTGTTAGGGGTATCGTCATGTATTTGTGTGTTAGAGGTCATGTATTTGTGTGTTAGAGGTCATGTATTTGTGTGTTAGAGGTCATGTATTTGTGTGTTAGAGGTCATGTATTTGTGTGTTAGAGGTCATGTATTTGTGTGTTAGAGGTCATGTATTTGTGTGTTAGAGGTCATGTATTTGTGCTACGGGCAGCGATTTTGCCTCTTTATATTATTTTTCTGTTGAATTTTGTAACTGTTCCGATAGTGTACTATTTATTTTCTTGTGGTTTTATTTCAGCATTTGGCAACTATATCTCGACTACCAAATTTAATGGACGAGGAATACCCTGACAGATATAACGAAATAACCACTGAAACACCAGTCCTTGAGTAGGTTTCTGAAACAATTGGAGTGGGTTTAAATCCCTGTCTGTGGTGTTAAATTTGTAGTCAGAAGTCCACCTTCTCAACCACGGCCGGTCGTAAGCCAATTTGACAAAATGCTTCCAATTGGGCCTCGAGCTTAAGGGACCCGCGCTGGAATTATCTACTCCCGGATGTTCAAGAACACACAACAACACAGTGCAACTAGTGGAGCAGGAACTGCTTACCCTTCCGGAGCACATGCGTTTATCCCGGGTTTTAGTGGGATTCGTGTTATTCATTCTTTAGGTTTTTGTGTAATGCTTTGTATATCGTTGTTTGGCCATTGACTTTTTTTTTGGCCATTGTGTTGTCTGTCTTTCGTGTTGCGGATTCTGATTAGCTCTTTGATATCTTCAAAGTCTTCTTACATAGAACAGCATTGGGACCCGAACCTCCTAATGTCGGTCTTGACCTTATCTACTGAGATAGGCAATCCGTGGATGATCATAAATCCGCTAACGGATGGCTTACATTACAATACAGTCATTAACCTTATCTTCCATGTGCTATTTTTGAATATATATTTATCTTAAGACGAAATGTCTTTTTTTTTTCTTGCTCCCAAAGATTTTTGAAATTAGTTGGATTTCCTATCTTCCGATTTTGAGCGTATCTCATGAATTATGCATTATGCGCATTAAACTAGATGAGGTTCGTGTTACTTTATCTTTTATTTTATATGTAGTGTTTTGTAGATCGTTGTTTGTCCTTTTGTCATTTTTCTATTTTGTCAATTGTGTTGTTTTTTATTCTCCGATTTACGAATTCTGATTACCCCTTTGGTATCTTCAAACATTTTTTTTTTTTATATTTCTAGGTTTTTATCAACCTCGTTAATGTCATTATACTAATTTAAGGGTTATGTTTATGGTGTTTAACGCCACTTTCAATAATATTTCAGTTATAACGTGGGGTCAGTTTTATTGGTGGTGGGAACCGGAGAAAACTACCGATCGCAAGTTAATGACAAACTTTATAAGCATAATGTTGTATCGAGTACACCTCGTCATCTGCATGATTCGAACTTGCAACTTTAGTGGTGATTTGCACTGAAAGCTGTAAATCAAACTACCATACGATTACGACTACGATGGCCCATATTAATAAAAGTAAATAATGGAGATACCAAAGGAATAATCAGATGCCCTAAATCGCACAAGGACAGATAATACAATGTACAAAAAGACAAGCCATAGTCTACAACACACGACACTCAAAAGTCTGTGAAAACGAGTTTAAAAGCACAATTAACCGAAATATAAAATTTCCATGTTATTTCATTTTATCATAAAGTATTTTGTGCTAAATCCAATTATAACTGAACAATTTAAATAGGAGAATGAATTAGTGATATTAAATAAATAATTTAATTCCATTTTCCGTGGCCTTTAATTTCTGATCCTAATAAATGTATCATATAATGAAGATGTATTTAAATTTAAATTGATAATAATGTTAAATTCTTTAAAATGTTGAATTTCTTCTATTGTCTCATTATTTACTTTGTCTACAAAATAGATTTCACACAGAAGGAAATCAATTAAAGTAGCAGTTTCTGAATAACGCAATTTTCAAAAACTAATGTCAGTCTCCCTAGGGCATAAATGTAGGTAATCTTAACCGATATTTGCTATCCCGTTTAGTCTCCTGCTCCAACAAGACTTTTGCCTAGATGTATATCCTTTTGTCCATTTCTTTTGGCTATTGTGTTGCCTGTCCTTCTTCGACTTACGGATTCTGATTAGCACTTTGGTTTCTTTTTGCTATTGTGTTGCCTGTCCTTGTTCGATTTACGGATTCTGATTAGCACTTTGGTATCATTAAACTCTTCTTAAGATATATAGTGAGATTTATAGCTTTGACAAAATTACGTTATAATTTAATCTATGGCGTCTCTTGTTATATTCGCTGTCTGATATCATATGTACTATTTCTATTTCAACAAAGGAAATACACTTCAACCTGTATTAAGAGGTCACCCTTGGGAGAAAGAAAAAGTGGCATTATAAGACAGGTGACCTCTTAAGAGAGGTTCAATTCATATGAAATTTTTCTATGACAGGACAATAAAAATGTGACCTTTTAATACAGGTGACTGCTTAATAGAGGTGACCACATGGGCAGGTTTTACTGTAGTACACAAAGCAATTCAAAGACAGAATAGGGGACACGATGTCAGCTTTGAACCAAATTCTAATAGCCAAAACAATATCTCGTCATCTGTATGAATGAGAAAGAAAACTTTTCAACAAGGTGTAGGTATCTTCCGGAAAACATTTTGAAACATTAGTAAAAGGAAAAACAAAGAATATTACACTGTCGGAACAATTCCAAAATCAAATATCAAAGTGAGACGACAGTTTAAAAAATCATTGACCTGATAGTGTCACTCAGCTCAATAAAAAGCTCGAGCGTATCGGATGAATTGTTAATATAAAGTCCACAGGAAATTACTATCAAGGTGTGGGCATAGATAATGGCAAGATTTAAGTCGTCTGTTGTCTCGTAGAAAGATTAAAGATGTAAATGTCAAGAAATAAGGCTTTATGATCGTTTTTTGTTTGAAAAAGAGCTTTTAATACTTTGTCATACATAATTTGCCTATTCACACTATCACAATATTATATGCAAATTGCATGCTAACGTTGATAGCCAAGTGTAGTTTTAGCGACCGTCGTGGACGTGATCGTATGGTATTTGGATTTACAACAACCTATGTATCAGTTCCTATCACCACTAACGCTGTGAATTCGAATTCCGCTAAGGCGAGGTGTACTCGATACAACAGTATGTGATAAAGTTTGGTAACAACAGGTCGGTGGTTTTATCCGAATTTCTCCATCAATAAAACTGACCGCCACGATATAACTTAAATATTGTTAAATGTAGCGTTAAACACCATAACCATCAAGTGTAGTTTACACGTCTCAAAGATGATGAGAATACGATTGTTGTGACAGAAAAAGAAACAATAGCCACAACCACGTCTGAACAATTTTAAAGAAAAATATAAGTCTTTTAAATTATTTAGCTTTCCATGAGCTAATCTGGTACGCACTTCCCGATCCTTTCCTCATGAATTCATGACTTACCACCGGGTTATAACAAGAGTAACAAGACGGGTGTCACTAGTGCAGCATTAATAGCCTACCCTTCCGGAGCAACTGAGTTCTCCCCGGGTTTCAGTTGGATTCATGTTGCACAATCTTTAGTTCTTTATAATGTTTTATAGACCACTGTTTGTCCCTGTTATTGTATTATCTCCCCTTCTTCGATTCACGCTTATGATTACTCCCTGTGGTGTCTTCAAACTTTTCTGATTCCAGACGCGCGTTGTCTGCATTAAATTAAATATTTACCTTTTTATTCTTATGTGATTTAGCTATTGGTGTTTAACGCCAACTTTATAGCAATATATCAGCTATATCGCAGCGCTTTTATATGTGCGATTGCTTCACGATGGGCACCAACGTTTTTTTTTTAAATTCAAAATTCTTTTTTGACTTGGTACTACATTTGTATTTGTTCGACTTAAAACTTCTTATTGGGGTATAAACGGTTCCAGATTATATGGTAAGAGAAGAACCATTGTCAATAAAAACCAATTGAATTAGGGACATTACACACTGTCGGAAAAATTCGAAAATCAAATATCGAAGTCGTCAAAAGAGGCAACATCGATATCCCTTACACACAAATACATGACCGCCTACTTTACTGGCTTGGTACAGGCACTTCAATCAAAAGTGGCAGGGTTAAATTGGTTTTATGGGCCCAAACCTCCCCTCTTAGTGAAATGATGAGGTGATGTAAATGCTTTCCACATGTGAGTAAATGCCAATCCTCATATTTATAACAGGGCGAACAGCTACTATCTTGAACATTATACATAATATATTTAAGTTTATTCTTCGTGACACAGAAAATATCATATGCATAATACTAGTTATATTAAAGAGAGCTGATTACTTCAATTAATATCTAATTATTAGATAGTATACAAGGACATCATATGACAGATCAGTCAATAATAGCCAACCTTAAAGGACAAATGACACGATTTTTACTTTTTCACAAAACTTTGTGAAATACTTCCAAAATGCTGTAAAAATAATTACTTTTTCACTTTCATGTGATTAACGATACGCACAAAGGATAAACACCCCTTTTATCGCCCTTTTTTGCTGACCTAGAAATTATGCAGATTTTGAGTGCGATAACGAAGCTGAACCACTCGTGACGTCACATGCGCCAGTCATCCATTTCTAAATCAGTTGATTGATATCGATACGAAATTTGCATAACAAAGCCTTGATTAGCAAACCAAAACAAACATCCACGTGGGTGAAATAGCTAGAAGTTCCAAATGGTGTCCTGTGCAGCGTTTGGGTGCAACAACAGAGGAACCAAAGGCAATGGACTGAGTTTTTTCTCGTTCCTAAAGGACGGCCAGCTGAGAAAAGCCTGAATCCATTACTGTCGACGATGGAATTTCGATCCAACATCAGATTTCAAAAGGTAATAATCAATAAAATGGGCGTCCTAGGGGGTTATTTTCAATTAAGACAATGTTTATAGTTTATTTAATGACCAAATCAATAAAAATTGAGAAATTTATTTTTTGTGTCATTAGTCCTTTAAGCCAAAATCTAATTGCCAATACAAATAATGTACCGAAGGAAGACAGCCAGGAGTTATACAAATGAAATGTTTGTGCTTTAAAAACCAATAATCTATTAACTGCTCATCCTTCCGGAGCACATGAGTTCATATCCGTTCGTGTTGCTCGATCTTTTTCTTAGTTTTCTGTGTAGTGTTTTGTGGATCGTTGTTTGTCCCTTTTCTTGTGGTCATTTTGTTGTCTGTCCTTCCATACATACGAATTATGTTTACCCCTTTGGTATCTTCAAACTCTTCTTGCCAATACAAATGATGTGCTAAAGGAAGACAACGAGGAGTTACATTTGTACACAAATGAAATGTTTACTTTGTGCCTGCAAGAACAAAGTATAAGTTATTTATTAAGGAATTACACTTGACATAGAAAAATAATCAAAATCCGTAGGCAATAACTTAATTGGGGGAATATGCGGTTTAAATATATCTATATTAGAATGTGAAAATCCCAACTGAACTCAAATTTTCAAAACGGGTTTATTTCATAAACGTTGTTGGTAAACATTGGACAGGCTTTCACATTACCTCCAGGTTAAACATTAGAGAGGTTTTCACATTACCTCCAGGTTAAACATTGGACAGGTTTTCACATTACCTCCAGGTTAAACATTGGACAGGTTTTCACATTACCTCCAGGTTAAACATTGGACAGGTTTTCACATTACCTCCAGGTTAAACATTGGACAGGTTTTCACATTACCTCCAGGTTAAACATTAGACAGGTTTTCACATTACCTCCAGGTTAAGCATTGGACAGGTTTTCACATTACCTCCAGGTTAAACATTGGACAGATTTTCACATTACCTCCAGGTTAAACAATGGACAGGTTTTCACATTACCTCCAGGTTAAACATTGGAGAGGTTTTCACATTACCTCCAGGTTAAACATTGGAGAGGTTTTCACATTACCTCCAGGTTAAACATTGGACAGGTTGTCACATTACCTCCAGGTTAAACATTGGAGAGGTTTTCACATTACCTCCAGTTTAAACATTGGACAGGTTTTCACATTACCTCCAGGTTAAACATTGGAGAGGTTTTCACATTACCTCCAGATTAAACATTGGAGAGGTTTTCACATTACCTCCAGGTTAAACATTGGACAGGTTTTCACATTACCTCCAGGTTAAACATTGGAGAGGTTTTCACATTACCTCCAGGTTAAACATTGGAGAGGTTTTCACATTACCTCCAGGTTAAACATTGGACAGGTTTTCACATTACCTCCAGGTTAAACATTGGAGAGGTTTTCACATTACCTCCAGGTTAAACATTGGACAGGTTTTCACATTACCTCCAGGTTAAACATTGGAGAGGTTTTCACATTATCTCCAGGTTAAACATTGGAGAGGTTTTCACATTACCTCCAGGTTAAACATTGGACAGGTTTTCACATTACCTCCAGGTTAAACATTGGACAGGTTTTCACATTACCTCCAGGTTAAACATTGGACAGGTTTTCACATTACCTCCAGGTTAAACATTGGACAGGTTTTCACATTACCTCCAGGTTAAACATTGGACAGGTTTTCACATTACCTCCAGGTTAAACATTGGACATGTTTACACATTACCTCCAGGTTAAATATTGGACATGTTTTCACATTACCTCCAGGTTAAACGAAAAATGAGATGACACAGAAATAAATGTGTAATAAAATGAAAAACAAAAAATACACCATTGTCAGGGGTTAAGGGTTATGGTGTTTAACGCCACTTTCAACAATATTTCAGTTACATCGTGGTTGTCATTTTTTTTATATGGGAAACAAGAGTACCCGGATGAGTACCCGGATAAAACCACTGACAAACTTTGTCAGAAGAGTTCCAAAATACAATAGATACAATTGTAGGAAGAGGCAACATTGATATCCCCAACACACAAATACATGACCGCTCTCATTCCGTGCTTGCTACAGACACTTCAGTGACAAGTGGTGGGGTTAACGCTCGTGTTGAAATGATGCGGTCATGTTAGTGTTCCCACGTGTGATTAGAACTTCATCACTCACATGCAACTGGGCGGACAGCGTTATTAAAAAATAACGCTATAATCTGCTGTAAATCATCGATTTATTGTGATAAAATGTGATTTAGTCTATATTTTATTATTTAGTAAGTAAGGTACACATATCTCCATGCTGACGTCCACAAAGCAATATAAATATTACAACAAAGAAATGTCTGACTATTGTACAACTAAATACGACGCCAGACAAAGTAATATTGTGTCCTGGTTTACTTCCGTTTTATTCTTTCTTTACGCGAACGATTTTATGACAGGGATAAAAGAAATAAATGATTGATGGCTGTTTTAATATGATAACCGAGATATATAGAATGTCATTTGATCCTTTGCAATAAAATAGAGATCAACTGGTTAGTTGATAATAATTGATTTGAACAAAACAGTAAAGATCAAATTTAGTGCGTTCGAAGCGTTTCTGGAGGAACCTTCATTAGAGTAGGTACGCTCATTGTCAACAGATTTAATAATCAAACAATTCAGAAGTTGTTAGAAGGGAGTAAACTACATGACCTACACAGAGGGTGAAAATATACTAAATTTACCTCTGCCTGAGGCAGGTTGACCTTAGTTAGAACAATTTATATTTCAAAGCCAAATTTAACTATTTATATTTCCTTTGTAATACTATAAATAATTCTGAAACATCTTTCATTGGGGCATGACCCTTGTGGATTATCTGGTTTATTTATGAATTTTTGTGACGTACTTGCCTGAACTATTCTTCTTTTGTTGGTTATTTATTCATACAAACGTGTTAGCAGTGGAATGTCATGAAATGTAATCAGATACCATGTATTTATCATTGGCGTAGCTTGGGTCTTTTTTCCAGTGAGGCAAACAATGCTAGCGGGGTCCGGGGGCATGCTCCCCCTACATTTTTTTTTAAAAAGATGGGCGCTTGAAACGCATTTTCCCGAGTTTAAATGGATAATTTATGATTTCAATAATATCCGAAATAACACGCAGAAAACTATTTCGATATGCGTCTAGTGACAATTAATGATGTAGAATATACATTTTTATTACAAACTTTGACAAAAGGTTTTTATTTCTCGTATTTTAATCAATTTTTATAATATTAATCACATTAATTTTTTTTCTGCAAAACAATCTAGTGAGGCAGTTGCCTCATTGCCTCAATGAAAGCTACGCCACTGATTTATCAAGCCTTATTGTAGGGAAAAAAAGATGAAATTCTTCGAAGATCCGAACATTGAAATAGTAAAAGCTGTTTTTGCAGCTTAATAATAGAATCGTGGTGCAAGGCAATGTTATATTCACTTGCAATACCTTTCATTTGTGAAGTCAACATATACATTGTATGTTCTGGTTGTCGTAGTAAAACAATGGTGCTTCTGTTCTCGCTTAAGAACTTACCACTGAATATGACCTATCATCAATTTTTTAATGTGTTCCCGATGAGTTCCACTAGCGGAACAGAAATTGCTTACCCTTCCAGATCACCCGAATTCATAAAAATTCAAAATTATAGTGGGGTTTGTGTTTGTCCAACCATTAGTTTTTGCTGCGGTGTTTTGTATATCATTGCTGTCCCTTTTCGTTTAGCTATTGTATTGTCTGTCCTGAGATTTAAAACGTCTGATTACTCATTTGGTATCATAAAAACAACAGGACAGTGTAATTGTCAGTGTACATGTTGTTAAAAAGATACTCAATCTGGTTAAATATCTGTAGTATTTTTGCATGGCAATCCACTAGCATCTTACACAATCCCGAATAATTTGAAGATGCCAAAGGGGTAATCAGAATCTGTAAATCGAAGAACACAATGGCCAAAAGAAAAAGGACAAAAGGACAAACAACGATCTACAAAACATACACATAAAACTAAAGATCGAGTAACAGGAACCCCACTATAATCCGATGTGAAGTCAGGTGCTCCGGAAGGGTGAGCAGTTCCTGCTCCACTATTGTGTCCAGTGCATGTCAATTAACATTGTATTCACATTCCAAGGCTTTTTTCGGAATTTCAGAAACCACAATGACCCAACTAACATATAATTTTAATCAGATTGCTGCAGCAAAACCAAGTTTTTCACAAGATTAACGACATTAATTAGCAACGTAAATTGCCTTTCTCTTTAGCTGACATGTCAAGCAGAACTAAAATATATATCACGAACTAGTGATATTAACCGATGAGTGTATATCTATCTATATATATGTAATTATGTACTACTGTCTTCCTTGTTCCGTTAATGATTTCACAAACAATGTCATTAAAATGGAGAGTTCAGAAAAACTTGTTAGCTTAAAGGCATCAATTACGAGGAAATCAGCGCGTCATTATAATAATATCAATTAGTACTGTGCTATAGGGTAATAAACTGAGCGATTTTCGTCTTATATAATATAGATGTAATTTTCTTTTATTTCCTGAAGAATATAGTTGAGCTACTTTTGTAAATAGAATTGTAATACAAGTTTGAAGATACCAAAGGGGTAATCAGAAGCGTACATCGAAGAAGGGCAGACAATGCAATGGCCAGAATTTTGAAGATATCAATAGGGTAATCAGAAGCCATAAATCAAATATAGACAGAAAATACAATGGCCAAAAGTTTGAAAATACCAAAGGGGTACTTAGAAGCCGTAAATCGCAGAAGGACAGACAATACAATTGTCAAAAGTTTGAAGATGCCAAAGGGGTAATCAGATGCCGTATGTCGAAGAAAAACAGACAACACAATGACCAGAAGAAAAAGGGCAAGAGGTGAAAGAACCATCTACAACACATTACACAGAAAACTAAAGATCCAATAAAAGAAGACAATTTACTATTTATGTGCTGACATAATGACTCTTAATACATATATGCCGATGATGTATGCAAATTTCGATGTAAAAGGAAAACTTATATTTTACCCATATTTGGTCCGACATTGCGGCATTTCTTGTTTTTCGTTTTATTAGATGAATGCATTTCTTTGTGAAATTCAGAAATTCTAATACAACGTGTCATAAATAGCTACCAACATTGAAAAGGGAGCGAATCGCGTCGGTGGTGTAATGGTAAGCGTGCTCGAGTGCGGTAGATCGTGTGTTCGAGCCCCGATCGGGTCAAACCAAAGACCATACAAATTGGTATTTGTGGCTTCTTCGCTAAGCAGGCATTATTAAAGAGAAAGAGCATAGACTGGTTGGCTTGGAACCAGGATACTGTTTCCGAGTGAGGCGACATCTCTACATGGAGATTGTTGTTTCTGTACGCTAGCACTACACAAATTTAACTACGCGTGTTGGTTTAGTGCAAAGTTGACCTCATCATGATCTAATTGAAAATTATCTTGTCCTTGCCATGCCATAGCTGAAAAAATTACTGAATTGGTGTTAAACATCAATTACTCACTCACTGTAAAGGCACAACTGAGTATTAGTGACATAGTGTGGAAACATCCCGATTATTGCCGTAAAGTGGTCTTCATAGAACTGTGTCGTGTGTCGAGCACAATACATGTATGTACTACCATTTCATCACTATAGGCTAACGTGTGTCGAGCACAATACATGTATGTACTACCATTTCATCACTATAGGCTAACGTGTGTCGAGCACAATACATGTATGTACTACCATTCCATCACTATAGGCTAACGTGTGTCGAGCACAATACATGTATGTACTACCATTTCATCACTATAGGCTAACGTGTGTCGAGCACAATACATGTATGTACTACCATTTCATCATGATAGGCTAACGTGTGTCGAGCACAATACATGTATGTACTACCATTTCATCACTATAGGCTAACGTGTGTCGAGCACAATACATGTACTACCATTTCATCATGATAGGCTATGTGCAAGAAAATGTATAACAAATAGTGCTACCGTCAGAACAGTTCCAAAATCTTTTCCATAAAATCGTAGAAACAGAGGGAGAATATATACCTCTAATACACATATGCACGATCGCTTACTTTTATGGCTTAGTACAGCCACTTAAAGAATGGGTGGCGGGGTTAAATGTAGTATGAGCCAAAATGGTGTGGCCATGCAAGCTGAAGTATTTTCAACATGTAAGTTACATCTGGCATTTTGCAGTATTGAGCTAATATCTTTTGTAAATTATTTTTGTGGACGTTTTTTTAGCCGACTATTATTCCCAATATGAAATGAGCTTATCGAGTGTTAACAAGTTTTTCGTAAGTAGCCGATATATCGGCCCTTAAAAATCATGCTCAGATTTAGCCGTGGGGGAGGGGGGCACGATGTACCATTTATCCCACGTGCTATAAGATTCTGTGTACATATCTCTCACATAATTATTTCTTCTTCATTCATAACTGTTCTTGTTGATACGTCATTTCACTTTATGCATATCTATTATCATTGGTAAGACACACATGCATTTAAACTCATTTCATGTACATGTACCTTTCGCTTTATTATTAGATTTTCTTAATTGCCCTGCGAGAAGGATCGTCCTCATTTCGCTTATTTAATACCAAGTCATTAACTAGAATATATTCAGATTTTAGAGTTATATTTACTTAATTGAAATGAGTTCTACGCACCCGGAAATCAAATTCCATTTCTATGCTAATTAGAAATATTACATAACAGAAATCAACTAGATAGTTCAATGTCCGGTAGTACAGTACGAAATAACAACTCAAATGCACCGTATACGACACACAGTGTTTCCATGAATCCGTCTATTATCGAAATACATATTACAGAATTGTGTACTGCATTACAAAGGATATATATATATATATATATGTAAATTAGGATTTGAAAGAGAAATTGTTCTGTTGTCAATCTCCATCAGGCATTGGTAACCGATTTTCGTTGTCTTGTTTATGATCAACTTTAGTTCAATGTCCGGTGACATTGTACGGAATAACAACTCAGTGTTTTGATGACACTGTAAATTCTTGTAATGCAACGTAATTTGTGTTTTTTCCCATTTCCCTTATATTAGTCGAATTTAGCTATCCTGTTTATGTCTTTTAGTTTATTGTCTTTTAGTTTATTGTCTTTTAGTTTATTGTCTTTTTACCATTGGTTTTGACTATGAACTTTCATGATGAAGGTTATTCCAGAAACGCGTCGTGCGCATTAAATTTGATATCTACGTTTTTATTAGAATGAAACTATTTTTAATACGATTCACATCACATAAATAATATACAAACATGCAGTCCTTGTTATACTAGACCCTCGTTCTCTTTTCCATAGACTTAAATGTGACAGGTTTTAATTTTATATACATGTTAAAACAGACGTTGCTTGATGTTGGTTAATATGTATATGATTAAGTCTTTTATTGTCGTTGGCATAGTGATGCTCATTTGGTTATGGTTATTGTGTTTAACGCCACTTTTAACATTTATTTGTTGCGGTCAACTTTATTGATGCAGGAAACAGGAGAAAACAAGTCACTGACAAACTTTATCACATAATGTTGTATCGAGTACACCCGCCATGAGCAGCGGGAATCGAACTCACATCTTTAGTGGTGATAGGCATCGATTGCATAGGTAGTTGTAAACCCAACAACCATATACATGTACATTTGTATTTCGTTCTCACACAATTAAATATCTACGTAATTTTAATTCAGTTGTTTCGTAGAAATCGCGGAAATAAGTAGCCAACGAATAGAAGCCAGTTAGTTCAACTATATACATATATGGATCCCATGTGTTGTTTGTTCTTCTTCGATGTACGGATTCTGATTACCCCTTTTGTATCTTCAAACTCTTCTTAAATAATACCACTTACTTTGTTTATATATCTATATTGTAAGTAGTTGAATTCGATTAAAAAGGTTCCGAACGGATATTTACTGCGGAACTAAGAATAATAATACAGTTTGGTGTTGACGAATTCCATGAATATAAGTAGCTTATTATAACCCGTATAATTCTCTAACTTCTCTAAATCACCATAAAAAAATATTTAATGCAAAAATGGACTTAATTTCTCATCATAATATTAGAAATGTATAGCAAGTATATGAACACTGGTAAAGATTACTACCTTTAATACTCTTTACCCTTCCGGAGCACCTGAGTTCACCCCCGGTTTTTAGTGAGGTTCGTGTTACTCGATCTTTAGTTTTATATGTATGTTTTGTAGATAGATGTTTGTCCCTTTGTACTTTTTCTTTTGGCCATTGTGTTGACTGTTCTTCTTCGATATACGGATTCTGGTTACCTCTTTGGTATCTTCAAACTCTTCTCAATAGATTCATTTCTAGCGGCATTTTGTCGGAGAATCATCACGTAACACCACTATCTAATTATATAAATATATTTTATTCAGAAAATGTAATCTAATGAACAGGATAATAACAAACCAATAAAAAGATAAATATCCTCGTCCAGAACGTCCACAAAAGTGTCAAAATAATCAAATATTTATCATACAATCTCGTCAATTAATGTAAAAAAGGAAAACTGTTTCGTGATTACGAGAGAAATTGTATTTGTCTGACATAATGGTTTAATGACTTATAAAGGTATTTCTGCATCACTTTCCATTCAATTGGTTATTGTATTAGAGCGTCTAGACGTCAACGTTTGGATCAAGTGTATGTAGAAAGAACTCATACATATAGGGTGACCAATATAAAATAAAGATTTTATATATAAGTGTCTAATGGTTTAATTATAACGATAATGGTATATATACGTAACTGGGCAGACAGAAGAGTTATACAACGTGTTACATTACATCAAAACGATGAAATTAATATATGTGTTTCCTTGGTGTTTATCATTTTGGGGCCTTGTACTCAAAATTCGACAAAGCAACAAATTGCTTTATGATTTATATTAAGAAGAGTTTGAAGATACCAAAGGGGCAATCATAATTCGCAAATCAAAGAACAGACAACACAATGGCCAAAATAAAAGGACAAATGGACAAACAACGATCTACAAATCATACACATAAAACTAAAGATAGAGTAACACGAACCCACTAAAAACCAGGGGAGAATTCAGGTGCTCCGGAAGGGTTAGCAGTTCCTGCTCCACTAATACCTATAAGTTACATAATTATATTTCATTCTTGCATATTCTGGTTCTCCACATCAGACAGATATTTTGTATAATTATTTTTGAATGACACTAATTAAGTGTAGATGGATGAACGGGTACATTCGGTACACATGTCATTGTCTTACGTTTTATAGAATTCATAGAAACAACTATGTGAAATATGATATCTAAATTCTTGAAGGAAACCAATAAGACGTCTTATACATGTTAATATACTATTAAACTTGGCAACCATAAAACTGTATTGAATAGGAAATTAAGGATTGTCTCATTAAACCACTACAATTTAGATATATGGGTACTGATAGGTAAATGGTTATTGCAATATACTGTAAAAAGAGTTTGAAGATACCAAAAGAGCAATAGGAATCCATAAATCAAAGAAGAACAGACAACACAGTGGTCAAAAGAAAAAAGTACAATAGGACAAACAACCATCTACAAAATATATTACACATAAAACTAAAGATCGAGTAACATGAACCCACTTAAAACCGGAGGTAAACTTCGGCAATAAAGAGTATGACCTGTCACCGAAATGAATAAAAATAAATAACGATACGGACGGGTGCAAGTGTGGAGGAGGAACGTGTTACCCCTTCAATGCACCTGCGCTCGTGACCGGTTTTTAGTAGGGTTCTCGTCGATAAATCTTTATCTTTCTGTTTTGTGTTTTGCATTGCTTACCCTTCTTCTAATTTCGGCTTTTGGTTACACTTTATGTACTCATGGAAATCTTTCTTAATAACGCCAAAGTAATAAGAGTTAATCCCGTACCGCAAAACATCAAAGAGTAATAAAGAATTCACAATAACAGGAAACTCTAATAAAATATTATTGGAAATTGTAAGAATCTATTGTAAGAAAACAGGAGCTGCTTACCATTCGTGAGCATCTGGGTTCTTCCCTTGATTGTTTGTTTTTTGGTGGGGTCCATGTGGTTCACCTTGTTAGTTTTCTGTGTTTGTGTTTTTTTTCTTCATGTGGGTCCATGGGGATCATCTTGTTAGTTGGCTGATTTTGTTGATTTTCTCCGTTTGCGTTTTTTTCTTGATGTGGGCCCATGGGGCTCATCTTGTTAGTTTTTTCTATGTGTGTGTGTGTGTGTGTGTGGCTTTGGGGGTTTGCCTGCTGTGTCATGTGCACAATGTTGTCATTGTCTTCCCAATGTTATCATTGTCTCTGGTTTGTTCATTATTGGTTATCCCCTTTCGGCTTTCTCTGACGTTAATCATTAATATGGCCTATTATAGATAACAACCTTTGGAGAAGGAGAACTTAGACATTAAGATCAGTACAAGATAATAATTTGTATTCTTAAAATATATGTCAAGCTATATTCAGCAACTGTGGATGAAGACTTAGGGTCTAATTAGTATGTAATTCTTATTTAAGGTTCAGCTCAGTATGAAGTGCGTATTTAATGATAGCAAAATATCAAAGAAGATAGTTAGGAGACATTTATTCCATCTGTCTTACACTGCAGAATTACCGTATTGTCCTGGTAATTCCTATTATATTTTTACTTTGTTAGATATTAGTTTTGTAATGTCAAACGTTTTGATTACCGTCATATGGGAATTATTATACGATCTTCTTCCAGTATTAAACGTGTATTTATATTACATGATAGCATTAAAAATTGATGACTGAGCCGTTCCTTTCTTCTTTTAAATTAAAATTTACTGCTATGACTGGATTCGGATTAATTTACGTGATAATGTCAACAGGTGCTTATATTCGATTACAGAGAATCAGACACAAGTGTTAATATAACATATATATTTCATTGTAAGTTGTCATCGAAAAACATGCAAATTCAATACAACAATATATCACGGAACAGGAATTACAAATGTCAGGTGTGGTTTATGGTGTTTAACGCCACATTCAACAATATTTCAGTTATATCGTGGCGATCAGTTTAATTGGTGTATGAACTCCACGAGAAAACCACAGACCTGTCGCAATTAACAGATTTAGTGTGCACGACGCGTTTCATTGTGTACCCTTCGCGAGTGTATTTGTCCATGGGTTCGTGTTGTTAATCTTTTTAGCTTTCTGCTTTGTTTGTCTTCGTCCTGTGTCTTGTGTGCCCAATGTTACCGGTGAACCTGGACTTTCCATTCTTGATTGCCCCTTTGGTTTTCTCTGACGTTTATGTAAAAGATAATGGACGGCTTTCATGATTTATGTCTACATATATAAGTCTGCACATCTTGTGCTTTTCATATGTCTTATGTGATCTGGTTGAAAAATCATTATAAACTGACTACAATTTGTTATTTATAATGACATTCCGCCATGATTGAAATAACGTCCACAACAATGTCCACTGATGCAAGATAATTATTATCGTATCGTCCGTCATGCAGTCTCCTTAATAGATAATTGTAACATGGTATGCACCAAATAAGTTGCCACGTGTCAAGATAAATGTACTAGAGGATTTATATGTCTTCGAATCCAATTTCTATCACGTGTTTCTCGCAAACTGTAATTGCTATTTTTTGTTCATTACTGAAAAGTACAAGTGATTGTCAATCAGCTGATCGAGTAATGGATGCTCTTTTCAACTTTTCACAAAATGTGGCAGTTTAAGAAATGCTATGTAAATTTATAAAAAAAAAATATTAACATAAAGGTCTGTCTTACATAATAATGAAAGTGTGATGATACCAAATGCTTAATCAGAAGCCGTAAATCGAAGGACAGACAACACAATAGCTAAAGAGAAAGAACAAAAGCACAAACAACGATCTACAAAACACTTCACAGAAGACTATACATCGAGTAACACGAACCCCACTAAAAATCGGGGGTGAAGTTTTCAGGAAAAGAAAGCAGTTCCTGCTCTACTAGTTACACCAGTCGTATTGCTAAAATAATGGTCACAACAATATCCACTGAAGCAAGATAATTACTATCGTGTGTCGTTCGTCATTAGGTATTTAATAGATAATTGTAAAATGTTTTGTACCAAATAAGTTGCAACCAACTACAGGATTTATATGTATTATAATCCAAATCCTATCATTGTATCTCGTCAACAGTAATAATAATGGTTTGTCCATTGCTGAAAAGTACGAGGGATTGTCAATCAACTGATGGATGTTCTTTTCAAAACGTGGTAGTTTTAGAAAACACAGGTAAAGTCATTATGCACAACGATTAACATGAAGGTCAGTCCTACGTGTTAAAGAAAGTGTGACGATACCTGTGGAGTAACAAAAGGCGTAACTCGAAGAAGAAATCCATTTCCGAAAGACAAAAAGGACAAAGGGACAAGCAATGATATACAAAACAATACACACAAAAAACGGAACACGAACCCTACTGAAGACGAATTCAATGGTCGAGAAAAGAATAAAAAGATAAACAAAACAGCACACAAACAATTAACGATAGAGCAACACGAACCGCACTGGAAACAAGAGGTTGAACTAAGGTGCCCCGGAAGGGTGAACAGTTTCTGTTCCAATAGATAGGGGCATATATACATATTTGTATATTTATATATATCATCATTGTAACTACATGTACGATTAGTTTACGAGAATAAAATGCATTCATTCATTCATTTATTCATTCATTCAGTAAAACTGCCAAGGAATTTTATATTATGGCTGACCTTCAACAGTCCGTCAACAGAGCCATATCCGGCCTCTTCTAGAGTGGTGAACGCTTTGATATCAAAATATGTATCCTAATTAAACGGAGAGCAAAAATTTATCAAAACATAGGCATATGATTGTCTGCTTCGAGTTAGGGTTAAGGTTATGGAATTTAACGCCATTTTCAACAATATTTCAGTTATATCGTGGCGGTCAGTTTTATTGGTGGAGCAAACCGGAGTACCTGGAGAAAACCACTGATCTGTCTCTAGTCACTGACAAACTTGATCATATAATGCTGTATCGAATACACATCGCATAAGCGGGATTTGAACTCGCAACGTTAGTTGTGATAGACAGTGATTGCATAGATAATTGTAAATCCAATTTCGTATATACTGTTGACCTAAACAGACCACGGTTCCCAGCGATTTTGTCTAATCATTCCTATTTTTTGTGATAAAGGGAACAGTCGTCTGTTGTTTTTGTTGCGATACGACTATCGTTATAGATTTTGCAATTTAAGGGTCATCTGTTGATTGTTAGAAGGTGGTCGTTTGTCAATTAACATGTTATGTTATGTGGGAACGTCAGTTAAGATGACATGCATAACATAGTTTAGATATAGTTAGTGGCAAAACCTACATTAACAACTTAAAGAAGACATGGTTTGCTTTACAAGAACAATCATATACAATTCAAATCAGGAACATTACTGATAACTGACTACAGTGCGAGTAGACAACTTGCATTAATATATATTGTATATTTTGTTGATAGTTCACTCCTTTTGTTTGTACATACAAACATTATATTAGGCTAAATCTATGAACACATGCTCTATGTGTATCTAGAAGAGAAAAATAATAACATAATTATAGATTTAATGATCTTATCTGAATATTTGACAACTAACAGTGACCTCATGATGACATTATACATCTACAAAATCAGTCATAAGAACGACAGATGGTTTTGAAGACAACATGCCATGGAATGACAAATATAATTATACTGTTCATTTTCTATATAACTCTATTTCTAATATCCATAATTGTATTGTTGATAGCATACATATTTTTAAGGCAACGTGAAACACAATTATTTTTTCAAGGACTCCAATCATTAATTATATTACTACGGCCATAAAGTTCGACATTCACAAGTTTTACAGTGTAAAAATGATAGAACATCATATTCATCTACAGAGTAGGTGATTGTTGCCTTTGATTCAGCAATGTCATGACAATAAGTCTTAGAGGAAACGAATGGTGAATAAAGAATGAACAATTCAGAGAAACATGTCATATTGGACACCAGACACAGAATGAAAGCAAACAAAAAACAAAATACAAACACATAACACAGAAAACTAAAAAGATGAGCGAACGAACCAAAAAAGATGAGCGAACGGACCAAAAAAGATGAGCGAAAGGACCAAAAAAGAAAAGAAAGATGAGCGAACGGACCAAAAAAGATGAGCGAACGGACCAAAAAAGAAAAAAATGTAGTGAACCTAAGTGCTCGCGAAGGGTAAGCAGTTCATGTTTCTCATGACACCCACCATGGTACTTACATTCAAGTCCGGTAAAGTTCTGTTGGTGACAGATGAAAAAAAATAAATCTACATAAAAGGGAAATGATCCATTGTAATTTGAGATATGGATATTTCATAACGGTTAACCAGTTCATGACATCGCCCGTATGAGTTGAAGATGATATTTGTTTTGTACAAGAAAAACACGATGTTCTAAATTGTGTGTGCTTACCCACTGATACAAGCCATGTCTTTGTTCTTACTCTTTACTATTTACATGTAGAGGTTTATTACACCAACATTGTTATAGGCATGAATCTAACTCGATCGGGGATCTGACTAACAACCTGCTACATTGAATGGGAGCAACATAACCACTACTTCACCGTGACGGTCACATCTGCAGTAGAGAGTCTTATATAATGCAATAGAATTATGTTTCGACCACCTTGACCATGACGTCTTTTGTAGAAAGCACAATCAAAAGTTATTACACGCCCATGTATTTTGAACGGTACGAGTATTCTATAATTTACTTCACTGAGCTTGTGCTGCTTTGACAACTGTTTTACCTGTTTTGTTCAAGTGTTGTTATAAATACTGTTATAGTGACAGCCGGAAACTTTGAGCCGCAATGAAAGGGGGAGATTTGGCGCTTTAAAATCTGATTCAACCCATCATTTCTTTAGAAATGCCTGTACCAAGTCAGGGTCATTACGGTTTTCACAGTTTCCGGTTGTTGACTGATTTTGTCCGTTTATATACTTATGAGTTTTGACTTTCCCTTTGTAAGATTGTTCGGAGTTCGGTAATTTTGTTATTACCCTTATTCACAAATGAATTATGGTAAATTAAACATAACCGCTGTTGGATAAAAAACTACATACTAACTTTTAAGTTTTATTACTTTAAATGGGAGATTTGTCATATTTTTAAGCTCGAAACAAGTAAATGTATGATACAACACCGGATTGTGCTTAGTTTTGTAACCTTGTACAGTAATGATACTTCACAATTGTTGTCAACAATAATTTCCAATTAATGGATATATATGTGTTTGGTTTGGTTAATTTATGGTGTTTAACACCACTTTCACCAATATTTCAGCTATATCGTGGTGGTCAGGTCTATTGGTGTATCCAGATAAAACCATCGACCTGTCGCAAGTCGCTGACAAACGTTATCAAATAGTGTTGTACCGAATACACCTCGCCATATATATGTTTTATTTTTATTATTAAACAACACATAGGCTTACATAATATAATACGACATCGGTAATGAATAAGTAGACACTCAAATTGGTCATACATTGTCTAAAATACTCATTTATGGCTTTCACTATTATGTCAGCATCTTGTTATTACAAAACAAATTATATTATACAATAATATTATTCTTTGATTGATATATGTACGAGTTTATTTAAGCTTTCACTAGTTATTTATTTACGGTGTCTCGCCGTCCAGGAATTAATATATCTAAACATGGAAGGAAATGTTCTAAAAGGGGCTATGTTGACTTTTGATCGCCAATTATCGTCAGTTCGAAAATGTCACCATGTTGTTATTGTAATTCTAATTGTAGACAATCGACAGAAGTGCAGAGTACCGATCAACTGTTTGCTAAGGGTTGTTTCACAGCCATGTTAGCTTATGAGGCTTGACGATTGTTGAAGAGTGCGCTAGGGATCGTTTCTCACTTATTTTAGGATATAAGTGTTGTCCATTGTTGAAGAGTGTGCTAGGATCGTTTCTCACTTATTTTAGGATATAAGTGTTGTCCATTGTTGAATACTCGACTGTCAAATGTAGAGCTACAATAAACGCGGAATTCATTTACGTTTAGTTGCGTCTATGTACAATGTTGGATAGTCTCTAATGTTGATTTACTTCCATATTTTTTCTTACTAATAAATAATAAAAGAATTATTATTACATGAATACTTCACAATTCAAGTCAGATGTAAACCGGAACGATTATCACACAAAATTATTACTAAGTTAGTGGAGCAGAAACTGCTTACACTTCCGGAGCACACAAGTTCACCCCCAAGTTTTAGTGGGGTTCGTGTTATTCGATCTTTTGTTTAATGTGTAATGTTTTGTAGATCGTTCTTTGTACTTTTGTCCTTTTTCATTGGGCCACTGTCTGCCTTCTTTGATTTATGGATTCTCATTTCCCCTTTGGTATCTCCAAACTATTGTTAGCCATATTTACACCATAACTATTACCATATAATAAATTGGGCTGTCCTGGACGTGATCGCATGGTAGTTGGATTTACAACTATCCATGCAGCCAGTTCATATCATCACTAACGATATATGAGTAAAAATCCCGCTCATGGCGAGATGTTTTTTTCCGGATACTCCGGTTTTCTCCTCCAAAAAAAATGACCGCAACGATATAACTGAAATATTGTCGAATGTTGCGTTAAACATCATAACTCTATCCCTAACTCTCCAATAATAATAATTATTAAGATTAATGTCCTCTTCCATTAGCCATAACAAAATCCTAGCCGATTGGAAATCCTGTTTATGACCTTTTGGTTTTCCTGCTCCCAAACACTATTAAATTGTTTGTCTTTCCATTCCTTTGACGTTGGGCGTACCTGATTTAGATTATTCTGTAAAAGCGTGTTTTGAACTAAATTAGATGTCTCCGTTTTTATTAACAATAGGTACAGTGGTATTCGATCTAATATGTTTAAATTGAAAGACCATTACAGTTATATAAAGTATAAATAAGTACAAATAAATCATTTGAAAAGTACACGGCTTGATGGAAGATAACCTTTTGGTAATTATTTTGTTTAAAGAAATATTAAAATTCTTCTGTATACTCAAGTCCGCAAAAGTCAATCATACACAAATACGTCTAAATATATATTACACATCCTTCAATTGCATAATGATACAATCCCCCGTCTTCTAGTTAGGAAGCTACAATTATAGTAAAATAAAATAGTTGTCATGGTTTCACGCGCATAAAAACTGAATTACTATAAATAAACTGTAGGGAA
The DNA here is from genome assembly GCA_963680875.1 of Bathymodiolus brooksi. NCBI lineage: Eukaryota > Metazoa > Mollusca > Bivalvia > Mytilida > Modiolidae > Bathymodiolus > Bathymodiolus brooksi. Next base: position 81,333,844 of record OY804590.1, read on the forward strand.
CATGAAACTGGCCATCACAAATGATCAGTCAAATCGTGGCATGTGATCTAATATATTTAAATTTTGAAAGACCGTTACAGTTATATAAGAAAATACATAAGTACAACTAAATCATTTGAAAAGTACACGGCTTGTTGGAAGCTAACCCTTTTGTAAATTTTTTTACAGAAATATTAAAACACCTCTGTGTACTAACGTCCACAAAATGCATTCGTAGACGTCTAAATAGATATCACACATGCTTCAATTTTATATAATCTGACATGACAACATTCCTCGTCTTCAAGTTCTGAATATGCAATTATAGTGAAATAAAATATTTGTCATGGTTTCTCACGCATAAAAACTGAATTACTGTAGATAAACTGTAGAGAACATCGAAGGGAGTAATCACGAATGGTCCGTCTACAGGCACAGGCAACAATAGACGTAAGACACAGAACTAAGACCAACAAAACAAAAAACACAAAACAGAAAACAGATTATCAACACGGACCCTACCGAAAATCTGAGTATGAATCCAGGTGCTCGCGGAGGGTAAGCAGTCCCTGTTTTTTTATTTATTAAACCACGCCGCGTTACTCATATAAATAAGTCAGCAAACGAAAGGGAAATCTAGCTACAAGGGAAAAGATCGGCATAAACTTGCTATGTTTCTGCCCCCCCCCCCCCCACATACACAAAGAACAAATAAATAAAAAAGCGCATTATTGAAAGTGCCTACGAATTAATTTCACAGTCCTGTGTACAAGATTACAAGATATGCTTGTTAACCATGACAACAGCTTTGCTTGATCTCCGAATATAAGCTGACATATCTAATATTTCTGGGGGGTAGTATGAATTATTGTCATCACTTTTATCTAACGACATTCTTTTGAACTCTAAGAATTATTATCACAAATAATAGGGTTGTCATTATTCATATATCATAAATGCATTATTTCATTTCCTTAGGAAGAAGATTTTTTCCCCACTTTGACAGAAAATGACATTTTACATGACTTTATATGTAATTGCCATTTGCATGCAAAGTCAATATTGGCCTCCATATGTCTTAAAGTTCCATTTATATCTCATTTGATGTTCATCTAAAATAGATTGTATAAAACTTATAACTTTTAAGTTTTTTTATGAACTTAAGGTATGGGAAACTATTCTAAAGACATTCTAATTTTATTGTTTCAATCTGAGGCAACACGAATCGTAGAATAACAAAGTAGTGAGATTGAAGCGGACATTGTTTTGTCTATCAGAAATAATGTGTATACGACCAGCACGTTAAAGTGTTTCGTTGGTGAAATATATATATTTTTTATCGTTGAAAATGGATTACATTGTCGGAACAGTTATCTCCAAAATTCTGTAGAAAAATCGAAGAAAGAGGTCAAATCGATACCCCTAACACACCAATAAATGACCACACACTTTCCTGGCTTGGCTCAGGCACTTTAATAAAAAAAAAGCGGCAGGGTTAAACTAGTTTTATGGGCACAACCCCCCAACCCCCCTTCGTTGTGATGTGTGCATGCGAGTGGTTTCCATATGTAAGTAAAATGCCAACTGTCACATATAAACGGGTATTTTATGTAATTTGATATTCATTTAACATAGATTGCATAAAATGTACTAATGTATGAGAAACGAATTAGAAGACATCCATGATTTATTGTTTCAATTAGCTACAGCACGAATCGTACAAGGAAAACTAAATTCGGATTAACATTGTATTCGATCGAAATGGCAAAAGGTTATTGGTTGGTTGGTTGGTTGGTGATACATGTATATATAATCGAAGCAAACATATTAGACTATTTCTACAATTGTCCTCTGGTGAAAAATACAATTTAACTAAATTTTCAGTTATTTATATAATATATTAGGAATATTCCTTGAATCAGATTTTCTGATTTCAGGTAAAAACATCGCACCATAAAATTTGGTTCAGCAACAATGATTTCATCACAGACCCAACCCACCTTCTTCATGTTTGAATGAGAACCCCATTCCCAATAGCCAATACTTGAAGATATTAAAGGCGTAATCAGAAATCAAATATCGAAGATGGAGAGATAAAACAATGGAAAGCACAAAAAGAAAAACAATGATCCACAAAATCCTACAGAGCAAACTTCTGATTGAGCAACATGAACCGCATTAAAAAGCAATAAATGGCGAACTAGTTTAGAAGGGTTATTTATGAGTTCACTACAACGTCGGTTTGTGCAGATATTTGCACTTGATCCATTCTATGGTGAAGAACTTTACAACATCCATTCTATTGGTGAAGAACTTTACAACATCCATTCTATTGGTGAAGAACTTTACAACATCCATTCTATTGATGAAGAACTTTACAACATCCATTCTATGGTGAAGAACTTTACAACATCCATTCTATTGATGAAGAACTTTACAACATCCATTATATGGTGAAGAACTTTACCACATCCATTCTACTGGTGAAGAACTTTACAACATCCATTCTATTGGTGAAGAACTTTACAACATCCATTCTATGGTGAAGAACTTTACAACATCCATTCTATTGGTGAAGAACTTTACAACATCCATTCTATGGTGAAGAACTTTACAACATCCATTCTATTGGTGAAGAACTTTACAACACCCATTCTATTGGTGAAGAACTTTACAACATCCATTCTATGGTGAAGAACTTTACAACATCCATTCCATGGTGAAGAACTTTACAACATCCATTCTATTGGTGAAGAACTTTACAACATCCATTCTATGGTGAAGAACTTTACAACATCCATTCTATTGGTGAAGAACTTTACAACATCCATTCTATGGTGAAGAACTTTACAACATCCATTCTATTGGTGAAGAACTTTACAACATCCATTCTATTGGTGAAGAACTTTACAACATCCATTCTATGGTGAAGAACTTTACAACATCCATTCTATTGGTGAAGAACTTTACAACATCCATTCTATTGGTGAAGAACTTTACAACATCCATTCTATTGGTGAAGAACTTTACAACATCCATTCTATTGGTGAAGAACTTTACAACATCCAGTCTATGGTGAAGAACTTTACAACATCCATTCTATTGGTGAAGAACATTACAACATCCATTCTATTGGTGAAGAACTTTACAACATCCATTCTATTGGTGAAGAACTTTACAACATTCATTCTATGGTGAAGAACTTTACCACATCCATTCTATTGGTGAAGAACTTTACAACATCCATTCTATTGGTGAAGAACTTTACAACATCCATTCTATGGTGAAGAACTTTACAACATCCATTCTATTGGTGAAGAACTTTACAACATCCATTCTATGGTGAAGAACTTTACAACATCCATTCTATTGGTGAAGAACTTTACAACACCCATTCTATTGGTGAAGAACTTTACAACATCCATTCTATTGGTGAAGAACTTTACAACATCCATTCTATTGGTGAAGAACTTTACAACATCCATTCTATTGGTGAAGAACTTTACAACATCCATTCTATGGTGAAGAACTTTACAACATCCATTCCATGGTGAAGAACTTTACAACATCCATTCCATTGGTGAAGAACTTTACAACATCCATTCTATGGTGAAGAACTTTACAACATCCATTCTATTGGTGAAGAACTTTACAACATCCATTCTATGGTGAAGAACTTTACAACATCCATTCTATTGGTGAAGAACTTTACAACATCCATTCTATGGTGAAGAACTTTACAACATCCATTCTATTGGTGAAGAACTTTACAACATCCATTATATTGGTGAAGAACTTTACAACATCCATTCTATTGGTGAAGAACTTTACAATATCCATTCTATGGTGAAGAACTATACAACATCCATTCTATTGGTGAAGAACTTTACAACATCCATTCTATGGTGAAGAACTTTACAACATCCATTCTATTGGTGAAGAACTTTACAACATCCATTCTATTGGTGAAGAACTTTACAAGATCCATTCTATGGTGAAGAACTTTACAACATCCATTCTATTGGTGAAGAACTTTACAACATCCAGTCTATGGTGAAGAACTTTACAACATCCATTCTATTGGTGAAGAACTTTACAACATCCATTCTATTGGTGAAGAACTTTACAACATCCATTCTATTGGTGAAGAACTTTACAACATCCATTCTATTGGTGAAGAACTTTACAACATCCAGTCTATGGTGAAGAACTTTACAACATCCATTCTATTGGTGAAGAACTTTACAACATCCATTCTATTGGTGAAGAACTTTACAACATCCATTCTATTGGTGAAGAACTTTATAATACAATCGTCTGTGGATCAACTTTGGAAAAATCAAACGCATATTATGAATTTCCGTCGTTTTCTGTAACATTGTATTTTTGTTTTCATTTCATTTGGTCATTGTATTGGCTGTACTTTGACAGCTCCTAATTATCCCTTTAGTATCTTTAGAATTCTCTTATATAGATAAGGAAACGGAGCAACCTACTTTCTCTTGTGAAATAACATCACAGAACACCAAAGGGGCAAATCAAGAATGTACTATCCAGAGAAACTGGCAACATTGGATACACAAGAGACAGGACGAGGATAACCAAAACAAAACATAAAACACAACACAATAAGCAAAAAAAGATGAGCAACCATGATACCACCAAACACCGGGGTAAGCCCAGGCGCTCACGAAGGGTAAGCAGTTCTTGATTCTTATAAGACACCCATCGTGCTACTCATATATACAGTAAAATCCGGTAAAAGTCTTGGCAGTGATAGGGAAAGAGAACATCTACATAAAATGTAAAAGAGCCATTGTCATTTGAAATATGGATATTTCGTAATGGTGTACACAAAATTGTAAACTGGTCCCCGATTGCAAATTACTACCGTGTACCAGAAAATATTTCGCCATCTTTTATTCTTCCTTCAAAATCGATATTGTTATATTATGTATCTGTATCAGGTCTTTAACCTATTAATGAGCAAAACGAACAAAATGCCCCGTGTCATATAGTAATCATAATCATATTAAACTGTCTGGACAAAAATTATGTTCTTTGCATCCAGATATTGTTCAACATTCGGACGTAAGTGTTACAGCAACAACAGGCTTAACAGCTGGATGACGCTGTCATTTACGTAGGATCAACTTTAATAATAGGTATTATTATGAATCTGTATAATGTCGGGACCGTATAGACGGTTTTATCCATTTTTGACCAGAATATAATCTCTAATTTACAGTATGGATGTGTTACAGTCACGTACAAGCTGTAATAAAAGATTACGTTATATCAACAGATGGCAATGATATGTTATTATTCATAGATATGAAATATAAAAGATTACACGTAGTAAATCCCGTTTTACTGTTAAATGCATTTTTGATGTATTTTTGATAAGTCAGATATAAGAAGAATTGTAATATGAATAAATTACTCGTATTAAGAGGAATAACATTGTTATAAATACTGTTATAGTGACAGCCGGAGACTTTAAGCCGTAATGAAAGGGGAAGGTTTGGCGCTTTAAAATTTGATTCAACCCACCATTTCTTTAGAAATGCCTGTAGCAAGTCAGGGTTATTACGGTTTTCACAGTTTTCCGGTTGTTGACTGATTTTGTCTGTTTATATACTTATGAGTTTTGACTTTCCCTTTGTAAGATTGTTCGGAGTTCGGTAATTTTGTTATTACCCTTATTGAAATATGATGAATCTTATTATAGCTTGAAAAATAGAGGAAAAATAATATGCGTTGCATTTAAAGTAAACATTCCCTAACCTAACAATGATTTAACTAATTTAATGCAAATTTTCCGACAGTATGATATTTTGTTTTGTTTTTCATTTTAATAATACAAAAAAGCATAGATATCAGATACATATATAATATACTCTAACCATAGGCCATGTAAATATAGTATCTTTCTTATGTGTAGCCAGTCGAACCCATTCGTCTAACTGTATATGCCTTCTTATGAATTGTCAGTTGTCTCTACCAAATGATATACTAATTTGGTACGGCTTTGACAACTATTTTACCTATTGTGATCCAGTATTGTTATAAATACTGTTATAGTGACAGCCGGAACCTTTGAGCCGTAATGAAAGCGGGAGGTTTGGCGCTTTAAAATCTGATTCAACCCACCATTTCTTTAGAAATGCCTGTACCAAGTCAGGGTCATTACGGTTTTCACAGTTTTCCGGTTGTTGACTGATTTTGTCTGTTTATATACTTATGAGTTTTGACTTTCCCTTTGTAAGATTGTTCGGAGTTCGGTAATTTTGTTATTACCCTTATTTAATACAGTTGACATGAATTGTATAATACTACATTAATCAGCTTAATACTAAAACACTTATTGTTAGCGCCCTCTTTATATAGTGCCAGCAGACTTGTTCATAGTTAGTGCGCCCTCTTTATGTAGGGCTTGCAGACTTGTCCATTATTAGTTCACCTTCTTTATGTAGGGCTAGCAGACTTATTCATTGTTAGTGCGCCCTCTTTATTTAGGGCTAGCAGATTTGTCCATTGCTATTGTGCCCTGTTTGTGCAAGACACGCAGACTCAACACTTTATTGAGAGCTTCACTGAATGTACTTTCCTGAACTGACTTCGCATTTCCTAACCGTGAAAACGTTTTTACACTGTGTACACCTTTCCAACCAGATAAAGAAAATCACTGTATCAGAGAATTATATACTACAATGCCAAATATAAATAATAAAGGAATTATTAATATTAATAGCCATGATACAAATGTAATAGGGGTGTGAATGTAATGAATTTGTTCAATGCACACAAAAGTAAATAAAGGTAATAACAAAATTACCGAACTCCGAACAATCTTACAAAGGGAAAGTCAAAACTCATAATTATATAAACAGACAAAATCAGTCAACAACCGGAAAACTGTGAAAACCGTAATGACCCTGACTTGGTACAGGCATTTCTAAAGAAATGGTGGGTTGAATCAGATTTTAAGGCGCCAAACCTCCCGCTCGCATTACGGTTCAAAGGTTCCGGCTGTCACTGTAACAGTATTTAAATACAGGAACAAAATAGGTAAAATAGTTGTCAAAGCAGTACCATATTCGGTGACGTAAATGTCAAAAATATTTTTACGTCACACATTGACAAAAAAAATTCTTGACATATTTGACTCTTTATCTTTATACATTTTCACTATATGAAAATGCATCGCTTATAATTTTTTCTGCAGAGACGGAATATATTTCGACAAGATATTGGTATCAGAATATAAACTTTTTAAGAGATCGAATAAGGCGAATCTTTTTATAGCCCTGGTCCAGTAGCCTGTTTCTCAGATGAAGATGACGTTTCAGGAAATCAGAATAATTGCTACTGCCCCTTGCATAGCGAATCAATTGCGAGATGTAAACACCATATGCAGGAGAAGCTGGTATATTGCTGCACATATTTGGAAAATTTATGATTTTAAAATTGAAGTCGTCCCGCTTATCATAAATTTTAGTACTGAGTTGACCACTGTCGTCAAATTCGAGGTATACGTCCAAAAATGATGCGGACGAAGCTGTATCGGTGGTCTCTTTAACTTCCAGCTCTGGAGGATATATAAATGGAAGAAATTCTGCAAATCTAGAATTATTGATAGATAAAACGTCATCAATATACCTGTATGTGAAATTAAAGGCTCTAGCCTCATGAATCTTCTTATCTTTTACAAGCTTTTGAAGAAACTCCGACTCATATGAGTATAAAAATAAATCGGCTAGAAGAGGGGCACAATTCGTACCCATTGGTATGCCGACGACCTGCTGAAACAGTGTCCCTCCAAAGGAGACAAATATGTTATCGATGAGGAACTCCAGCATACTGATCACTTGTTCCTCGGAGTAGCATGTTTTACCTTTATGAATTTTGTTTGAAAAATATGTGGAATTGTAGCCTAACACAACAAATTTTGAGCCATAGTTTCTATGACTAAAAGCTTTATGAATTGTTTCTTTCAAGCGGGTTTTTAATTTGTCATGCGGTAGGGTGGTATATAGAGTTGAAAAATCAAAGGTTTTGATGGAGGATACCTGAGAGAAAGATCTTGATTTCAGGTTATCCAAAAGATCTTTAGAGTTTTTCAAAATCCACATGTGATTTATGCCACTACGCGAGTAAGCAGTTTCACAATATTTCTGTTGTCCCTCTTTTACTGCAGACAGAATCTTTGTTAGGTGAATAGACAATTCTTTCGTCGAACAAGTTGATGATCCCGCTATGTACCTTTCTTTGTATGGTGTCTTATGGAGTTTAGGTATCCAATATAAATAGGGTAAATCCTCAGACTTTTTACCAGAGGGAATGTTTAAAGAGGTCATGAATGATCTGTGGTTAGCTAGGATTTCATCTTTGTCGAACGAAGTTGGTTTGTATGTGGTATTACTAGAGGTGTTGCTATTTATACCTAATTCCTTGATTAGGCATTCGAAGTAATATGATTTACATACAAACACGATATTGTTGGAAGCCTTGTCCGCAGGAACGATAACATATTTGTCATGAAGAGAGGAAAGACACTTAACAGCTTCTTGGTCTTTAAATACAGACTTAGGTCGACTATTAACACAATTTTTGAGTTTGTGAATCCGACCTTGTACTAGAGACCTAATTGTTCTAACCCAGTCTGACAAGGACTCTAACTCAGGATCTTGGTCTACTTCTCTCTTTATCCACCTTCTGGCATAATCTTCAACAGCATCCATAATTATCTTGAAATTATGTTTCCAATTGATGTGTTGAGGTTCTCTGAATTTAGGACCATGAGAAATCACCTTTCGGAGACTCTCATGTTGAATGATATTCAGATCACCAGTGATTACATGTCCAGATGGGTTGTATTGAAAAGGAGAGTGGGAGCAGTCACAAGTCAGAGGGTTCTTAAGGTACTCTTCTATGTTAATATCTTGCAATGCTTCTTTGTAGTTGAAAATTTTACGGCCAATGCTGTTAGTGTAACTATAGGAGACAATGGGAACAGATTGATTTTTGAAATATGGTGGAATTTCTTTTACGACCTCTTTTCTATTAAGAATGTTGCTGATGTTAATAGCATCGATTCCTTTGTTAGCAAACGGAATATGGAGGAATTTTCTGTTGTTATCATGAAGAGGTTCAGATCGAACTGGTTTAAAAAGACGAAAGGACGCCACGTCACATATAATACTAGACAATCTGTACTTAGGAGAAAAAGGATCTACGCCTCCTTTGTCAAGTCCAAAATCCCTAAGATCTTTGAGGTAGTTTACAGGTAGTGAAAATAAGATTGTACGAATATGATGAATTCCAAGAGGTTTCTGTATATTAGAAAGTAAATCATTAAAAGTATCTTGTAACGTTCTTGGTTTAGAGGACTTTTTAACATTAGGATGTTGAATTCTTTTATGACCATGGCTACGTTTAGTTCTTGGAATAGTATTAAAAAGGCTCATCACGTTGATTTCGTTGCATCCAGGACTTGACAAATTTCCCACTCCTTTGATGTTATCATTGCAACCGTAAGGCATTGCAGTGCCTAATTCTTTTATCCAGAACAACTCTCTATCGGTGCGGTAAGGTGTACTAAGAATAGGACTGTTTGTATGATGGTAAATCTTCTCGATGATTCGAACTTTCATCGTCAAACAGCGGTCATGATCCGGTTGATTGAAATGATTATACAAAATCCTGTATTTGGGATCTTTTGCATCATATCGATGTTGGTTCATCCTACTTCGCAATGTTTGACGAGTTTCACCAACATACAAAAGTCCACAGAGTGTACATTCTATGCCGTAAATGACATTTTTAGTAGAACAGTCCAGAGGTTCAAACGATTTGGTGTAGTACGTTTTTCCAGTTAAATTACTTGTAAATTCAGGAGAAGTTATTAGCATGACGCATGTTTTACAAGTATTATTTTTGTCAGTAACAAACACGGACATGGTAGGATATTTCATTATCTTCCAGAAAAAAATAGAAGAGAAGTTATTTGTACTTCATGAAACCTTTGATGATCTTTCTTTGTTCATAAAAACCCGTTTAAAATCGGCTGGTAAGTATTATACGTGATGTAGTTAAATTTCGACATGTCAAAGCAGTTCGGACAGAATGATTATCACAAGATAATAGACAGACGATGGTTCCTTCATCTTGAAATTTCGAATACAAAGGAGACCATGCTGTCAATATTAGCAACTTCTTGGGTAACAAAGAAGTTTTTTTTATGTTACTGTGTGTTTTCAAAATAAAAATGCGCTAAATAGATTTTTTATGCACATACACTAACACAACTATGAACACACTGTTCAGTTACCTTAAAGGATTGTTATACTGCTGACCTGATGATAATCAACAATCAATTGTAATCGTCTATTGTTTTCTTATAGATTAATGCATGCCCTTTTCCATATGAGGACTGTTATCATCCCGAGAGACCGATATCGGCCAGAGGTCTTCAGCCCGAGGGTCGATATCGGTCGAGGGATGATAACAGTCCTGAAATGGAAAAAGGCATGCATTAATCTATTTATCACATATTTCAACATTGAATTAAAAAGAACAAATTTACTTCCTACACAGACACCAAACTTATATGGATATGAGTGATCAATATCGGTTGAGGGATGATAACATTCGTGTTATGAAAAAAAAGTCATGCATTGATCTACTAGTACTTATAGAAAGGCTTGATATCGTGTTATCAGATTCTTGTCCCGATATCTGGCCATTAGCTGATATCGCTGTGGCACTTCTGGTGTTTATGTATGGTCAAAATTGACGTTATTACTTATAAATATGTGATAAAACATTGTTCAATTAGAAATATGAAATAACTAGATGCAGAGATGGTCACGAAGAGTTTCAAGACACCAAGGGTATAATCAAAAGACATTAATCTAACTAGAACAGACAATATAATAGCCAAAAGAAAAAGACAAAATGACTAAATAAGTGTAATAACAAAATTACCGAACTCCGAACAATTTTGCAAATAGAAAGTCAAAACTCATAATTATATAAACAGACAAAATCAGTCAACAACCGGAAAACTGTGAAAACCGTAATGACCCTGACTTGGTACAGGCATTTCTAAAGAAATGGTGGGTTAAATCAGATTCTAAAGTGCCAAACCTCCCGCTTTCATTACGGCTCAAAGGTTCCGGCTGTCACTATAACAAAGACCTTTCAATGTTAGCGACATTTTGCAAGGTGTTATTGTATAGTTCGTTCAAATAAAACAGCAATGCTTTTTCTGCGTGTCGTCAAAAACACATGATATACGTCTGTACTGTCATTGATTGACATCGACAAATATTCTGACACAACATAGTTGTTATAAATGTTAATTCACGGGTAATCAACAATTGTCCTAGTAAAGTGATTATTTAATTAATATTTATAACTTGTTTTCTACTGTTGATGGAGTTGGCGCCTTATTTGCAATATGATGGCATGCATGCATGATATGTAAACCAAGGCCGCGGTACCTTTGTTTGTTGGTGACAAGTTAATCATATTAAGGTTCGAGCGTTGACAAAAACATATTATTTAATATGCCAGATTGATTGATTATTGCTTAACGTCCAGCGAGCAGTATTTCAACTATTTTCAAGGTGAGAACAAAGTTCAACAATATATAAAAACTACATAGGAACGTGGACAGGATTGGCCAACCGAGGCACGAAATACTCCATTTACGGCAGTCAAATTCCCAATATACGGATGTGGTATTTAACGCCAGTTTAAAAAAAAATTCAGTTATATCGTGGTCAAAGAGTATATTAACACTTTAAAATCATGCTGGTAATTAATAGATTTGTATTGGTGATATTTGGCATCATTAGGTAACAGGCAAAGTAGTTATATGTTGTCAATTAGATCAATATGAAGGTAGATGTCACATGAAATTATATTAATAATGATTTTTCTTAGCTTTGTTATATGTTTTGGACATTAGCTAACTCACCTGTAGTTGTATCATGCAAACATAATAAACATGGACAATAATCACATGACCAGTACAAATATACTTGGAGGGAAGCTAAAACAAGAAAAGTCAGAAGGTTTTGATTTAAGATAGGACTCTGAAATACTACTTTATTGATTGAAATTCCAAGTTCTTAATGATTTAATCATTATTTAAACTCAGGTTCTCTTCCTTCAGGCATATGTGACCTTAGCTGATTTTCGTTATCCTGGTTAGGTCCATTGGTTTTCTTGCTCCCAAATATTGTCAATTGTTTCTGCTTTCCAATCTTTCAATTTCGTACCTGATGAATGTTATTCCAGAAACGCGCCTTGTGTACTAAATTAGGTATCTACATTTTATTGTAATTATATATTACAGATGCAATATGTTTATTGTTGTATATACAATTTTCGACGTCTCATTAAGATACAAGAAAGTCGTCAGTTTTATGAGAATAGAATGGACATCATTATCTGAATGAAGTGACCAAACAAAAATATTTTTATTTTATGTTCGAAAATATATTTCATGCATATTTATAAATGTGTTCTACATTAACTATTGTGGATGCTTTGTTCACATACGGAAACACTTCAATCTAATTTATGACAAGATTTCACGCATATAACAGAAAACTGGCGACGATAAAAAAAATGCCTGGTGTCATTGTCGTCATAAGTGCAATATACAAAAAATGCATTGACACAATTGAGGGATTCTTGTGCCCATGCAACTATCTTAACCCCGCCACTTTTTATTGAAGTGTCTGTACCAAGCCAGAAAAGTGGATTTCGAAACTATTCTAACAGTGTTGTATTTGTGTTTGCTTTTCCTTTTATTTTATATGTTATTTGATTGAATGGTTGCCCTGTGGTATTACTGGATGCCTGGGCCCATTCTAATCTTGCTCATGAATAGATGGTGGGGTTCTTGTGTTTAAGGCCGGCCACTTTCAACAATATTTCAGCTATATCGCGGCGGACTCATGAATAGACATTATAATAAAATTATGAAAACGATATGATTTTCCATTTGAAAATAAATATGTTTATCCATCCGAAGCTATCATAAAACTATATTTTTGTTCTGCAAATAGAGTCAACAGTGTGTTCTTGTCGATAACAAGATGTTTTGTGTTCTTCTGATTCCTGTAAATAAAACGTTTTCACTCAATGCAAAAAACTATCACTGCTTAGTATGTTTTCCACGTTAAATGAATTTTTAATTATTTCAAGTTCAAATTGAAATATTTAGTCCATATTAACTCAATTCCACACGAGGACAGTTCTCAAGGGATTTATGTACTATTTAAATGAAGATGAATTATAGCTAGGTTAATAGCAAATTATATTGCTAACAATCAAATTTGCATCCCTCTTGACATTATTTTAAGCTACATGACATGCTATATTAGTGAAAAACAAAAAAAAACCAAACAATCTATAGAATGGTTAATGCAAAATAGGTGAAGTCAAATCATGCTTACTTACTGGAATTATGACTAATATGAAATTCGACGACCAATACATTTCTTTAAACTACCGGTGTTACATACTCATTTTCCCCTCTACTAATTCCCCCCCCCCCCCCCCCCCCCCGGAAAAATGAGTATATACTAGTTTTCTCCCCGGAAAGATCAGTATATACTCATCTTTCCCCCTGATTTTTAGGGGGGAAATCTGAGTATATACTGAAGTTTCCCCCTCATACTCAATTCTCCCCCTTTGCACTGACAGACTATACAAGGGCAATAACTCCTATAAGGGGTCGACCCTATGGAGACTTTTGTAGAGCTTTTGATGCTGAAGAAGGAAGATCACCTCTATTTTTCTCTATATGTAATACTTTTTGAAATATTAGCCAATGACTGCAGTTTGACCCCTATGTTCTATTTTTAGCCACGACTACCGGAACCCCCCTGGATTCGCCAATGGTTATCTGTTAATTTATTCTTAAGAATTTCAACTGTTTACAGTACACCGAGACACAACATAATTAGCTTTAAACTAAACAAACTATTTTGTGGTAGCTTGTTTGTTTGTAATCGATCATTTTAAATAAAGATCAGTAACTATAGAATGGCAGTGTCCATCAATGACGCATAACTATGAATGATACAATTATTAGTTCTACTGTCAAAGTGTGGATTTGTTTTACCGAACATAATTATACCAATTTATCATATTATGTTCATTTCAAATGATGAACTAAACGGTAACAGTATTCTCTAAATTAAACTACTACTATGAGGGGGAAGGACCCTTTTCAGGACTCCGGGATGGTGTTTTTTTAAGCTCGAGAATTCGGGATTGACCATTTCGGGATTCGGGATTGAAATTTTATTATATTCGGGACTTCTGAATTTCAAGTTTTTCAGTTCGGGACTAAGGGGATTTCAAGTTTTTTAGTTCGGGGTTTCGGGGTCAGACCCCCTCCTAACCCCCTCTACTATATTAGCACAACTATTGTTTGCTTCGTTTCATGATCAAATTATTATAAAATTGAGCCATCTTGATAAATGCGTTTGTCTCCATCTTTTTTGATTGATCTACCGAAAGTGGTAGCACTATAATACCATATTCACACGTATTCCGGATTGAAACTGAATCATTGAATCGAATTTAAATCCGTTATAATTGTCGTATCGGATTTGAAATCAGATAGTGTTCGCATATGGTCAACCAATGCGTTATTGTTCGTCTGCATTGAATTTATCTGTGGTTTGCATATTGACTCGAAATTGTACTGAGGGATCTGGTGTTTGTTTAGATCGGATGAGGCATTTTTTCCGATTCGTCAACAAATGGTCATCAGGAGACATTGGAAACATTGTTAGTTTTTCAATAATCTTTTTTCAAGAAACACTGAAGCGATGGTATGGCAACGTGATTTGTATGTTCATTTTAAGGTCCTTGACAGGTCTTGTTACTTTTTGAGCCCATCGGAAATTCAAAATCGTTGCCAGCGGAGGTCAAAGTTTGCTTTGAAACCATATGTAAAGCAACATTTTCATGGTCTACTTGGAAAACACTGAACAGAATTTAACCACACTTGGCAGAGGTGTTCACTATTATGTCCTACGCAAGTGTTGTTACTTTTCATGCCGATTCGTTAAAAAATGAATAAAAGAAGAATGTGTCTGAGGACACGGAGTTCTCCGCTTTCAGCTAAGTGGGCCTAACTTCCAAGCCGTATATGGGATCTGGCTGCAATTGAACCTGACCTGCATATTATGGTTGTAAACATTGTCTTGAAATTTCAGAGTCCTTTACAGGTGATAATGGTTTTTATGCCGTTCGGAAATTCAAAATGGTCGACAGCGAAGGTCAAAATTGCTTTGAAAACCTATGAATTACATTTTCGTAATCTCATTGAGAACCACTGAACATAATTTAACCAATTTAACTTTGAGGGTGTTCACTATGAGGTACTACACAAGTGTTGTTTCTTTGGTGCAGATCGATAGGAGACTTTGAACATTCTGATTAATCGATTTTCAAGAACCACTGAAGGCATTGTCGGGGGAAATTTATTAAAGTAGTCGTCCTCCTCACTACCTTTCTCACCCTTCCTCTCATCCTCTTCTTCACTGCCTCTCTCTCTCCTTCTTCTCCATCCTCCTCCTCACTACCTCTCTCCCTCCTTCCTTCCCATCCTCCTCCTCACTACCTCTCTCCTTCCTCTTCTCTACTTCTCTCCCTCCTTGCTCTCCTCTTCTTACTACCCCTCCCTCCTACTCACTGCCTCTCTCCCTCCTTCCTCTCAATCCTCCTCCCTCATTCCTCTCCATCCACTTCCTCACTACCTATCTCCCTCCTTCCTCTCAGTCATCCTCACTACCTCTCTCCCTCCTTCTTCCTCTTCTCTACTTATCTCCCTCCTTGCTCTCCTCTTCTTACTACCTCTCTTTCCTACTCACTGCCTCTCTCCCTCCTTTCTCTCAATCCTCCTCCCTCTCCATCCACTTCATCACTACCTCTCTCCCTCCTTCCTCTGAGTCATCCTCTCCCCCTCCTCACTTCCTCTCTCTCCTTCTTCTCCCTCCTTCCTCTGGCATCCTCCTCACTACCGCTCTCCTTCCTTCCTCTCAATCCTCCTCACTACCTCTCTCCCTCCTTCCTCTCAGTCATCCTCTCTCCCTCCTTCCTCTCAGTCATCCTCTCTCCCTCCTTCCTCTCAGTCATCCTCTCTCCCTCCTTCCTCTCAGTCATCCTCACTACCTCTCTCCCTCCTTCCTCCCAGTCATCCTCACCACCTGTCCATCCTTCATTCCTTTCAATCCGCCACCTCATTACCTCTCTTCTCTTTCCTGTAATATTATCATCCACCTCATTACCTCTGTCTGTCTTCCGTCTCCATCCTACTTATTAACTCTTCCTAATTACCTTCTCCGTATACTTTTCTCATCCGTCGTCATCATCATCCTCCTCACTACTTCTCTCCTCCTCGTTTACCTTTGTCACTTCGTCCTTTCTATCCTCTTCCTTAAAATCTCCTCTTCAATACCTGTTTCGCTACTTCCTCCTCACTATCTCCATCCTTTTCCATATTGACTCCCTCCCTAATTCCTCCCCGTCATCCTCCTTATTTTATACCTCTAGTATCTCTCCTTCCTCTCCACTATTAAATGATATGTCTTAGTGTCCAATGAGTTAAAATGTGGGACCATAAGGATAAGACTGAAATAAATCAAAGTGAAGAATATCTGTCATAAAATTGATTTAGTTTAAAAAAAAAGTAAGACAATACCAAATAGGTAATCAGAAGCCGTAAAGTGAACAACGGACAATAAAGTGAACAACGGACAATAAAGTGAACAACGGACAATAAAGTGAACAACGGACAATAAAGTGAACAACGGACAATAAAGTGAACAACGGACAATAAAGTGAACAACAGACAATAAAGTGAACAACGGACAATAAAGTGAACAACGGACAATAAAGTGAACGACGGACAATAAAGTGAACGACGGACAATAAAGTGAACAACGGACAATAAAGTGAACAACGGACAATAAAGTGAACAACGGACAATAAAGTGGTCAACGGACAATAAAGTGGTCAACGGACAATAAAGTGAACAACGGACAATAAAGTGAACAACGGACAATAAAGTGAACGACGGACAATAAAGTGAACAACGGACAATAAAGTGAACAACGGACAATAAAGTGAACGACGGACAATAAAGTGAACAACGGACAATAAAGTGAACAACGGACAATAAAGTGAACGACGGACAATAAAGTGAACAACGGACAATAAAGTGAACGACGGACAATAAAGTGAACAACGGACAATAAAGTGAACAACGGACAATAAAGTGAACAACGGACAATAAAGGGAACAACGGACAATAAAGTGAACAACGGACAATAAAGTGAACAACGGACAATAAAGTGAACAACGGACAATAAAGTGAACAACGGACAATAAAGTGAACAACGGACAATAAAGTGAACAACGGACAATAAAGTGAACAACGGACAATAAAGTGAACAACGGACAATAAAGTGAACAACGGACAATAAAGTGAACAACGGACAATAAAGTGAACAACGGACAATAAAGTGAACAACGGACAATAAAGTGAACAACGGACAATAAAGTGAACAACGGACAATAAAGTGAACAACGGACAATAAAGTGAACAACGGACAATAAAGTGAACGACGGACAATAAAGTGAACGACGGACAATAAAGTGAACAACGGACAATAAAGTGAACAACGGACAATAAAGTGAACGACGGACAATAAAGTGAACGACGGACAATAAAGTGAAGGACGGACAATAAAGTGAACAACGGACAATAAAGTGGTCAACGGACAATAAAGTGAACGACGGACAATAAAGTGAACAACGGACAATAAAGTGAACAACGGACAATAAAGTGAACAACGGACAATAAAGTGGTCAACGGACAATAAAGTGGTCAACGGACAATAAAGTGAACAACGGACAATAAAGTGGTCAACGGACAATAAAGTGAACAACGGACAATAAAGTGAACAACGGACAATAAAGTGAACAACGGACAATAAAGTGAAAAACGGACAATAAAGTGAACAACGGACAATAAAGTGAACAACGGACAATAAAGTGAACAACGGACAATAAAGTGAACAACGGACAATAAAGTGAACAACGGACAATAAAGTGAACAACGGACAATAACGTGGTCAACGGACAATAAAGTGAACAACGGACAATAAAGTGAACAACGGACAATAAAGTGAACAACGGACAATAAAGTGAACGACGGACAATAAAGTGAACGACGGACAATAAAGTGAACGACGGACAATAAAGTGAACAACGGACAATAAAGTGAACAACGGACAATAAAGTGAACGACGGACAATAAAGTGAACAACGGACAATAAAGTGAACAACGGACAATAAAGTGAACAACGGACAATAAAGTGGTCAACGGACAATAAAGTGGTCAACGGACAATAAAGTGAACAACGGACAATAAAGTGGTCAACGGACAATAAAGTGAACAACGGACAATAAAGTGAACAACGGACAATAAAGTGAACAACGGACAATAAAGTGAACAACGGACAATAAAGTGAACAACGGACAATAAAGTGAACAACGGACAATAAAGTGAACAACGGACAATAAAGTGAACAACGGACAATAAAGTGAACAACGGACAATAAAGTGAACAACGGACAATAAAGTGAACAACGGACAATAAAGTGGTCAACGGACAATAAAGTGAACAACGGACAATAAAGTGAACAACGGACAATAAAGTGGTCAACGGACAATAAAGTGGTCAACGGACAATAAAGTGAACAACGGACAATAAAGTGAACAACGGACAATAAAGTGGTCAACGGACAATAAAGTGAACAACGGACAATAAAGTGAACAACGGACAATAAAGTGAACAACGGACAATAAAGTGAACAACGGACAATAAAGTGAACAACGGACAATAAAGTGAACAACGGACAATAAAGTGAACAACGGACAATAAAGTGAACAACGGACAATAAAGTGAACAACGGACAACAAAGTGAACAACGGACAATAAAGTGAACAACGGACAATAAAGTGGTCAACGAACAATAAAGTGAACAACGGACAATAAAGTGAACAACGGACAATAAAGTGGTCAACGGACAATAAAGTGGTCAACGGACAATAAAGTGAACAACGGACAATAAAGTGAACAACGGACAATAAAGTGGTCAACGGACAATAAAGTGAACAACGGACAATAAAGTGAACAACGGACAATAAAGTGAACAACGGACAATAAAGTGAACAACGGACAATAAAGTGAACAACGGACAATAAAGTGAACAACGGACAATAAAGTGAACAACGGACAATAAAGTGAACAACGGACAATAAAGTGAACAACGGACAATAAAGTGAACAACGGACAATAAAGTGGTCAAAAGAAAAATAACAAAAGAACCAACAATGATATACAAAACACTACACAGACTACTAAATATTGAGCAAGACAACCTCCACAAAGAACCAGTGATAAAGTCAGATGCTCCCGAAACAGTTCAGATTATGACAATTGCTTTACATCATTAAAGAAAGATGGACTCCACGTGACAAGAACAATCATCAACCAAGTGAGCATGTTTTAGCTATATCCTTGTGAGAACAAGAAAAAATATGTATTTAAATGAGATGAGGCTGATATCCTGCTTGTCCTAAACCAAAATGCTTAGTCGGACTTTTTTAGTACTAGCTCACTGAATCAACAGTCAGCGGACATACATATCGAGCCACACATTATACCAATTCCGAGCAAATCAGTATTTGCTTTTGCTCCTTAATACAGTGTGCTCAACAGAGAAGCCGCATATACCAATTTCATAGTCATTTGGTTGAACGCTACCGCGGCGCCAGGCTCCATAATCGAAGAGAGCACACTAACCATTACACCTCCGATACGGTTGCCATGGCGTTTGTGGTCGATTTAAAGATCCGCGGCGTTGTTTTGTCTTTATGTTGTAATGTTTAAGCTTAAATACAAACAAAAAATATACTAGCAAGTTAACATTGATGTGCATTACAATACAAATGTTACCTTAATTTGACACGTCAATGCATTCACTAATGTCATTTTTTTGTTTTAAATTAAACTTCCGGTTTCTATTCATTAAAAGATGTAAATTTAGAATACCAGATGCAAATTGCAAATAAAACAATTCTTTATTTGTTTCATAGAGAATTATTGCTTTAATTAAAACACGAACTATTCATAATTCACACGTTATGTGAAATTAGGTTTTTAATAGTTCTATTTTCAAACAGTTAATCATTGTGAATCATGGTATTATGCACATCATTACATTCAGCAGAATTTGAAAGAATTAGCGTTTAATCAGAACAAAATATCAACACATCTTAAACCTTTTTTTTAATGATATTAATAAAGATTGTTTAATAATATGTAACTGCGTATTAATATGAAGGCAAACAATGCTATGGAATATCTGTGTCACAAATGATCACGGATATGTTCCACTTGTCATAAGCACTTCCCGGTCCTTTCCTCATTAATGAATGACTTATCATCGTGTTTGTAACTAGATTAACACGACGCGTGTCACTAGAGGAGCACGAACTGAAGCCCTTCCGGAGCACACGAGTTCACCCCAGGTTTTTAGTGGGGTTCGTGTTACTCGATCTTTAGGTTTATATGCATGTTTTGTAGATCGGTGGTTGTCCTTTTGTACTTTTTTCTTTTGGCCATTGTGTTTTCTGTTCTTCTTCGATATACGGATTCTGATTATCCCTTTGGTATCTTTAAACTCCTCTTATAATATGTATTCAATGTTTTATATTGAAACTTGATGAAGTATATGTCAATAGGTATAGATGTACCAAATAAGTAATGGACCGTCGTTGTCGTGAACGTATGGTAGTTGGCTTTACAATTACATTTACAATCATGACGAGGTGAACTCGTTTGATACAACATTATGCTATAAAGTTTGTCAGTGACTTGCGGCAGGTCAATAGTTTTCTCAGGGTTTCCTCCACCAATAAAACTGAGCGCCACGATATAACTGAAATATTGTTAAAAGTGGCGGTAAACACCACAACCCTAACTATCCCAAATAATGAAATTTGCTGAACATTATACTGGTTGAAGGTTGCCACATTCTGTCTGATGTTTGTAATACATAAAAGACCAGTGTAAATATCTATATCGATAAAATGTATAATGTAGTTTCTGGCTGTACTAGACCATTTGCACATTTCTAACTTGATAATTCAATGAAGGCGAAATGATCCTATGACATATGTTATTTCTATTGTCTCTACAAGATCTTAATGTTATAACTACTTGCGAGTTTACTATTTGCAAAAGCAAATTCATCTGAATTGCTATAATGTTCCAATATCTACAACTTATAAAAAAACATCATAATTAAATTCATTGTCCTTTCCTTTGCTTGGACCGTCGTGGTCGTATGGTTTTGAATTTCAACTACCTGTCCAATCACTGTCTATTACCACTAACGTGGGGAGTTCGAATCCCGCACATGGCAAGGTGCACTCGATACAATATTATGTGATAAAGTTTGTCAGTAACTTGCGGCAAACACGTAAGACAAAATAGGATCCATATTTGTAAAAAATTAATGACTCGGATTTGAAAACTGATGTGCTCCTTTCGCGGCAAATATACATATTAAATGAGCAATATATTGGTAATTTGGAAGACCGTTGAAAGCCAAATGTAACCGACGATTAAAACATACCTTTATTTCCCATCGCAGTTACACCCATTTTGTTTTACAAAATGATTAATAGTTCTAAGACTTCCTCATGTCGTGAATACATCCTGAATACACCTTATTTGCAAATAACAAATTATATGATGCCCTTATTGCACCAGTCATAAACACTGTCACTTTGTATGCAATGTAAAGTACTTTTATAGTTCAACATGTTGTTCAAAGTATGTGTTTAAAGATAATTACAATCTCCAAGCGTAACTGACTTAGTATAATCATAAAGTGCAAAATGCAGAGTCTCACCTTCCAAGTGCAGTTTCTTGATTAATACATACTTTGATATATAATTTAGTGCACAAGACGAGTTTCTAGAATGAGACGTCACCAGATTACGTACATAGTAAAAACTCGAAAGCCAAATAATTTATACTCGGTGTGTCAACCAGTTCAGTAATCTAATGAAACGGTGTGAAAATAAAACTACATTGCATATGTTCTTAGAGCGCTGAGTCAAGCTAAAGTGCATCTAAGGGATTAATTTTTGTGCATCTTAATTTCAACAGTGACATACCCTTCATGCGATTCGTTTTGAAAATACGTATTCATTCGCACACAAAAAAAGAAATAACATGGAATATTCGGTCACTGTTCATACCGGAAGTGACACATGAGTGCATTTGGTCCGTTATCCTCAGAATTATATCTAATGTCAACCGGCCGGTAAATGAACGCCGAAATGATAGCAGATAATGTAAGACAACATTGTTATATTCAGCTCAAAACCAACCTCAGATGAACAGCAAATTGTCATTGAAAACGTAGATGTAAATTTGTCAGCGTCCAATTCGAAACAACGATGGCGATAATGTGATGTTAAATCGCCGTAGAGAAAGTCAAGGACATATGCATTCATTCGAATTGTCAAGGGAGAATATAAAGCATGGACCATTTATCTTGTGGTGGAGTATAACATTTGATTTTCAATGCAAATGGGTGCGGAATTGGTATATAAAGAATAGATACCACATTTTGGGAACGGGTTAGGGTTATGGTGTATAACACCACTTTCAACAATAGTAAAGCTATATCGTGGCGGTCACTGACATACTTTATCGTATAATGTTGAATCGAGTACACCTCGCCTTATGAGTATTTCGAAGTCACAACTTTAGTGCTGATACGTAGAATTAACTCATTCCTCACCAGTCAATAAATATATATTTCACAGATTATTCATACTTATTTGTACACATATGTAATTTAATCTATGTGCTTTAATCAGCATTTAAGAGAGAAAAAATATAATAAAACGCAAGAGCTTCGTGCATGTACCTTTATGTATGTTTAATAAAAGTACACAAATATTATAAACCGCATTAAAGGTAAAATGGATAGAGTACTTGTCTCTAGCGCGGTTGATTGTGGGATTGAGATTTTAAAAATGGGTATTTATTGCTTCTCCGCTAAGCACACACCACTAAGTAGTAGAGCAAAGACTGTTTGGCTCGGGATCAGAATAATGTGTCCGATTGAAGCGTGTTGGTGTAGTGCAATGAGGACATCATTATCACTTCATCAAAATGTAGCTTGAAATAGCTGACACACATGACTTATCACCAGGTTTGTAACTAGATTAACAAGACGGGTATCAATAGTGGAGCATGAACTGCTTACTCTTCCAGAGCACATGAGTTCACCCCATGTTTTAGTGCGGTTCGTGTTACTCGGTCTTTAGTTTTATATGTATGTTTTGTAGATCGTTGTTTGTCCTTTTGTACTTTTTTCTTTGGCCATTGTGTTGTCTTTTCTTCGATATATGGATTCTGATTACCTCCCTTTGGTATTTTCAAACTATTCTTACTCACTCACAAATATTATGAATGAAGTTTAAGCAGAGATGGTCAATAATTCCACCAATAACAACAAAACGAGCAATCATCTCTTGCATTCATTCATATGAAGAAATTGTATCTCACAATATATTTTTCGTTCTGAAAAAGTATATTTTATATATTAGATTATAAAATAATGTTCCTTTTGTTGTAATCACAATCCGGTCCTTTTCTTCTTCATGACGTATCATCGGATTTGTCACAAGATTAACACAACAGGTGTGATATGTGGAGAAGGAACTGCCTACCTTTCCGGAGTACCTGAGGTCATCCCCAATTTTAATGGGGTTCGTATTGTTCGATCTTTAGTTTCATATGTAGTGTTTTGTACATCTATGTTTGTCCTTTTTCAAACAACCATCTACAAAACTTTACACAGAAAACTAAGCATCACGAAACCCATAAAAACCGGAGGCGAACTCACGTGCTCTGTCATGGTTGGCTGTTCCTGCTCCACATGTGGCACACACCGTGGTACACTTTTTACGTCATAAATCTTAGGTCATTATGTTTTCTTTCTACCTATGACATTTTAATTAGTTAGCTTTCCAATCTTCTAATTTGAGGCGTTCCCAATGAAGGTCGTTCCACAAATTTATCATGCGAAGTAAATTAGATATCTACGTTTTCATTGATGTATAATGGTGATGGTTCATCCATTACGATACATTCTTAGAAACATTGCAGTATTGATAAATAAAACTAACTATATAAATCAACAATAAGAAAAGCTTGGAGATACCAAAGTGGTAATCAGAATCCGTATAACGAAGAAGAACAGACAACACAATGGCCAAAAGAAAAAGCACAAAAGGACAAACGACAATCCATAGAACAGAAACATAAAACTAAAGATCGAGTAACACGAACCCCACTACAAACCGGTGATGAACTCAGGTGCTTCGGAAGGGAAAGTAGTTCCTGCTCCACTAGTGACACCCGTCGTGTTAATCTAGTTAAAAACCCGGTGATAAGTCATGAATGAGGAAAGGACTGGGATGTGCTTACGAAAAGTGGAACATATCCGTGGTCATTTGTGACACAGATATTCCATAACTGCCAACCAAGTTATGGTGGCGACCGTAAAACTTTCGAAGTGATTACGTCAACTTAACCAAGAGGAACCATTGGTTCAGTAGCTTCCTTGTTAGCAGCAACCCTCTATCAAAGAAATCCTTATTTGAACCATAAGCTCTGGAATATCGTTACAACTGAGAGAAGGGCCTGGGCGACTCAATGAGTTAGGTAGTTGGATTACGTAACACTCATACAAGCTTATCACCAATACGCGTGGATTCGCACCCTGTTTTGTAAATTACAAAGAAAGGTGCACTCGACTCGCAGTCGCAAGTGATAAAGTTTACCAGTTACTTGCCCATGGTCGGTGGTTCTCTCCGGCTTCTTCCACCACTAAAACTGGTCGCCACGATATAGCTGAAATATTGCTGAAAGTGGCGTTAAAACACCAAAAATAAATCAAATAAAAAATCAACTGAGAGATATATACACCAGATGCAGGTGCTACTGGAATGTTGCTACAAATAAATGGAAAGTTCACAATGGGAAAATTGAAATCATAAACTGCTGAAATATAAAAAAAAATACCATACATAATTCCTAAATCCAACCGAAAAATCGTAGAATCAGAAACAAAATCGATACCGCTATCTCACATACATTGTATACATGACCGATCACTTCCCATGCTGAATACATGCACTTTAATTAAAAATGGCGGGGTTAAGCTAGCTTTACAGACCAACATCTCCACCTTTTATTGAAATGATGCGGCCATGCAAGTGTTTTCCACATGCGAGTACAGTACCAATCATCGCATGTAACAGTGTAACATCGTAGCTATAGAGAACGCTCGAATTAATATAAATGACGACATTTTGAACGAGAAATTAAAATGAAGATATTGTCTTTTCTTACTAATTGAGAAGTGGTTCTTATTGTTACCGTATTTTGTTGTCCATAGCTGTTTAACTTCCGTGTGTTCATTTTGATTAAAGGCATTAATAATGTATATATACATAGAATTTGAAATAGCAGTTTTTTTTGCGTAAACCATTATCAATCTTCAAAGACAAAAAGGAACTGAAATACATCCAAGAAAAATTTTCTGAAAATTATCCTTTTCCGAGACAAACGTCCTAATGAAGCTTGTTTCTACTTAGTGAAGTCAATTCAACCTTTTTGTAAGGAAAAATAAATGAACTAGACGAGATGTCAAGTACATCTATGTTAAATGACATGATATTGTTATTGAGTTAATAAAGATGGATCAAATATGTAAACAGCTATCGTATTTTGATACAATATTTCAGAAAGGTTTAAAAACTATGTTCGGTTCGTCTTTACCTCCAGTTGGTTGTAGGAGGGCTCATGTCTCATTTATGTTATTTGTGTTTGTTTGCACATAATGGTGTCCTACACATATTGCGTTGTGTTTTTGGTTTGTTTTTCTTCGTCTTGTGTAACCTGTGTTGCAAATTTATTTGGATTGTCCATTTTTCATTGCCCCATCGGTATTTGCTAACATTTATTGTATAAAAAACGTCGATATATAAAATACGCAAGACATGTTTCTGGAATAACCATCATCAGGTACGTTTCTGGAATAACCATCATCAGGTACGTTTCTGGAATAACCATCATCAGGTACGTTTCTGGAATAACCATCATCATGTACGTTTCTGGAATAACCATCATCAGGTACGTTTCTGGAATAACGATCATCAGGTACGTTTTTGGAATACCCATCATCAGGTACGTTTTTCTGGAATAATCATCATCAGGTACGTTTCTGGAATAACCATCATCAGGTACGTTTCTGGAATAACCATCATCATGTACGTTTCTGGAATAACCATCATCAGGTACGTTTTCGGAATACCCATCATCAGGTACGTTTTTCTGGAATAATCATCATCAGGTACGTTTCTGGAATAACGATCTTCAGGTACGTTTCTGGAATAACCTTCATCAGGTACGTTTCTGGAATAACCATCATCAGGTACGTTTCTGGAATAACCATCATCAGGTACGTTTCTGGAATAACCATCATCAGGTACGTTTCTGGAATAACCATCATCAGGTACGTTTCTGGAATAACCATCATCAGGTACGTTTCTGGAATAACCTTCATCAGGTACGTTTCTGGAATAACCATCATCAGGTAGGTTTCTGGAATAACGATCATCAGGTACGTTTCTGGAATAACCATCATCAGGTACGTTTCTGGAATAACCATCATCAGGTACGTTTCTGGAATAACCATCATCATGTACGTTTCTGGAATAACCTTCATCAGGTACATTTCTGGAATAACCATCATCAGGTACGTTTACGGAATAACCCTAATTAGGTACGTTTCTGGAATAACCTTCATCAGGTACGTTTCTGGAATAACCATCATCATGTACGTTTCTGGAATAACCTTCATCAGGTACGTTTCTGGAATAACCATCATCAGGTACGTTTCTGGAATAACGATCTTCAGGTACGTTTCTGGAATAACCTTCATCAGGTACGTTTCTGGAATAACCATCATCAGGTACGTTTCTGGAATAACCATCATCATGTACGTTTCTGGAATAACCATCATCAGGTACGTTTCTGGAATAACCATCATCAGGTACGTTTCTGGAATAACCATCATCAGGTACGTTTCTGGAATAACCTTCATCAGGTACGTTTCTGGAATAACCATCATCAGGTAGGTTTCTGGAATAACGATCATCAGGTACGTTTCTGGAATAACCATCATCAGGTACGTTTCTGGAATAACCATCATCAGGTACGTTTCTGGAATAACCATCATCATGTACGTTTCTGGAATAACCTTCATCAGGTACGTTTACGGAATAACCCTAATTAGGAACGTTTCTGGAATAACCTTCATCAGGTACGTTTCTGGAATAACCATCATCATGTACGTTTCTGGAATAACCTTCATCAGGTACGTTTCTGGAATAACCATCATCAGGTACGTTTCTGGAATAACCATCATCATGTACGTTTCTGGAATAACCATCATCAGGTACGTTTCTGGAATAACCATCATCAGGTACGTTTCTGGAATAACCATCATCAGGTACGTTTCTGGAATAACCCTAATTAGGTACGTTTCTGGAATAACCATCATCAGGTACGTTTCTGGAATAACCATCATCAGGTACGTTTCTGGAATAACCATCATCAGGTACGTTTCTGGAATAACCATCATCAGGTACGTTTCTGGAATAATCATCATCATGTACGTTTCTGGAATAACCTTCATCAGGTACGTTTCTGAATAACCATCATCAGGTACGTTTCTGGAATAACCATCATCAGGTACGTTTCTGGAATAACCATCATCAGGTACGTTTCTGAGGTACGTTTCTGGAATAACCATCATCATGTACGTTTCTGGAATAACCTTCATCAGGTACGTTTCTGGAATAACCATCATCAGGTACGTTTCTGGAATAACCATCATCAGGTACGTTTCTGGAATAACCATCATCAGGTACGTTTCTGGAATAACCATAATCAGGTACGTTTTTGGAATAACCATCATCAGGTACGTTTCTGGAATAACCTTCATCAGGTACGTTTTTCTGGAATAACCATCACCAGGTACGTTTTTCTGGAATAACCATCATCAGGTACGTTTCTGAATAACCATCATCAGGTACGTTTCTGGAATAACCATCATCAGGTACGTTTCTGGAATAACCTTCATCAAGTACGTTTCTGGAATAACCATCATCAGGTACGTTTCTAGAATAACGATCATCAGGTACGTTTTTCTGGAATAATCATCATCAGGTACGTTTCTGGAATAACCATCATCAGGTACGTTTCTGGAATAACGATCATCAGGTACGTTTCTGGAATAACCATCATCAGGTACGTTTCTGGAATAACCATCATCAGGTACGTTTCTGGAATAACCATCATCAGGTACGTTTCTGGAAGAACCATCATCAGGTACGTTTCTGGAATAACCATCATCATGTACGTTTCTGGAAAAACCATCATCAGGTACGTCTCTGGAATAACCTTCGTCAGGTACGTTTCTGGAATAACCATCATCATGTACGTTTCTGAATAACCATCATCAGGTACGTTTCTGGAATAACCTTCATCAGGTACGTTTCTGGAATAACCATCATCAGGTACGTTTCTGGGATAACCATCATCATGTACGTTTCTGAATAACCATCATCAGGTACGTTTCTGGAATAACCATCATCAGGTACGTTTCTGGAATAACCATCATCAGGTACGTTTCTGGAATAACCATCATCAGGTACGTTTCT
Source organism: Bathymodiolus brooksi (assembly GCA_963680875.1). Lineage (NCBI taxonomy): Eukaryota > Metazoa > Mollusca > Bivalvia > Mytilida > Modiolidae > Bathymodiolus > Bathymodiolus brooksi. Next base: position 81,362,749 of record OY804590.1, read on the forward strand.
GGAATAACCATCATCAGGTACGTTTCTGGAATAACCATCATCAGGTACGTTTTTCTGGAATAATCATCATCAGGTACGTTTCTGGAATAACCATCATCAGGTACGTTTCTGAAATAACCATCATCAGGTACGTTTCTGGAATAACGATCATCAGGTACGTTTCTGGAATAACCATCATCAGGTACGTTTCTGGAATAACCATCATCAGGTACGTTTCTGGAATAACCATCATCAGGTACGTTTCTGGAATAACCATCATCAGGTACGTTTCTGGAACAACCATCATCAGGTACGTTTTTGGAATAACCATCATCAGGTACGTTTCTGGAATAACCTTCATCAGGTACGTTTTTCTGGAATAACCATCACCAGGTACGTTTTTCTGGAATAACCATCATCAGGTACGTTTCTGAATAACCATCATGAGGTACGTTTCTGGAATAACCATCATGAGGTACGTTTCTGGAATAACCATCATCATGTACGTTTCTGGAATAACCATCATCATGTACGTTTCTGGAATAACCATCATCAGGTACGTTTCTGGAATAACCATCATCAGGTACGTATCTGAATAACCATCATCATGTACGTTTCTGGAATAACCATCATCAGGTACGTTTCTGGAATAACCATCATCATGTACGTTTCTGGAATAACCATCATCAGGTACGTTTCTGGAATAACCATCATCAGGTACGTTTCTGGAATAACCTTCATCAGGTACGTTTCTGGAATAACCATCATCAGGTACGCTCATAGTCAAAAGATTGGAAAGCCAAATAATCTAAAAATCTTTTGAGAAAGAAATGACTAAGGTTAGATATGCTTGCACACAACCCCAGACCTGATTTCTTAGTTAGCCTCCTCGTTGATGTAATCGATAGGACGCTCACCTCCATGTGCAGTAGACCGTCAAACTACATGGCAATATGAGATATATTGGTGCAACGAGTCTACGCCATACATCCAGTTACGGTTGTTGGGTTAGTTCAAAGATATCATCTGGTCATCACATTTGATGTATCTGAAAAATGTCACAATTAATCACACAATCTACTTTTTGCAACTAATAAACCAAATCCTTTTAATTCTTATAGAAAAAGTTTTAAAATACCACAGGGACAATTAGAAGCATAAAATTGTAAATAGTACGGTAATCAACACAATGATGGAAAGAAAAGAAACCCTTAAAGACAAACAATGATCTACAAAACATTACACAGGAAGCTACATTCTGACCAGCACGAACCCTACAGAAAACTGAGGGTGAACACAGAAGATAAAAAGTAAGCAGGTCCTGCTCTACTAGTTGCACCCGTAGTGTTACTGTTAAATATAAACTACCGTTATAATTACGGCATTGGTCAATTAATAATTTGTAATAACCTTTTACCCTTATGTTTTTGGTAGCGTAATAGGTTGATTAAGCTCCTGTTAGGATCTTTGAGTACTAGTATAAACACCGTAAAGATAAATTGCCAACTAAGTATGGGGATACAAGGACTAATTAGAATAACTTACTCTCCACACAAATAATGTTAGTTGTATATCTATTATGTGATATTGACAATAATATAGTCTTATCACTTTACGTAAGCTTTTAGTTTAAAAAACAGTTAGTTCGTATTTGTTTCTCTAGTTTGGAAGTAGGACATGTTTATTTTCCATATCAAATGCAGATTTCAAACAACTGAAGATGATTGTAAGAAGCAAAAAGAAATGATACTGTTACAAACGAGGGTCCGAGTGGCTCAGTGAGTTAGGTAGTTGTAGGGTCCGAGTGGCTCAATGAGTTAGGTAGTTGTAGGGCCCGGGTAGCTCAATGAGTTAGGTAGTTGGATTGCTTAACAACTCATACAAGTCTATCACCAATACGGCGTGGGTTCGCGCCCGGCTTTGTAAATTACAAAAAGGGTGCACTCGATTCAGTACCGCAAGTAATAAAGTTTACTTGTTGCTTGCTCATGGTCGGTGGTTCTCTCCGGGTATTCCGGCTTCTCCCACCACTAAAACTGGTCGCCATGATATAGCTGAAAGTGACGTTAAGCACCAAAAATCCACAATCCGTTACAAACGTAACAACAGTACACACATCAAGATAAAGCAAACATAATAATTGTATAACGGGTATGCTCCTTAACCTTAGGTACTATGAATCGTAGTTATATCTCCTTTAGGTCAGATGGCGCTGTGGCCGTGATCGTATGATAGTTGGCAATCAGTGCATATCACCACTGATGTTGTGAGTTCGAATCTCGATAAGGGCGATGTGTACAACATTATGTGATAAAGTTTGTCAGTGACTTGCGACAGATCGGAGGTTTTTCTCCGGGTCCTCCGGTTTCCTCCAACAATAAAACTGACCGGTACGATATAACTGAAATATTGCTGAAAGTGGTGTTCAACACCATCAAACAAACAAAACAAACCTTTAGCTCAGCTGGTATTACACTGGCTTACAACACTATATCTTATCCGGGATCGAATCCAATCGGGACCATTGCATTTTTCGGAGATAGAATATGCTCTACAGTTATAATGATAAAAGGCTTTGGAACACGACTTCTTAAAGGATGAGGTTAGCACATCTGTACCGGAAGTATTAACATCATATTTAGGGCGCACGTGTTTGATTGTTTGAAGGATATGCGCATTGTATCACAAATGAACAGTTATCTTTTTTTTTTTTTTTTTTTTTTTTAATCACAGATTTTATTGCACTAATTGCTGTTAACAATTTACTAGATATACAGCTTTTACCTAGTATCCCTAGTTGTTAATCATTAAATAGCAAGGGATTTGCTATTTAGTGAAGCTTAGTTCAAAATAAATGTTGTTAGTACACTTAATGAACAGTTATCAATATCAAATTATAACTTAAAATTATAATTGTCACTTGAGAGCTTCATATATGCTGTTTTGATACAATTGTGTAGAAACTGATCGACAGGTTTAATTCGTTTTCACATCACAAGTATGCATAAATTTGATGCATTTAAGGATTTCAAATGTGTCAATGCACCTCTTAGGAATATCAAATTATGTGAGTTTAATTGAAAAAGAACAACACAATTCTCCTTTTACAAATTAAAATGCAATTTTAATTGAAAAACAGATTTAAAAAAATAAATTTTTCAATTTAATATGCAACATATGAAAAATCGGCCAGGTTTTCGAAATAATTATGTAATATAATTATGTCACAGTAATTAAGAAATTTGAATAAATAATAACTATTATAAGTATTCGGAATAATTAAATAAAAGGAAATTTGTCTTTACATTGAATGAAATTGACATTTGCATAGAAATATTTCTTTCATTTGATTATAGCTGAAATTACAATTAAGTGAACAATTATGTCAGAAATATCTTATTCTGAACGTAAAAAAACCCAACATATATAATTACTTGTGTAGGCTGTCGAGCATCCACTGAGTGCTACATGAGAACAATTAGTGTTAATTATCCTCCACAAATGACGAGAAGTAATTACTCTTTAATTTTGTTATATTGGTTTAATTCAATATGGTTTATTATGTAACTGCATTCATGAAACCTGCATTGCATATTTTGAAGATTTTATGTGTCTTTAATTTCATTAATTGGGCAATAATTGGTGCATTTTATTGATGAAGCACATTGCAGTGACATCTGAGAACTTTTAGACTCTTTCATGTAACTGTTTTTTCTTGGTACATACGTAGAAAAAATTATATTTATGTAACAATAAATAAAACAGAAGGTTATTTTACCAAATTATTTTCAGATATTCTGGCAATCAAGCGAATTATTACGCTATAATAAATAATAGTTTTTGCTTGACTTTAAATTTAGAAAGGTTTGCCATGATAAATGTTTAAAACGCTTATATCAATTATACATGTTCTGTCTGTAGTATTTTGTGGAGCAAACAAAAACAAATGATAAGCTTTTACTAGGTGACACAAACATATACACATTTAAGCACTCATCGAATATAATGATGCTTTAGACTTACACATAAACATTGATTGCTTCAGTTTAAGATTTTGTTTTAATATTAATTTTGTATTCATTATTAATATTCTATAGTTATATTTGTGCGGCCATAAATTTGATGGCAAGTAAGTTAAAATATTTCCTTTAGTAATTCAAGAATAGTGTTAGGATACCAAAGTCAAAACCAGAGACTGCAATTGGCAGAAGGATATGCAAAGCGATGGGAAAAAGCCGAAAATACAAAAATGGCCGACAAAATATTATACAGAAAACTACAGGTTGAGCAACATGAAAACCACTAAATGGGGTATGAACTTATATGCCCAGGAAGGGTAATCAGTTCTTGCTTTACTAGTGGTACCCGCCGTGTTACTCTTGTTAAACATCAGCTGGTGTGTGATTTTGAATGGTGAATGGAACATACTCCAAACAATGCTGTTACTATACAATCTTTAACTACATAACCAAATTCCTCTCTCATAATGTGCATGAACAAGTCAATAGTTCGGGGTATAGTCCAAGCAAACATGCTTTAATGTATCAATTTGATTTGTACTACGTACATGTACCAACATCATTCATAGCACACTGTTAGCAAATTAAATCATGACAGGCTTCCTGTATGGAACAGGAAACAGCTATATCTTCAAAAGACATTCTCTTATTCTTGTTATTGTATTGTATTGGGGGCAGGAGTTTTGATTTGTATCAGTATTGTGTTTGTGTGTATCTAACTGTCTAGGGGGTCGGGTGTACTGCCATTGTGTTGAACATAAATAGGTGTATATTGATGTACACAATATACGTTATGTAAATATAAATTAGAGCAATGCAGCCTGTTTGTATAATCCACACCTCTTTCCATTTATGTTGTAGAATTCAAATATTAAGAAAATTTGATCTATTGAAATATAACCACATTATTTTCATATTCATTTACATCGAAATTCTGTCTTATTAAATTAGTGACAATTTAACTCTATACCAGTGTTATTGATGTTCATAATAACTAGATTATTACTCTACAATCACAGTAATATAAATAATGTCTTGGTTCTTTATATCTTAATGATAATAAATCATCTGATGTAATATTCATCCTGTTGACAGTTTATATAAGCTCGCCATTATCAGTTTTGTAGTTTCAGCGTTGTGGTATTTTGCTTTGTCTACAGTACATGCTGGTTATGTTATTATATGCTACTGTTTCAGTGTTGTTGTGCTGCTGTTGTTTATACCACTGCCTCCTGTAGTCTCAGTGGGTGGGTGTTGTAGTTTTATCTGCAGCACAGGTTGGATTTATCATTGTATTGTGTGTTCTTATGTCTACCTTTAAATTGTTTGACTTTCCAAGATTTTGACTGAGTGGACCTGATGAACGTTATTCCAGAAACGGGTCGTGAGCACTTAATTTGATATCTCCGTTGTTATATTACATGTTGGTTATATCATTGCCTGTGCTGTAGTTTGTTTTTTATTCTACAGTACCTGTTATTTCATTGGCTGTTGTAGTGCTGGAGCTGTAGTGTTACTGTTATCTCTATGCAGTACATGTTGGTTATATCATTGCCTGGTCAGTGCAACGGCGTTTTATATACAGTACATGTAGGTGTCAAGTATGTCATTTTATGATGTAGTTTTATATACAGTACATATAGGTATCAAGTATGTCATTTCATGATGGAGTTTTATATACAGTACATGTAGGTATCAAGTATGTCATTTCATGATGTAGTTTTATATACAGTACATGTAGATATTAAGTATGTCATTTCATGATGGAGTTTCAGTGCTATGATATGTTGGTTAAACCATTATATAGTGTAGTTTAAGCGCTATGGTTTATTTCAGTTTGTGTATAGTACATGGCTCCTACACTGTTTATCATTGTCTAGTGTAGTTTTAGAGTATTAGTGTCGTGATTTATCTACAGTACCTGTTATTTATATCATTGTCTTGTGTATTGTCAGTGCTAGGGTGTAGTGTCAGTGATAGGGTGTAGCTTCAGTGTTAGCGTGTAGTGTCAGTGCTAGGGTATAGTGTCAGTGCTAGTGTGTAATGTCAGTGATAGGGTGTATTGTCAGTGGTAGGGTCTAGTGTCAGTGATAGGGTGTATTGTCAGTGCTAGGGGGGAGTGTCAGTGATACGGTGTAGTTTCAGTGTTAGCGTGTAGTGTCGGTGCTATGTTGTAGTTTCAGTATTAGCGTGTAGTGTCAGTGCTAGAGTGTAGTTTCAGTGTTCGCATGTAGTGTCAGTGCTAGGATGTATTTTCAGTGTTAATGTGTATTGTCATTGCTTTGGTGTAGTTTCAGTGTTAGTGTGTAGTATCAGTGCTATGGTGTAGTGTCAGTGCTAGGGTGTAGTTTCAGTGTTAGCATGTAGTGTCAGCGCCAGGGTGTAGTTTCAGTGTTAACGTGTAGTGTCAGAGCTAGGGTGTATTGTCAGTGCTAGGGTGCAGTTTCAGTGTTAGCGTTTAGTGTCAGAGCTAGGGTGTAGTTTCAGTGTTATGGTTTAGTGTCAGAGCTAGGGCGTAGTTTGAGTGTTATGGTTTAGTGTCAGAGCTAGGGTGTAGTTTGAGTGTTATGGTTTAGTGTCAGAGCTAGGGCGTAGTTTCAGTGTTATGGTTTAGTGTCAGAGCTAGGGTGTAGTTTCAGTGTTATGGTTTAGTGTCAGAGCTAGGGCGTAGTTTGAGTGTTATGGTTTAGTGTCAGAGCTAGGGCGTAGTTTCAGTGTTATGGTTTAGTGTCAGAGCTAGGGTGTAGTTTCAGTGTTATGGCTTAGTGTCAGAGCTAGGGCGTAGTTTGAGTGTTATGGTTTAGTGTCAGAGCTAGGGTGTAGTTTCAGTGTTATGGTTTAGTGTCAGAGCTAGGGTGTAGTTTCAGTGTTATGGTTTAGTGTCAGAGCTAGGGTGTAGTTTCAGTGTTATGGTTTAGTGTCAGAGCTAGGGCGTAGTTTCAGTGTTATGGTTTAGTGTCAGAGCTAGGGCGTAGTTTGAGTGTTATGGTTTAGTGTCAGAGCTAGGGTGTAGTTTCAGTGTTATGGTTTATTGTCAGAGCTAGGGTGTAGTTTCAGTGTTATGGCTTAGTGTCAGAGCTAGGGTGTAGTTTCAGTGTTATGGTTTAGTGTCAGAGCTAGGGTGTAGTTTCAGTGTTATGGTTTAGTGTCAGAGCTAAGGTGTATTTTCAGTGTTATGGTTTAGTGTCAGAGCTAGGGCGTAGTTTGAGTGTTATGGTTTAGTGTCAGAGCTAGGGTGTAGTTTCAGTGTTATGGTTTAGTGTCAGAGCTAGGGCGTAGTTTCAGTGTTATGGTTTAGTGTCAGAGCTAGGGTGTAGTTTCAGTGTTATGGTTTAGTGTCAGAGCTAGGGCGTAGTTTCAGTGTTATGGTTTAGTGTCAGAGCTAGGGTGTAGTTTGAGTGTTATGGTTTAGTGTCAGAGCTAGGGTGTAGTTTGAGTGTTATGGTTTAGTGTCAGAGCTAGGGTGTAGTTTGAGTGTTATGGTTTAGTGTCAGAGCTAGGGTGTAGTTTGAGTGTTATGGTTTAGTGTCAGAGCTAGGGTGTAGTTTGAGTGTTATGGTTTAGTGTCAGAGCTAGGGCGTAGTTTCAGTGTTATGGTTTAGTGTCAGAGCTAGGGTGTAGTTTCAGTGTTATGGCTTAGTGTCAGAGCTAGGGCGTAGTTTCAGTGTTATGGTTTAGTGTCAGAGCTAGGGTGTAGTTTCAGTGTTATGGTTTAGTGTCAGAGCTAGGGTGTAGTTTCAGTGTTATGGTTTAGTGTCAGAGCTAGGGTGTAGTTTGAGTGTTATGGTTTAGTGTCAGAGCTAGGGTGTAGTTTGAGTGTTATGGTTTAGTGTCAGAGCTAGGGCGTAGTTTCAGTGTTATGGTTTAGTGTCAGAGCTAGGGCGTAGTTTCAGTGTTATGGTTTAGTGTCAGAGCTAGGGTGTAGTTTCAGTGTTATGGTTTAGTGTCAGAGCTAGGGTGTAGTTTGAGTGTTATGGTTTAGTGTCAGAGCTAGGGTGTAGTTTGAGTGTTATGGTTTAGTGTCAGAGCTAGGGTGTAGTTTGAGTGTTATGGTTTAGTGTCAGAGCTAGGGTGTAGTTTGAGTGTTATGGTTTAGTGTCAGAGCTAGGGTGTAGTTTGAGTGTTATGGATTAGTGTCAGAGCTAGGGTGTAGTTTGAGTGTTATGGTTTAGTGTCAGAGCTAGGGTGTAGTTTGAGTGTTATGGTTTAGTGTCAGAGCTAGGGCGTAGTTTCAGTGTTATGGTTTAGTGTCAGAGCTAGGGTGTAGTTTCAGTGTTATGGTTTAGTGTCAGAGCTAGGGTGTAGTTTCAGTGTTATGGTTTAGTGTCAGAGCTAGGGCGTAGTTTCAGTGTTATGGTTTAGTGTCAGAGCTAGGGTGTAGTTTCAGTGTTATGGTTTAGTGTCAGAGCTAGGGTGCAGTTTCAGTGCTAGCGTTTAGTGTCAGAGCTAGGGCGTAGTTTGAGTGTTATGGTTTAGTGTCAGAGCTAGGGTGTAGTTTGAGTGTTATGGTTTAGTGTCAGAGCTAGGGTGTAGTTTGAGTGTTATGGTTTAGTGTCAGAGCTAGGGTGTAGTTTGAGTGTTATGGTTTAGTGTCAGAGCTAGGGTGTAGTTTCAGTGTTATGGTTTAGTGTCAGAGCTAGGGCGTAGTTTCAGTGTTATGGTTTAGTGTCAGAGCTAGGGTGTAGTTTCAGTGTTATGGTTTAGTGACAGAGCTAGGGTGTAGTTTCAGTGTTATGGTTTAGTGTCAGAGCTAGGGTGTAGTTTCAGTGTTATGTTTTAGTGTCAGAGCTAGGGCGTAGTTTCAGTGTTATGGTTTAGTGTCAGAGCTAGGGTGTAGTTTCAGTGTTTTGGTTTAGTGTCAGAGCTAGGGTGTAGTTTCAGTGTTATGGTTTAGTGTCAGAGCTAGGGTGTAGTTTCAGTGTTATGGTTTAGTGTCAGAGCTAGGGTGTAGTTTGAGTGTTATGGTTTAGTGTCAGAGCTAGGGCGTAGTTTCAGTGTTATGGTTTAGTGTCAGAGCTAGGGTGTAGTTTGAGTGTTATGGTTTAGTGTCAGAGCTAGGGTGTAGTTTGAGTGTTATGGTTTAGTGTCAGAGCTAGGGTGTAGTTTGAGTGTTATGGTTTAGTGTCAGAGCTAGGGTGTAGTTTCAGTGTTATGGTTTAGTGTCAGAGCTAGGGCGTAGTTTCAGTGTTATCGTTTAGTGTCAGAGCTAGGGTGTAGTTTCAGTGTTATGGTTTAGTGTCAGAGCTAGGGTGTAGTTTCAGTGTTATGGTTTAGTGTCAGAGCTAGGGTGTAGTTTCAGTGTTATGTTTTAGTGTCAGAGCTAGGGCGTAGTTTCAGTGTTATGGTTTAGTGTCAGAGCTAGGGTGTAGTTTCAGTGTTATGGTTTAGTGTCAGAGCTAGGGTGTAGTTTGAGTGTTATGGTTTAGTGTCAGAGCTAGGGTGTAGTTTGAGTGTTATGGTTTAGTGTCAGAGCTAGGGCGTAGTTTCAGTGTTATGGTTTAGTGTCAGAGCTAGGGTGTAGTTTCAGTGTTATGGTTTAGTGTCAGAGCTAGGGCGTAGTTTCAGTGTTATGGTTTAGTGTCAGAGCTAGAGTGTAGTTTCAGTGTTATGGTTTAGTGTCAGAGCTAGGGCGTAGTTTCAGTGTTATGGTTTAGTGTCAGAGCTAGGGTGTAGTTTCAGTGTTATGGTTTAGTGTCAGAGCTAGGGTGTAGTTTCAGTGTTATGGTTTAGTGTCAGAGCTAGGGTGTAGTTTCAGTGTTATGGTTTAGTGTCAGAGCTAGGATGTAGTTTCAGTGTTATGGTTTAGTGTCAGAGCTAGGGTGTAGTTTGAGTGTTATGGTTTAGTGTCAGAGCTAGGGCGTAGTTTCAGTGTTATGGTTTAGTGTCAGAGCTAGGGTGTAGATTCAGTGTTATGGTTTAGTGTCAGAGCTAGGGCGTAGTTTCAGTGTTATGGTTTAGTGTCAGAGCTAGGGTGTAGTTTCAGTGTTATGGTTTAGTGTCAGAGCTAGGGCGTAGTTTGAGTGTTATGGTTTAGTGTCAGAGCTAGGGCGTAGTTTCAGTGTTATGGTTTAGTGTCAGAGCTAGGGCGTAGTTTCAGTGTTATGGTGTAGTTTCAGTGTTAGCGTGTAGTACCAGTGTTATGGTGTAGCTTGCGTGCTAGCGTTAGTTGCAGTTTTATGGTGTAATATCTGTGCTAGTGTGCAGTTTCGGTGTTATTACTCTGCTGTTTTATATACAGCACACGTTGGTTATATCATTTTCCAGGTTCATGTCAGCGGTTTGGCGGTCTTATTTACATCATTAGCTATACACCAACGATACATTACGTACAATGTATGTGTAATGTTGTAAACATCCCGCGGAACCTTCCAAAGCTGCAATTATGGTGTGATCTAGAAAACAAAACCTTCGTTCCCAACCGACTTTTTATGATTAAGTCTGGAAGTTTGCTTGACATTATAACGCAATTTGTGCTAATATAAATTGTAATACAAACTGTATGATCTACATTTAAGCATGCATACAGAAATAATACAAAGAATATATCATACATAATCAATCATAGATACATTAAGAAAACAATATGAGTTTACACATAACTGCTGTTATAAGCCAGCACAGGAATATCATTTTTCATTTATAATTGAATTACAATACATTTGACTCGTGGATATAAACCTTAGTTATTAAGAATCAAACTAATAAATCTTTGTAGCTATGAAAGATAACATTTCTTATTCCTAATTTGATATCATAGATACATTGTTTGACTTTCCAAGCTTTTGACTGAGTGGACCTGATGAACGTTATTCCAGAAACGGGTCGTGAGTACTTAATTTGATATCTCCGTTTTTATATTACATGTTGGTTATGTCATTGCCTGTGCTGTTGTTTATGTTTTATTCTACAGTACCTGTTATTTCATTGGCTGTTGTAGTGCTGGCGCTGTAGTATTACTGTTATCTCTATGCAGTACATGTTGGTTATATCATTGCCTGGTCAGTGCGACGTCGTTGTATATACAGTACATGTAGGTATCAAGTATGTCATTTCATGATGTAGTTTTATATACAGTACATGTAGGTATTAAGTATGTCATTTCATGAAGGAGTTTCAGTACTATAATAAGTTGGTATATCTTCATTGCATGTTGGTTAAACCATTATATGGTGTAGTTTAAGCTCTATGGTTTATTTCGTTTTGTGTATAGTACATGTCTCCTACACTGTATATCATTGTCTAGTGTAGTTTTAGAGTAGTAGTGTCGTGGTTTATCTACAGTACTTGTTATTTATATCATTGTCTTGTGTATTGTCAGTGCTATGATATAGTGTCAGTGCTAGGGTGTAGTTTCAGTGGTAGCGTGTAGCGTCAGTGGTAGGGTGTAGTGTCAGTGCTAGGGTGTAGTTTCAGTGGTAGCGTGTAGTGTCAGTGGTAGGGTGTAGTGTCAGTGCTAGTGTGTAGTTTCAGTGTTAGCATGTAGTGTCAGTGTTAACGTTTAGTGTCAGAGCTAGGGTGTAGTTTCAGTGTGTGTGTAGTTTCAGTGCTAGGGTGTAGTTTTAGTGTTACCGTGTCTTGTCAGTGCTAGGGCGTAGTTTCAGTGTTATGTTGTAGCGTCAGCGCTAGGGTGTAGTGCCGGTGTAATGGTGTAGCTTGCGTGCTAGCGTTAGTTGCAGTGTTATGGTGTACTTTCTGTGCTAGAGTGTAGTGTCAGTGCTAGTGTGCAGTTTCGGTGCTATTACTCTGTTGTTTTATATACAGCACACGTTGGTTATATCATTTTCCAGGTTCATGTCAGCGGTTTGGCGGTCTTATTTACATTATTAGCTATACACCAACGATACATTATGTACAATGCATGTGTAATGTTTTAAACATACCGCGTAACCTTCCAAAGCTGCAATTATGGTGTGATCTAGAAAACAAAACCTTCGTTCTCAACCGACTTTTTATGATTAAGTCTGGAAGTTTGCTTGACATTATAGCGCAATTTGTGCTAATATAAATTGTAATAGAAGCTGTATGATCTACATTCAACCATGTATACAGAAATAATACAAAACAATATATCATACATAATCAATCATAGATACATTAAGAAAACAATATGAGATATGACATTTATGATTAAGATAGCTATTATAGACATAAATATCATTTAGTTTACACATAACTGCTGTTATAAGTCAGCACAGTAATATCATATTTCATTTATAACTGAAATACAATACATTTGACTCGTGGATATAAACCTGTTATTAAGAATCAAACTAATAAATCTTTGTAGCTATGAATGATAACATTTCTTATTCCTAATTTGATATCATGGAGTTATGCATTTTATAGATTAGAGAATAATCAATGAAACTATATTGCTGAATAGGCTGTCCAGCAGTTGGCAAAACAGAATTAATATAAGAGGCTATTGGTTTGGTAAGCTGGGAATACTTGCACTTGTGTTCGTAGAGAGTTGGTGATCATGTCAACCACACGATGGTTAGCCATTAGCGACATGGCAGCCATGTTCCTTGTGGATTTTGAAATACAACTAAGAATTTAGATATAAAGTTTAATCATTAATGTAGTCCGCGCATGCTACTAATTTATCATTGTGGTTTGGTTCATGGTATTTAACGTCACTTTCAACACTATTTCAGTTATATCGTGGCGGTCAGTTTTATTGGTGGAGGAAACCGACCTGTTGAAAGTCATTGACAAACTTTATCACATAATTTTGTATCGAGTACACCTCGCCATTACACAGGTAGTTGTAAATACAAAGGCTGATATCAATAAATAAGTATGGGAAAATAAAACAAAACAAAATACAAAAAACCCCATAAAAATAGTAATAATTATATAAATAAATATATATATATATATAGAAACTTAGAAGATTGTGCAACGATACCGATAACGATGTTACAAAAAATATATTTACAACATTTTCGATCAACAAATGACCTTCCTCAGTGTCTATCAAAGTTAGACTGAGTTTGTAAAGATTAGATGGTATAATTACAACTCACTAAATAGTCACCATCCTATCTTTACAGTGAAATGAGGGAGTTAAAGATTTTTAATACGTCCCACTTTGTCACCTGACTATTTAGTGAGTTGTAATTATACCATCTATATCATTTGTTGATCGAAAATGTTGTCAATATATTTTTTGCAACATCTTGATCGGTATCGTTGCGCAATCTTCTAGACTTTTATAATTTATTTTGTTTGTGCTGCATCGTCATGTCTCGACGATCCGTTACTCATTAAGATCTCTTGTTGGTAGATTCCCTTAGACTTTATATATATATATGAACGTCTGAAAAAGTAGCCAACGTATGAACCTACGAGATGTCGGATCGGAAACAAGTGTTAACGATACTGTGCAAACAAACAAAAATGATAAATAAACGTCTAAAATGTTAGCACAACGATATAAAAAAAAAGATGTTAAAATGTAACAAAAATAACTATAAGTCTACAAAAAGACTATAATTATAATTAAATCGACGGATATTTCGCTTGACCGACAAGCTTTATCAGCGTCTGTAATCTGATTTGAAAAATTGTCACGAGACCATCAATTATCGTGACGTAAATTACTAAAAATCTTAATCTTGAACTTTATACTTTTCAAGTATATTGTACACTAACACTAATTTAAAAACCATATGAAAAGAATGAGAAAATATAATGATGAAGTTTACCAACTAGCTAAGGACCAGACACTGGTTAAAAAGTTAAAAAACAAAAGATTTAGGCCTTTTTGTTTATGCCTTCCGGGTGTAATGTTTGTAACTCGCGGATCCAAAAACTCTCTCTTTTCTGTCTTTGATTTTCTTTCCAACTTGGATTGTGGTCAATGCTATAAATTGTGGATCTGCCAAAGTCATCCAATGAGTGCCCCGGCGACACAAAGTGTTGACTCACGGGCAAGAGCGTCTTTTTCGTAAGGTCACTTCTGTGTCCATTCATTCTTTTGTTGGATGGTTGGACACTTTCTCCTACGTATAGCGACCCGCAGACGTGACAGTCAAGGAGGTAAACCACATTAGGTGTTTTGCAATTGACATTGCAAAATATCTTATACTCCTTTCCTGTCGTCTTGCTATGGGAAACTTGTGTGTGTTGCAATTGGAGACAGCACTTGCAACGCTTGTCACCACATAGTTTACACTGGCCGACCGTCGATGAAGGTCTAGATACCGCAGCTCTGACCAGCTTGTCGGTCAAGCGAAATATCCGCCGATTTAATTATAATTATAGTCTTTTTGTAGACTTATAGTTATTTTTGTTACATTTTAACATCCTTTTTTTATATCGTTGTGCTAACATTTTAGACGTTTATATATATATATATATACATACGTCTGAAAATTAAACCAAACAGTGTTAGAGTTAGATTTTAGAGCTGTCAAATTGTTGTTCTTCCCTCGACGGGATTTGAACTCACACCATTGATACACTGCAGCACCATTCGCTTAGCCTTACGTCCAGCGCCCTAGACCACTCGACCACATCCACTCCCTATATATATATATAATAATAAAACAACACAATGGCAAATGGTATATGATACAATCGTTGTAGATTACAAAAAACGGAAGTACATGGTCGTTTATCAGTTATTAAATAGAGATCTAAATTAAACACCTAGATATCACACTTAGTGTACACGACGTGTTTCTGGAACAACCTTCATCAGATATGCTCAAAAACGACAGATTGCCAAATAAACATATTTGAGAGCAATAAAGCATATCATTGTCTTAAAAAAACTCCTAATATCGGTGTGAAGTTACTGCTTCATGCTGAAACACTATAGGATTAAACGTTTCTTTTCAGGAGTTCATGCATGTATACACGGTGCCCATGCACTCATAAACTGAATAAACGTCCGAAGGAAAAGAACCGTTATAATTCTTCAATGCAATACTGAACATACAAATATATTCTTGCATATCCCTGATTTAAAAATCACACAAATTAAAATTCCGTGAAATGTTGTTCACGACGTTGGCACATTAACAACGTGACGTCATATGAACACTTCCGGCTTAAAACGTAAAGATCAGACGTCATTTTGCTGGGTGTACTCTTCAATTTTGATAAAATTTAACTAAAAGATGTTAAGATTTTAATTATTTTTGTGTATTATTGTAAATATGGCTTTCAATCTGACACTATCGTAGATTCTGTCATCGGTCGCCATATATTGTTTTTGCTGGTTAAACAAAAAAAAGGTTCATCGAGTTATGAACAGATCAAAAATAAACAGGTGACAGTGCTCTTGTCCAATCAAAAGGCACCAAAACGATATACATTAATTCTATAAGAATTATATCGCAATGAAGATAGAATATATATATTTGTTTTTATTTCACTTTTTTTTAAATTAGTAAATAAAGAACACTTATTCGAGTAATTTCATTTAAGACAACACCTTATCTGTCTTATTGGATCAAACACATTGTTTTTATATACATTTTACGTTGCTTGTGAAAATTTTCCATCTTGATTTGTCTTCCTGGTGGTCAGGGATTCAGCAATGTCATGCTTTATTAGATATATTTATTGTTGAAATTCACAGGTCTTAATAAAGAAAAGTACTAAATCTTAGGACATTATCCATCGGACACATGTAACATCAGCAGATTTTCGTTATCCAGTTTTGGCCTATTATTGTACTTGCTCGCAAAGGCTTTTTAGATATTTGGCTTCCCTCTTCGTTGCCAATCAGGGTACCAGTTGAATGTTAATAATTAAAATCGTCATGCGCACGAAGAAAGATAGTTATTTCCGTTTGTATTTGTTTTAATGACATACTTTGTTATTGTTCCTTGACTGTCATGTTTGCCTATATTGGACTGAAGAGGTGTTGATCTAATTCTATGATCTTCATTGTTTCAATTTGTGAGAGCACTTATATAGATGTCGTCGTCGCTAGCCAAGTGATACGTTCAGAGTGTTAGCTATACTTTCACAATTCTTGTGTACCACCATCTACTAAATTTGTACATTATGTCCCGAATAATTATACCATTTTCAACAAAGTAACAGAAGGCATTCCTTTTATTTTATATCAAAGTATGTCCACAATTAACTAGTCGTGTTCCCTGAATATGACCGTTAGTTTTTCACCCCTCCCAAAATTGAAAAAATCTATATGTGTCCATTTGAAATTAACATTATTTCTACAAACACCTGTCTTTGTAACATGTAATACGAGTGGTTGCAGCTATTAATGCCTGCATCCAGATGAAAACATCACTGTGACCTCCAAAATCTGTCTTAAAATGCAGAGTGAAAAGGAGAAGAGGCGGTTCCTCCTATCCTTGAGCGGCGAAGATGTATGAATGTTCTCGTGTCAAATGAAAGGTATATTAATCACCAATGAAACCCTATTACAGTTATAGCGTTGTGTCTCATCAATATCGTCTAAATGCTCATTCTATTTGCTTCTCTAATCTAGGTCAAGTAATATTTTACGGTTACATAATGCTGATAAATTAGATGAAAAGAAAACCTTAGAAAATACATTAGTCTAATTAATGTAGGCTTACAAGAGAAAATTAGTACAATGTTGAAGAAACCGTTCAAAGTAGCTAGTTTTAGAAGCAAGATAATGTATTACCAATGAAATATCTCGTAATATTGATAACTATATTAGGTCATTTATTTCGTTATAGTCTTTACATTCGACAGATCTGGTCTTTAATTAGAACAACGAAAACAATTATAGTTCAGAGGGAAATGAATTGCAGATAAAAATAAACATTGACTATTTTAATAAGTATTTTCTATACAAAGAATTTCCTGAAAAAAAAGACATAGGCATTTCCGACAAAATATAATCTTTCTAGCAGGATTATTAGAAAAAACACGGAAAGATGCGTATTTTCGAATATATTAATTGAAAACAAGCTGCTTAGCTGTATTAGTCTACACTAACCACTCCTTCCATTGCAAAGCATGTTATTATATGACTATAAATATTTCTTTTATTTGATTGGCTAAAAGCATGAATTTGTTTCTTGATAGAACTTTATGAATACTGTCTAAGCCTTCAATTTCCGCAAATATTAATTGTGATCGTTCTAGAGGAGCCTTTGGAACGTTATATTAACATCACGTGATTCTAAAATCGGAAAATCCCTACTTTTAATTTTAGCGTCACGTGAGGTTAATATAACGTTCCAAAGGCTCCTCTGGAACGAACTAAATTAATCTTTGCAGTATGCATAAATCTTTCTTGTTACCATTAAAATTTACAAAAAATATATCTAGAGTTTAATGCCAATTTATAAAACATGACCCAGTGGACATTAATAACAGTTTCATATAATAAGGCAATTATGACTTTCATTTCGATTAATGTAAGGATGTAATTCGTTCCGAAATGTATTATACTTACCTCGGCTTCGGCCTCGGTAAATATCATATATCTTGGAACGATAAATCCTTACATTAACCTCAACAAAAGTCAATAATTGTATAATATTGGAACAATTCGTAATAAACTTTAACCCACAGGCTGTTTCAACGCAGATAAAATGTAAATTTGTAGCAGCTCCTAGTCACCATTCGTTTGTCGTTGGAGGTTCGTTGCAACCATCTCAAATTTGCACTTCTTGTGTATTCCGATTATGATGTTGAGCACTGTTCTCTCTAAACGGTATTCTACATTGACCCATACAAATATGCATATGCAATCAGCGACTATCATCACTATCATTCTGAGCTCAAATCTCGCTCATGCATGTCGAGGTTTACTCGATGCAACATTATGTGATGAAGTTTGTCAGTGACTTGCGGCAGGTCTGTGGTATTCTCCAGGTATTCTAGTTGCCTGCACCAATGATAAGTCACGACGACTGTCTTTATAGCTAATTAAAACACAGCTTTTAAATGTTTCTAAATTAAGGAAGACATTCCTTGTAAATTATGAGAACCCCCACTTTTCTGTTCAAAGAAGGAGATTAACCATATCAAACGGCGATTTTGAGTGTTACTAATTAATAGTCGGGTTTTTTTTTCAACGAAACGATGATTTCTCAGTTAACCCAGGGGTGATGAGTGTAGAGTAATAGGAGCTTGAAAAGCTGTAGTTTACCGACGATGTATAAATAAGGGTAATAACAAAATTACCGAACTCCGAACAATCTTCCAAAGGGAAAGTCAAAAGACATATTATATGTCGTGCAATATTCTACAATACATGTGATAATGACAGGACAAGTCAGTCAATTTATAAAAAATAAGAATATACACAGAAATATAGGAAATAATATTGTCTTCACTATATTTGGATAAGGTCCATTTAAATATTTGTCTAAGATTAATATCTGAAAAAAGATGTTGGAAATACAACCAGTCAGAACTTTATTTAATTAATTAAAATAACAAAATACCATATAAACATCACACAGTTCAATACAGAAGGTCGACATTCTCATAAATCACAACACGAACTACTTACTAGGTCACATTAAACTTAAAACCAGATATAGAAGTTAAATAGCACTTTACATTTCATCTGTAAAAACAGGTTTTCACAAATAAAGATGGGTAGTGTTTAATTATGAATTTGCTCATTTTGAAGTAGACACAATGTTCGGTCGGTGGGCTTAACCGGTTTCCTCTACGACATAGCTGAAATATTATTGAAAGTGGCGTTAAATACCATGAGTCTTACCATAGCCCCTATTAATGATATAAGTATACATTGTTTCCTTTAATTGTAGACATGAAAATATGCACTGAATATAATAATATGTTAATGTTGTTATTCGTTATTGAGATAGTGTGTGCAGGGGCCGTCGTGGTCGTGATCGTACGGTGGTTGAATTTATAAATACCTATGCAATCAGTGCCTATCACCACTAATGTTGTCAGTTCGAATCCTGTCCACAATATTCGATAAGGGTAATAACAAAATTACCGAACTCCGAACAATCTTACAAAGGGAAAGTCAAAACTCATAATTATATAAACAGACAAAATCAGTCAACAACCGGAAAACTGTGAAAACCGTAATGACCCTGACTTGGTACAGGCATTTCTAAAGAAATGGTGGGTTGAATCAGATTTTAAGGCGCCAAACCTCTCGCTCTCATTACGGTTCAAAGGTTCCGGCTGTCACTATAACAGTATTTAAATACAGGAACAAAATAGGTAAAATAGTTGTCAAAGCAGTACCATATTCGGTGACGTAAATGTCAAAAATATTTTTACGTCACACAGTGACAAAAAAAATATCCTTGACATTTTTTTACTTCTTTATCTTTATACATTTTCACTATATGAAAATGCATCGCTTATAATTTTTTCTGCAGACACGGAATATATTTCGACAAGATCTTGGTATCGGAATATAAACTTTTTAAGAGATCGAATAAGGCGAATCTTTTTATAGCCCTGGTCCAGTAGCCTGTTTCTCAGATGAAGATGACGTTTCAGGAAATCAGAATAATTGCTACTGGTCCTTGCATAGCGAATCAATTGCGAGATGTAAGCAAAGGTAATAACAAAATTACCGAACTCCGAACAATCTTACAAAGGGAAAGTCAAAACTCATAATTATATAAACAGACAAAATCAGTCAACAACAGGAAAACTGTGAAAACCGTAATGACCCTGACTTGGTACAGGCATTTCTAAAGAAATGGTGGGTTGAATCAGATTTTAAGGCGCCAAACCTCCCGCTCTCATTACGGTTCAAAGGTTCCGGCTGTCACTGTAACCGTATTTAAATACAGGAACAAAATAGGTAAAATAGTTGTCAAAGCAGTACCATATTCGGTGACGTAAATGTCAAAAAAATTTTTACGTCACACCTTGACAAAAAATTCTTGACATTTTTGACTTCTTTATCTTTATACATTTTCACTATATGAAAATGCATCGCTTATAATTTTTTCTGCAGAGACGGAATATATTTCGACAAGATATTGGTATCGGAATATAAACTTTTTAAGAGATCGAATAAGGCGAATCTTTTTATAGCCCTGGTCCAGTAGCCTGTTTCGCAGATGAAGATGACGTTTCAGGAAATCAGAATAATTGCTACTGGCCCTTGCATAGCGAATCAATTGCGAGGTGTAAACACCATATGCAGGAGAAGCTGGTATATTGCTGCACATGTTTGGAAAATTTATGATTTTAAAATTGAAGTCGTCCCGCTTATCATAAATTTTAGTACTGAGTTGACCACTGTCGTCAAATTCGAGGTATAAGTCCAAAAATGATGCAATCTTTGTCAGGTGAATAGACAATTCTTTCGTCGAACAAGTTGATGATCCCGCTATGTACTTTTCTTTGTATGGTGTCTTATGGAGTTTAGGTATCCAATATAAATAGGGTAAATCCTCAGACTCTTTACCAGAGGGAATGTTTAAATAGGTCATGAATGATCTGTGGTTAGCTAGGATTTCATCTTTGTCGAACGAAGTTGGTTTGTATGTGGTATTACTAGAGGTGTTGCTATTTATGCCTAATTCCTTGATTAGGCATTCGAAGTAATATGATTTACATACAAACACGATATTGTTGGAAGCCTTGTCCGCAGGAACGAAAACATATTTGTCATGAAGAGAGGAAAGACACTTAACAGCTTCTTGGTCTTTAAATACAGACTTAGGTCGACTATTAACACAATTTTTGAGTTTGTGAATCCGACCTTGTACTAGAGACCTAATTGTTCTAGCCCAGTCTGACAAGGACTCTAACTCAGGATCTTGGTCTACTTCTCTCTTTATCCACATTCTGGCATAATCTTCAACAGCATCCATAATTATCTTGAAATTATGTTTCCAATTGATGTGTTGAGGTTCTCTGAATTTAGGACCATGAGAAATCACCTTTCGGAGACTCTCATGTTGAATGATATTCAGATCACCAGTGATTACATGTCCAGATGGGTTGTATTGAAAAGGAGAGTGGGAGCAGTCACAAGTCAGAGGGTTCTTAAGGTACTCTTCTATGTTAATATCTTGCAATGCTTCTTTGTAGTTGAAAATTTTACGGCCAATGCTGTTAGTGTAGCTATAGGAGACAATGGGAACAGATTGATTTTTGAAATATGGTGGAATTTCTTTTACGACCTCCTTTCTATTAAGAATGTTGCTGATGTTAATAGCATCGATTCCTTTGTTAGCAAACGGAATATGGAGGAATTTTCTGTTGTTATCATGAAGAGGTTCAGATCGAACTGGTTTAAAAAGACGAAAGGACGCCACGTCACATATAATACTAGACAATCTGTACTTAGGAGAAAAAGGATCTACGCCTCCTTTGTCAAGTCCAAAATCCCTAAGATCTTTGAGGTAGTTTACCGGTAGTGAAAATAAGATTGCACGAATATGATGAATTCCAAGAGGTTTCTGTATATTAGAAAGTAAATCATTAAAAGTATCTTGTAACGCTCTTGGTTTAGAAGACTTTTTAACATTAGGATGTTGAATTCTTTTATGACCATGGCTACGTTTAGTTCTTGGAATAGTTCTTGAAACACCATATGCAGGAGAAGCTGGTATATTGCTGTACATGTTTGGAAAATTTATGATTTTAAAATTGAAGTCGTCCCGCTTATCATACATTTTAGTACTGACGTCACGATACAACGTTATGTGATCAAGTTTGTCAATTACTTGCAGCATTTCGGTGGTTTTTTCCGGGCACTCCTGTTCCTTCCACCAATAAATCTGACCGCCACGATATAACTGAAATATTGTTGAAAGTGGCGTTAAGCACCATGACCAACCCAACCCCATCTGATAATGTGTGGTTCTGTTGCGTGGAAGCATATCCGTGCAGCTTGTTGTTTACATCTGTATTTTCGTTGGAGATCCAATTATCAGAGGTAGTGATCCCCATTTGCTGGTTTAACACCGCCTCCTGGCTTGCGCCTTTCACAAGCTTGGAGCTGGATTTGGCATTGTATATGTCATGGTCTTTTTTTTCTATTATCAATGGTTTGAGATGAGAGATGATTCTTATATTTGTTGATATTGGTGGAATTGTTGAACATCACTGTTTAAACGTTATTTTCAAAATGACTTATTAGAAGTATTTAATATAACAGGAAAAATCATACACTTTATTGCAACCTGTATTTTAAAATCTTAATGAAATCCTGCATTCCCTATAATAACAATAGTGCAATGTATGTAATTTATAATTATCTACTTTTCTGGCACTTAATACAGACAAATCATTGTAAAATACGCACAAATCGTTACATCTAAAGTCAATTAGGGTGTGCTTTTATTCACGAACAAGGCACGCCATTATTCAACAAACTCACTTTCACAAAAAAATAGTGCTAGTGTCATTGCACTTGATCAAATCATAGATTTTTAATTGATGATAATTCTATTGTTGTCTACTATAGATAAACGATCAGACGAAACAAACTGACAGGCTGAGTGACGAATACGTTTCTTTGTACTCTTCCAATTGTATAGACCTATGATGCAAAAAATGGCTACCGTAATGAGCACCTTGAAATAAACAACATTTAAACTTAAGCTATCAGACGTCAATCAATAAGAAAGTCATTAATACTTTGACCTTGTTATAAATCATAGCTGTCTTCAGTTCAGTTTTGTAATGCTATTGTCGTTTTGTGAAGTTATATATTAATGATTTAACACATTGTTGTATGAACTAAACAGATTTAAATTGAGTTTGACATTTAATACATTATTATTTCTTGAATTCGCCATATAAGGTTTTCCAGCGCTATATATCTAGTTGTGTTCGTAAAAACATGGATCTCAGTTTTATTTTCTTCTATTATTATTAATATAAACTAATAACAATCGGGATCAGATTGCCTACATTGTCGCCAAAGCTTTTCAACAATCAATTGGGGCAGTCGTGGTCGTGATTGTACGGTAGTTGGATTTACAACTACCTGTGGAATCAGGACTTATCATTACTACAGTTGTGATTTCAAATCGCTGGTGGTGAGGTGAGATACAACATTATGTGATAACGTTTGTCAGTGACTTGTCGCAGGGCGATGGTTTTCTCCATCAATAAAACTGATGACCACAATATAACTGAAACATTGTTGAAAGTGGCACTAAACACCTAACCCTATCCCTCAATGAATTCTTTCTTGCACCCAAAGGCTTTTTAAACAAAGTAGGTTTCAAATAGTTTGGCTGTGAGCATACCTATGGAAGGTTATTGCAGAAACGCCCCATGCGCACTAACGTCCTCATTTGCATAGTATAAATATTCATACGATATCGCTTAAGGTCACTGAATAAAAACATAGATATTTAGCATAGTGCGTACGACGCACTTATAGAATAACTTTCGTCAGGTACGCTCAAAGTCGAAAGCCAAATAATTCAAAACTTTTGGAGAGCAAACAAACCAAAGCCTGAACAGGATAGCCAAAATCGCTTAAGGTCATGACCTATGCCTGAGGGTAACGAACATTAGCTTTAATAATAATTACATTATTTGGAAAACCGTATCCATACCGCTTGTTTTCCTTTAAAGTGTAAATGTCTATGTTCAACATCTTTGATTAGAGCGTTCTAGTTATGATTTGTTGTTTTTCTTAGAATACTGTAATATCTATTTGACAGTTTAAATTGGCGGCCTTTTAGAGACAGAATTTCATATCACAAACTTATTTTAGTTTATAAAATTTTAAATAATATAGCTCCCGATTATCTTAAGAAGCTGTGTATTCCAAGTTCTGAGAGTCACAGTAGAAATCTAAGATCTGGTTCAAATAATAACTTGTCAGTCATCCGTCCGAAAACAAATGTAATGAACAAATCATTTGCCTATAGTTCATCAGTGCTTTGCAATAAATTATCAACCAATGTTAAAACATCGACAACTTAAAACGAAATGCTTTAAATATCTCAAAGAAACATCAGACTAATATTAGTGGCTAAATAATAAACAATACTATAATAAGAACTCCTATTTGTTGCATGATAAATATTTCATACTCTTGTATGTGTGAAAGCAATTACTTTTCTATTGTAAATTGTATGATTGTATTATGTATTGTATTTGATTTATGAGGGCCTCAAGTTAGATTAGTGAAAACTAATTGAGTATACCCTCTTTAAATAAAGGATATTATTATTATTATTATCTATAATGGAACGGTCGTTTACTATATCATGTAACTTATTTTTGATAGTGTTGAATGGCATCATAGGAACTCTGCATGCCAATATTCTATATAATAATGCTAATAGTACATTGCAAACCATTTTCATATACTTTAGATTACTTTCCATATTCAAATCTAGTAGTCTCATTGAACATTTTTTTAAGACATAATTCATGGAAACCAGTTTTTATCTATTTTTAACATGGGTAATTATTTTGGTAAATTATTTATCCGGAGCAATAGCAAGGGATAAAATGCAAAGGTAATAATGCTACCATGATAAAACGTGATACAAACAATGGCTTCAATGAATTATTTAGATTCTAGCAGGAAAAATGTAACTGATATGTTGATGTGGTGCTGTATGAATATATGAAATCACCGAGGAATGATTTCAGTAACTTTTCGACAATACGCATGTGCGAATTAAAATTTATCGGGAGTTTTATTATGATATTATTTATATAGTTAATGAAAGACGTCATGTTAGAATATTTCTTAAATGAGGCTGCATGTTGCTTTTGTGATGTATCTATTTTTAGTGTCCACTATTTGATCTAATGTTTAATTTATAGTCTCTGTAACTTTGTTTTCATAATACCAAACATAGCTTTTATGTCAGCTTAACGAAAGAGGCCGTCGTGGTCGTGATCGCATGGAAGTTAGATTTATAACTATCTGTGGAATCAGTGCCTATCACCAATAACGTTGTGAGTTCGAATCCCACTCCGGTTTCCGCCACCAATAAATCTGATCGCCACGATATAGCTGAAATATTGTTGAAAGTGGCTTAAACACCATAATTCTAACCCCATTAACGAAAGTATACTACAGTTTGTCCATTCATTTACTTCTATACAGTATTAGAAATTATACAAAACTAATTAAGAAACAGTTTGTGTTGCCAACAGTATGACTGACACAGATGTTTATGGTGTTATCAACAATAACACAACTACAATATTATAACTCTTATTGGAAGCCAGAAATTGTCTAATCCCGAAGAAAAACAATATGATTTTTTTAAATATTTTATTTTGTACATGCAAAGTCGGTATTGTTTTTTTTTTTATATTGTATTAATAGGTATCTTTTGAAAACTGCAAATCATATCATTTTTGCATCTTGCATGGCAATCAATAGTTTTAGCCTATAAAATATGGCGACAGAAAATATTTTTCAAATCAAAAGATAACCCCCTCTAATAGTTAAAACGTCGTTACCTTAATGTCTGGGAAAAGGTCATTGTACGCTCCCCTCGTATATGATAGGTCTATATCACACAGACATGTCACCTGATTACAATATAATGTCATTCACTCTTGTGGGCATAAATCGTGTAGATAGAAAATATGTAGGCATATAATGTGTTTATAAACATTATATTAATTTGTGTCTAGTGTAAAGTTAGACAGTCTCGTATGTCTATTTACATTCGTATCCTCTCTTACTAATTTGAAAACATTGAATGTATTAATTCATAATAATTACATTACTTCCATTTTTCATTGAAATATTACAATATGATTGATTGGTTATGAAGTGGTCACATGATTATAAAAGAGATGTTTTACATCCCAATAAAACTCAAACCCGAACTTGCACGTGCCTCCATGACGACGTCAGATGTAATTTACAATAGCAAATAATCTAACACAAATAAAATTCACAACGAAAAATTCAACTATATTAAATTTTGGTATGATTTAAATGTAATTATAAGAATTGAATGCATTTTTTTGTAGTTTTATAGGCGTGTAAAAATGTGGACCGAGGCACATTTTTTGTATGAAATGTGCTTCGGTCCACGCTTTAACACGCCAATAAACCTACAAAAATCTGCATTCAGTTCTTAAATAAATGCATTAATTGGTACGGCATTTATTTATTTTATGGAATGTAGTCATTAAAACGAAACACAAAAATACTACTGTCGGAACAGTGCGGTCCCCTTTTTATTTTTATACCACCAAAACATGTCAACTGATTACAACATAACGTCATTCACATGATTCTTGTGGGAAACAAATCGTGTAGACAGAAAATATTGCATTAATTTGTGTCTAGGTGTAAAATTAGATAGTCTTTCATGTCCATTTACATCTAAAGCCTATCTTGCTAATTTGAAAACATCCAATGTATTAATTCACAATGAATGCATTTATTGGCACGGCATTTTTTTTTTATGGATTGTAGTCATTTCCATTACTGTTAATAAAATGAAACACAAAAATATAGCACTCTCGGAACAGTTCCGAAATCTAATTTTAACAATCGTAGAAACAGACGTAAAATCGATACCCCTAACAAACATACACGGTTGCTTGCTTTATTAGACTTGGAACATGCACTTCAATAGAAGGTGGAGGGTTTTATATAACTTTCATCGCGAACACATCCCATCCTAGTGAAATGATACGGTGATGCAAGTGTAATCCACATGTAAGTAAAATGTCAATCCCCATCCTCATATATACTAGAAACTGAGTGAGGAACGCTGTCGTAAAAACAGATATGTCCTAATCCCGATCTTTATATTCAATCTTCGCGAGACAGAAGTTTTCATATATATTAGTTATATTCAAGAGATCTGATGGCTTTGACCATCATTTTAATATTAGTTAGTACACAAGGCCAAACCATCGTATTGATTCACATTAAATGTAATTATTACGTATTATAATTATTTCTATTTACGGGGCTGGTTGTTTTCCTATCGAATGTTGATGTAGTTGTCAACTGTAAACTCCATACGCTGGTGATACTGGAATATTGCCTCTCATGAAGAGGAAGTTGACTATTGGAAAATTGAAGTCATCGCGTTTATCGTAGAGTTTTGTTATTAATCTTCCTCCGTTGTCGATTTCAATGTGAAGGTCAAGGTAAAAAGCAGACCTTTGAGTATCACTAATATCCTTAACGTTAAGCTCATTTGGATAGATGCGATGTAGATAATCACCGAATCGACAATTGTTCAGTGACAGAACATCATCTATATAACGGAAGCTGGAATTAAAGGTCTAGGCTAATTTTCTATCTTGATCATTGAGAAGCCCTTGTATGAAGTTTGCCTCATAATCATGTAGAAACAAATCGGTGAGTAACGGATGTTTGCGACACATATAGAATGTATGGTCTAGCACGTGACAACAATGTATCTTTATTACCACATAACCAAATAATACAATACAGTATATATGACGTGGCGTGTGACAACCGAACAGTGCAGGTGCCAGCTTATGACACTGAAACAGGGTGACACTCAGACAATGCAAGATCTATCTTGTGGTGTCCAAACAATGTTTGACTTACAATGCAACTCCAATACAATGGGGTGCAATTACCACACAGTACAAATGGCTCCTGACCGTCGTAGAGGAGATCGACATGCCATATGCCAATACGTGTATGACACGACGTGTAACCCCAGACCGGTGTATATAAATGGTATGCGATTATAACTATACAATCACAAACGTTGGAGAAAACCGAGAAGACAATCATTAATTCAGTTACACAGGCAACATTGGGAATAAGACAAGGTCCGACATGGCACGTGACACAATACAGCGTTTTCAGCCATTAAATATTTTGAGTGCTTACTATCACTTTACAACAGTATTTTAAATATATTAGTCAATTAAATACGCAGAGGCAGTATGAACAATATAAATAAAAACGATGAGCCTATGTTTTTAACTGTTACAATGTCGGAAACAGTGATAACATATTTGCTTCTTAATTTTTGGCTTCATTTATTAAATTTCAGCATTATATCGTTGCTGGTTGAAAGTAAATACTGTAGTGTAGCCCCATGTGTACAAAGTCTAATGCAAATCTCCAGGACATTTGACATTTTCTTTGTTTTTTGCAAGCAATCCGAATAAATAAAAATGTAGATAAATAATTGGAAAACTATTTCTAGTGGAAATCGCCAGGAAATTTTACTTTTTTTTGCCGTTGCAAGCAATCTGAATAAAAACAAATGTTGATATATAATTTAAAAGCTATTTCAAGCAATTCTATAAGAACAAATAATATCTAAAAAAAAATAATGTCAAGGTTTGATAACAAGACTATGCTTTAATTAGTATGATATCTTTGGCATTTACCACAAAAGAAACGCTGATTACTTCAAATTTGTTTCCTAAACTGATAATTTGTTTTCCAGACAGATAATTTGTTTTCGTCTATTTATTGCATTATCACAATAACATTTCCGGAAATTATCAAATATTATTATGCAGTAAATATGAAATCGACTTTCAGACAAAAAGTTGGTTGATGAAAACAAACAACCTACC
Organism: Bathymodiolus brooksi; assembly: GCA_963680875.1. NCBI lineage: Eukaryota > Metazoa > Mollusca > Bivalvia > Mytilida > Modiolidae > Bathymodiolus > Bathymodiolus brooksi. The sequence continues at coordinate 81,391,203 of OY804590.1, forward strand.
ACAATTTAATGTGAATCCTCTTTAGCCAAATTCGCCTAAGGTTACCTATGTCTGGGAGGGGACTGACCTTAGTTTTGATAATAGCATTAACTAGGAATTGTTAATGTAAAAAATAAATGTGTTTAATGAACCATGTCACTGTCTTCTGAGTGCTGGACTGTTAGGTCAAGGATATCTTTTTGAGAAGCGTCTCATCTTAACTTTCAATAGATTGCAGATGACGAAAATGGTATAGACCATTAAATTTTGTTCAAGGTTGACTATTGTTTCGCTTTTATATCTTCCAATGGGATTGTGTTATCTAATATTTAAATAATGGATAAGGCCATCGACTTTCTGCGTTACGAAGGTTAAATATAGTGTGCATAACGTTCACGGTTAGGACTCCGTGATGGCATAACTTCACCAAGTTGGCAGGTTTCGGCCAACAAAACTGGTTACCCCTCCAAAAACACACTTTTGATTAAAGTGCCTGCAGCAGGCCATAATGTTAATTGGTCATGAATATATATGTGACTGGAGGTATCGTTGTTGCTTCTGTGACTGGAGGTATCGTTGCTGCTTCTGTAGCTACGGATTGTCGATTGAATTTTGGAACTGTTCCGACTGTTTGGTAATTTTTGCCTTTCATTGTATTGCACCATCATTACACCTGTAAATGCCACAAACCGTTGGTTGTATCACTCCCCATTAGAGCAATGCCCTGGATAAAAATAAAGACTTAAATGATTGCCATGGCTCTAGAGACCGTCCGCAATTACGAGGGTCTATTATTCTAATTGCCCATTATTCCAAAGGTTGATTACTAGTAGTCCAAAGATCAATTGGTTTAAAAGTTCTTTGACCGTCATTGGAGTATTTGGTTAAACATAATATGTAACATATGCTTAGGTTAGAAATATCAACAATATACACAACATGCACAAGTGATCAAGAGGACGTTGTGATCGCATGGTAGTTGGATTTACAACTACCTGTGCAATCAGTGCCTATCACCACAAAAGTTGTGAGTTCGAACACCGTTCATGGAGAGGTGTATTCGATACAACATTAAGTTATGTAATAAAGTTTGTCAGTGACTTGCGGCAGGTCAGTGGTTTTCTCCGGTCTCCACCACCAATGAAACTGACCGCCACGATAGATTGTTGAAAGTAGCGTAAAACACCATCAACTAAACCACAAGTGATCAACAATTTCTGATTTAACTGAAAGTAAAACATAAAGCTTTAGGTAAATATTGAAATTTCAATACCACTTCTTGAACGTTGAATATTGTCAAAACATAACCAATGAGAGTTATGCAGCTTATTTCCAATGTGGTTCATTATAAGAATCAGCTGGAAGTGCGTATTTAAAGGTCAATAATTAGCACGCGTGGGGGTTACTTAATTTGAAGACAAGGTATATTATCATTAAAATAATCACCATTATTACGAATTGACACTTCTTTCCGGTTCCTCACTGTTATATTTCTAGTGACATTTCACTTTTCCAAAAAAACCCATTTGCAACTCAGTGCATTTGATGGGGCTTGAACGTATTAGAGAGATATCATATTCTTAAATTGATCAAGGTATTTCATTGTTTGCAAAACGTAGAATTATGAAGTTGTACAAATATAATTATAGAAAATGCAACATCATGAACACAGGTTAACGTATGGCGAATTGCAAGCCAAACATTACAATTACAAGATATAGCAACATACAATTTGAGATATGCAAAATACGACACATAAAATGTATTGAAGAGTGAGTGATTGTTGTTTAGTGTCAACTCGTGAATTTTTCAGCTCTATCATGGCGAGAACAAGTTAATTATCAATTAGATGATGATGAGGTCCGATTTGTTCTAGATCAACCCGCTGGGTTGGATTTTTATAGTGCTAGCTCACTCAAACAACAGTCTGTGGATAAACATGTGGTCCCACCCGGACACATTATCCTGATTTCGAGGCAACCAGTCTTTGCTCTTTCTCCTTTATGCTGCATGCTTAGCGAGGAAGCAACAAATATAAATTTTAGTCCAACTCACGATCTACCGCACTCGAGGCGAGCACGCTAACCAATACACATCCGATGCGGTTAATTTGCTATACAATATAATATTTAGAATGTAGAACTTATTTGGGGATAGAGCTTAGAATGTGAAATATTTGATGTATAATGGCGGTGGTGAGTCCTTTCCATAAGCCCATGGTTATAACCGATTGCAAAATATTGACAAAGCAATATAAGTCAAGGAGTTATTGTAAACGTATTAATATCTGATTTTTATTTTATTATTTCTTTTCTCACGTTCCTATGGGGATATAACGTGACACATAATGTGTTTGTATAAAGCAATGGTGTTTATGAAGATTATCTTTAAAATCGACTTTATTTCTTTTGAATTGTTCGTGTTAATGTCAGTTTACAGTAATAATGAAGTGTTGTTGTTTTGTTCTTACTTCCTGGTCACACAGAGTGTGTTTCCTCCTACACATTGATATTCTCTTATTTGTAATTATTCTGCACTGATCAAAATACAATAGCTAAAACTAAGGTTCTCCTTTCCCAGCATAGGTGACCTTAGTCTATTTTATCTATCCTGCTTAGGCCCTTTGGTTTTATTGCTCCCAAAACTTTAAACTATTTGTCTTTCCTATATTTCGACATTGAGAGTACCTGACGAAGATTATTCCAGAAACGTACCTGACGAAGATTATTCCAGAAACGCATCGTGTGCACTAAATTTGATATCTACGTTTTTACTAGGACGTCTTGACCATCGATATAACATCAGACATCATAAGTCACTTTTGGAACACGACTATATGTCATTATATAATGTCATCGAACAAGTCCGCAAAGTTTTCGCGCTTCTTCCATAGCATAATTCCGAAAATATATAGAACTAATAATGAGAAAATAAGATATAGAATAGAGAAATTTAGAACGTAAATCGTAGAATGTGGACTTAACTTAGAGCTTCGTGTGAAAAAAAAACCGGAATTTAAAATGGTGGCGGCCATCCCCTTCCAGAGTTCAAGGGTGTAACCGACATATTAATGAATAACGTTATTGTCATGATTCTATTTTTTTTTTAATATTTACAAAGTAAATATAGGCCAAAGAGTTATTGTAAACGTATTAATATCTGATTATTATTTCTTTTCTCACGTTCGCATGGGAATATAGCGTGACACATAATGTGTTTGTTTAAAGCAATGGTATTTATGAAGAATATCTTTAAATTCTTTTGAATTTTCAGACTATGATGTGCGTGCGGACTTACAGTAATAATTCAGTGATGTTGTTTTGTTTGACTTCCTGGTCGCATAGAGTGATTCTTCTGAACGTTGACATTCTCTTCTTTGAACATTTGTATTGAACAAAATATAGCTTAGGATGTCTTAACATTAAACATAAGAGCACGCATCGTAGGTCAAAGACATCACGACAACCAGTAAAACACACAACAGCTGTTCGAACTTCAATGGAACTCAAAAAGCATGTACAAAAATAACAAAGAAGTGACCAGAAGCCAAAATTCGATAATAAAACGTACAATACATTTGATTTTATTTATTTTATTTTTGGTGATCCAACTACCTAACTCACTGAGCCACCCGGGTCCCTCGTAAAATACAATACACAGAAGAAAAAGACAGACAATGATCGACAAACCACTAGTCACGGGAAACTAAAACTTGCACCCCATTACAATAAGGGTAATAACAAAATTACCGAACTCCGAACAATCTTACAAAGGAAAAGTCAAAACTCATAATTATATAAACAGACAAAATCAGTCAACAACCGGAAAACTGTGAAAACCGTAATGACCCTGACTTGGTACAGGCATTTCTAAAGAAATGGTGGGTTGAATCAGATTTTAAAGCGCCAAACCTCATTACGGTTCAAAGGGAGTAAACTCAGGTAGCATGGAAAGAATGAGGAAAAATATGAGAATGGAGAGAAAGCAAATAAGTCAACATTGAGATGTCAGTCTGTATCAGTATAACACGCTACTTTAGATGTTCATAAGAAGATAGAGGGGCCGTCGTGGTCGTATGGTATTTGGATTTACAACTACCGGTGCAATCAGTTCCTATCACCACTAAAATTGTGAGTTAGAATCTCGTTCATGGCGAGGTGTACTCGATACAACATTATGTGATAGAGTTTGTCAGTGACTTGCGACAGGTTGGTAGTTTTCTCCGCCAATACAACTGACCGCCACGATATAACTGAAATATTGTTGAAAGTGGCGTTTAAAACCATATAACTAACCATAACAGCACAACCACTTATTCTTATACAATGTGGGCTCAAAAAAAAAATGTAGGTCTACAATATGTGTATAGCAAATTGCATCTGCATGAACCACTTCACCGTTACAAAAGGAACCCTCAAACACAATAATGTTCGACAAGATAGCTAAATACTAAAACACGATAGACTGTGCTGTCAAAACATCAATCCCCACCCCGAAAAAATATTTACAATAACAGACAAAATCATTAGCCACAAAACACGAGCCACATTATTAGTGCAGTGTCTAAAATATAAATTGTATGTGCATAATGCATAGATACAAGGAGGTTTATATACGGATTCTGATTACCCCTTTGGTATATTCAAACTCTTACAGAGCCTTGTACCGGTTTTGCTCCGAATACAGATCCACTACCACCCTGTCAAATATATGCATAAAACACCAAAATACAGCATTGGTCGGCCTTATAACCAACGATTCCCTCCAACTAAGTACGCTACACATTGTACCATGTCAGTGATTCAACAATATTTTCTTTTTTGTAATCATCAGTTGTCTTTGTGGTTTACTAATAATAAAGCGTAGATATCTAAGTTAATGCGCACGAGTTGTTTCAGGAATAACCTTCATTACGTACATTCAATGTCGAAAAATGTGAAACATCTTTAGTTACCATACAGTAACGATTTCATTATCTATCTAATATAACACAAATATATGCCTTTCAGCGTAAATGCAAGTTTCGAAGACTGTAAAAAGCGCAAAATCTTGTTATCAAGGAAAACCTATACAATGTATTAATTATCAATGTTGAAACATCTCGGGACGTCAATGAGTGTATTGAACATTAAGAATGTCACGTTCTTTACACGTGAAATAGCGAGACGTCAATCAGTGTGTTGTATTGTACATGAGAAATGTCACGTTCTCTGCACGTGAAATAGCGAGACGTCAATCAGTGTATTGAATTGTACATGAGAAATGTCACGTTCTCTGCACGTGAAATAGCCAGATGTCAATCAGTGTATTGTATTGTACATAGAAAATGTTACGTTCTGTGCGCGTGAACTCGCGAGACGTCAATCAGTGTATTGTACAGAGAAAGGCATCATTTTCCCTCGCACCATTGTAGACTGGAACTGCCTACCTCCAACTGCAGTGCTGAGTGACTCCGTCAAGTCCTTCAGGGCTGCCATTATTCCATCTTATCCATAAATTCACTCCCTTTTTTGTGCATATTTTCTTACTATTACTGGCTTTGTCCTTTTTCGCAACGTAATTCCTTTGACATAATCTTCAAACTGTTGAAGTAGGTCAATAATTCGTAAAAGTAGAAGTACATGGAGAATGTCACGTTCTCTGCACGTGAAATCGCGAGACTTTAATCAGTGTATTGTACATGGGGATTGTCACGTTCTCTGCACGTGTATTGTCGAGACGTCAATCAGTGTATTGTATTGCACATGGAGACTATCACGTTCTCTGCACGTGAAGTCTTGAGACGTCAATCAGTGTATTGTACTGTACATGAGAAATGTCACGTTGTCTGCATCTTGCAACAATTCATAATCCTTGGGCCTATTACCAGGACAGTTTCCGACGCAATTATATCATCTTTTAATATGTCCTGTGGGAATCTACACTTCCGTCTAAAGGAATAGAAGTACGTGCAATACAATCCTGAAAACAAAAAAAACCAAAACAAATACAAACAATATCCATGCATATATAATCGGTTTACCCCTTCAACTATAGACAGGAGATTCGGATTAATATAAAGAAGGTTTTTCCAGAAACGCGTGATATTTACGTTTTTATTACAGTCATAAAAATGTGATTCATTCTTATATATTGATTATACATAATTCAAAAAAAAATATATATCGATATACCAGATCAAAGTTGTGGCATTTTCGCTTTTCAGAAGCTTGATCACAGAACAATCTTAATTATGTAATGTTGACAATATTAACTTCAATCGGTGTGTAGATATAGGTAACATTTCAGTTAATTGTTATTTATTAGATCATGCGTTTCATCTTCATCGAGACCTAAATCGGAATAATACAAAGAAACCATTCTTTTCTTTACGTTTGTATCCAAAAACAGAAACATGAGGATGTCCGGCATAACATATCTGTCAATGATACAGGACAAGGTCAAACGATACCTATTACCCGACTTGAACAAAGAATTAATTTGATATTGGATAAAGAGTGAATATCTTAGTTCTTACAAGAAGAGCTTCAAGATAACAAAGGGGTAATCAGAATCCGTAGATCGAAGAAGAACAGACAACACAATGGCCAATAGAAAAGGGAGTTATATATAAGTTGACCATTTGTTTTATGAAACACAGTTGAACTAATTCTTTTAAACTGTCTTTTAGCTTTGACTGAAGAATAGTTGCGTAGAGAGTAGAAAAGTCAAATGTTTTCATGATATTGCAGCAGAGAGACATTGCTTGTATGTACTCTAACCGAGTTCCTCAGAATCCACATCTAATTCACGCCACCCTTGAGTAGCTAGTGTTACAGTTACTCTGAAGCCCAGTTCTGTTTTCCTCCTTTACATTTTATATAAACAAACATTTTTTATAAATCAGACATTTTATATAAACAAACATTTTTTTTAAATCAGACATTTTATATAAAAACTTGATAAGAGAAAAACAAATCGTTTGTTGTTAAACAAATTCTGGTATTTTTTGTATTTTTAAAGTTTGGGATTAAGAGTGAAAGGTATCCTAGTTCTTGTTTTCAACTATTAACTGGTACTATCAGCTATTAGTCATCATCTCAGTAATAATCTGAAATAATTGGATTAGGGTTATGGTGTTTAACGCCACTTTCAACAATATTTCAGTTAGATCGTGGCGGTCAGTTTTATTGTTGGAGGAACCCGGAGTACCAGGAAGAAACCACCGACCTGCCTCAAGTCACTGACAAACTTTATCACATATTGTTGTATCGAGTGGGATTCGAACTCACAACATTAGTAGTTTTCGGCACTGATTACATAGGTAGTTATAAATCCAACTACAATATGATCACGCCGTCTACGTTTCCTTTTAGCTATATGACTACCACAATTTGTCAGTATATATTATCAAGATCAATCGAATGCTTTTAATAGCGAGCGTTACCATCTCATAACTTCGCTAATGTATGTTTTTTAAATCTCATTGTGAGGCTAATACTTTATCTTTCATACGAAATCGGAAGTCGGAAACCGGAAACAATAAAATTCAAGATCAGAAGAGACGTCTAGTCACAAAGAGAATAAATACATAAAATTGATTAACTGAATAATTGTACCAATTCCCGCTAATAGTAAAATCCAACCTCTATTTTTGTAGGAGAACTATTTCACACTCGTCTTATAGGCTTAGACCTATACCATGAGTCTTGATTTCGTTCAGCACCAACAAATACTACTTAGTTGAAAATAATAACTGTTGTACTTTTCATCAAATATGATAAACACCAATAATATAAACTAAATTTCCCATCAACCATTAATTTGACCCTACCACTTTTTATTGCAATGCCTGTACCAAGTCAAGGAAGTCAGCGGTCATGTATATGTGTGTTAGAGGAATGAAGTTTACCTCTGTTTCTACGATTTTTCTTTTCTTTTGTTTTCACTTTCTTTGATGACATTAACCGCCATTTTTCTGCTGTATGTATAAATCTTCTTGAAGATTACATACTTCCGTCTTACAATAAAAGGTAATTATTCTAACATAACAAATTATATATACAGCAAGAAAAACATATATAAAATTCATAATTAGTAGGACAATCCTAATTAATATATTAATTAAGACCTTTAAGTATTCTTGAAATACTTCGAAAACTACTTAATTAATTAATTAGGTTAATATTGTGTACAAGGATGAATGCCGTAATTAATTTGGATAACTGGCCACGGCAACACAGATAAAAATATGTACAAACGTCCCGATGTCATTATTTCCTCCATCGTTGGACAATTTGAGTTCTTTTTTTAATATTGTTTTTTTGTTTTTTTCCCTATTATTTGTTTTTGTATTGGTCGTAGTTCTGCAGCTGTGGCTTCGATGAACACTTTATTTATACATTTCAAATTTTATCAATATATAGTTATTCATATGATATTCCTAGAAATACAGATGTATTGATCTATTTTCTATAAACATTAAGAAGCAAATTAGCTGGGCGGATAAACGTTCCTACAAACAAACATCATATGCAAATGAAAACTAGGACTATTCACATATTACTTATATAAATAATAGAGGCATGTTCATATATTTCAGCTTTTATCTTCTAAGATAAAAACAAATCACTACCTATGGTGGTGTCTCTGTGGTAGTAACACGAAAATAGAAAGATTTCCCCGAGACAGTTTTGTGCTTTGTGGGTATTTAATGTTAATCTTATATATATGTTTTGTAAGATCGTTGTTTGTCCTTTTGTACGTGAATGTATGTTTTCTTTAAATCTCATTATGAGGCTAATGCTTCATCTTTCATACCAAACCGGAAATAAAAAAAATCGGAAGTCGGAAACCGGAAACAATAAAAATCAAAATTAGAATAGATGTCTAGTCACCAAGAGAATAAATACAATACATTGATTAACTGAATAATTGTACCAATTCCAGCTAATAGTAAAATGCAACCTCTTCTAACTAGTGCTCCTATTTTTGTAGGAGAACTATTTCACACTCGTCTTATAGATTTAGACCTATACCATGAGTCTTGATTTCGTCCAGCACCAACAGAAAGTGATTAGTTGAAAATAATAACTGTTGTACTTTTCATCAAATATGATAAACAGTAATAATATAAACTGAATTTCCCATCAAACACTAATTTGATCCCGCCACTTTTTATTTGCAATGCATGTACCAAGTCAAGGAAGTAAGCGGTCATGTATATACGTGTTAGGGGAATGGAGTTTACGTCTGTTTCTACGATTTTTCTTTTCTTCCGTTTTGATGCGTTTTCTACGTAAGACAAGTCATAAAGACAGCTGCGCGGGACCTTGTCTTACATGGCATTGTCAGCCAATCAAATCGGCCGAGTATAATCAACGGGAAACTGCGATAGTGTCAGATTGAAAGCCATATTTACAACAATACACAAACATAATTAAAACGCCTACCTTGCAAACTGATTTTAGTTATATTGTATCAAAATTGAAGCGTACACGAAACCAAATGACGTCTGATATTTACGTTTTAAACTGGAAGTCTTCATATGACGTCATGTTGTTAATGTACCAAAGACGTCAAAAATATTTCGCGGAATTTTAATTTGTGTGATTTTTAGACCAGGGATATGCAAGAATACATTTTTATGTTCAGTATTGCATTGAAGAATTATAATGATTAAACGGTCCTTTTCAGGAGTTCATGCATGTGTACACAGGGTCGATGCACTCACAAACTTTACATAACCGTCATTCTCTCCTAGCACGTGGTGACTCTAGTTTCGGGGCCGAAATGTAAACATTGTTAAAAACGGAAGAAATGGGTTCTTACACTCGTCTCTATTGAAGATCTGGGATTTCTTCCACTCGTGTGAGAAATTCTACGTCTTTTCACTCGTTCCGCTACGCTCCACTCGTGAAAGGACGGAATTTCTCACACTCGTGAAAGAAATCTCAGATTTTCAATAGAGACTCGTGTAAGAACCTATTATTCTTTTGTTTTCACTTTCTTTGATGACATTAACCGCAATTTTTCTGCTGTATGTATAAATCTTCTTGAAGATTACATACTTCCGTCTTACAATAAAAGGTAATTATTCTACCATAGCAAATTATACAGCAAGAAAAACATATATAAAATTCATAATTAGTAGTACAATCCTAATTAATATATTAATTAAGACCTTTAAGTATTCTTGAAATACTTCGAAAACTACTTAATTAATTAATTGGGTTAATATTTTGTACAAGGATGAATTCCGTAATTAATTTGGATAACTGGCCACGGCAACACAGATACAAATATGTACAAACGTCCCGATGTCATTATTTCCTCCATCGTTGGACAATTTGAGTTCTTTTTTAAATATTGTTTTTTGGGTTTTTTTTTCCTATTATTTGTTTTTGTATTGGTCGTAGTTCTGCAGCTGTGGCTTCGATGAACACTTTATTTATACATTTCAATTTGTATCAATATATAGTTATTCATATGATATTCCTAGAAATACAGATGTATTGATCTATTTTCCATAAACATTAAGAAGCAAATTAGCTGGGCGGATAAACGTTCCGACAAACATCATATGCAAATGAAAACTAGGACTATTCACATATTACTTATATAAATAATAGAGGCATGTTCATATATTTCAGCTTTTATCTTCTAAGGTAAAAATAAATCACTACCTATGGTGGCGTCTTTGTGGTAGTAACACGAAAATAGACAGATTTCCCCGAGACAGTGTTGTGCTTTGTGGGTATTTAATGTTAATCTTATATATATGTTTTGTAGATCATTGTTTGTCCTTTTGTACGTGAATGTATGTTTTCTTTAAATCTCATTATGAGGCTAATGCTTCATCTTTCATACCAAACCGGAAATAAAAAAATCGGAAGTCGGAAACCGGAAACAATAAAAATCAAGATTAGAATAGATGTCTAGTCACAAAGAGAATAAATACAATACATTGATTAGCTGAATAATTGTACCAATTCCAGCTAATAGTAAAATCCATCCTCTTCTAACTAGTGCTCCTATTTTTGTAGGAGAACTATTTCACACTCGTCTTATAGATTTAGACCTATACCATGAGTCTTGATTTCGTCCAGCACCAACAGAAAATAATTAGTTGAAAATAGTAACTGTTGTACTTTTCATCAAATATGATAAACAGTAATAATATAAACTGAATTTCCCATCAAACACTAATTTGATCCCGCCACTTGTTATTACAATGCATGTACCAAGTCAAGGAAGTAAGCGGTCATGTATATCATGTATATACGTGTTAGGGGAATGGAGTTTACGTCTGTTTCTACGATTTTTCTTTTCTTCCCTTTTGATGCGTTTTCTATGTAAGACAAGTCATAAAGACAGCTGCGCGGGACCTTGTCTTACATGGCATTGTCAGCCAATCAAATCGGCCGAGTATAATCAACGGGAAACTGCGATAGTGTCAGATTGAAAGCCATATTTACAACAATACACAACAATAATTAAAACGCCTACCTTGTAAACTGATTTTAGTTATATTGTATCAAAATTGAAGCGTACACGAAACCAAATGACGTCTGATATTTACGTTTTAAACTGGAAGTCTTCATATGACGTCATGTTGTTAATGTACCAAAGACGTCAACAATATTTCGCGGAATTTTAATTTGTGTGATTTTTAGACCAGGGATATGCAAGAATACATTTTTATGTTCAGTATTGCATTGAAGAATTATAATGATTAAACGGTTCTTTTCAGGAGTTCATGCATGTGTACACAGGGTCGATGCACTCACAAACTTTACATAACCGTCATTCTCTCCTAGCACGTGGTGACTCTAGTTTCGGGGCCGAAATGTAAACATTGTTAAAAACGGAAGAAATGGGTTCTTACACTCGTCTCTATTGAAGATCTGGGATTTCTTCCACTCGTGTGAGAAATTCTACGTCTTTTCACTCGTTCCGCTACGCTCCACTCGTGAAAGGACGGAATTTCTCACACTCGTGAAAGAAATCTCAGATTTTCAATAGAGACTCGTGTAAGAACCTATTATTCTTTTGTTTTCACTTTCTTTGATGACATTAACCGCAATTTTTCTGCTGTATGTATAAATCTTCTTGAAGATTACATACTTCCGTCTTACAATAAAAGGTAATTATTCTACCATAGCAAATTATACAGCAAGAAAAACATATATAAAATTCATAATTAGTAGTACAATCCTAATTAATATATTAATTAAGACCTTTAAGTATTTTTGAAATACTTCGAAAACTACTTAATTAATTAATAGGGTTAATATTTTGTACAAGGATGAATTCCGTAATTAATTTGGATAACTGGCCACGGCAACACAGATACAAATATGTACAAACGTCCCGATGTCATTATTTCCTCCATCGTTGGACAATTTGAGTTTTTTTTTAAATATTGTTTTTTTGTTTTTTTTTCCTATTATTTGTTTTTGTATTGGTCGTAGTTCTGCAGCTGTGGCTTCGATGAACACTTAATTTATACATTTCAATTTGTATCAATATATAGTTATTCATATGATATTCCTAGAAATACAGATGTATTGATCTATTTTCCATAAACATTAAGAAGCAAATTAGCTGGGCGGATAAACGTTCCGACAAACATCATATGCAAATGAAAACTAGGACTATTCACATATTACTTATATAAATAATAGAGGCATGTTCATATATTTCAGCTTTTATCTTCTAAGGTAAAAATAAATCACTACCTATGGTGGCGTCTTTGTGGTAGTAACACGAAAATAGACAGATTTCCCCGAGACAGTGTTGTGCTTTGTGGGTATTTAATGTTAATCTTATATATATGTTTTGTAGATCATTGTTTGTCCTTTTGTACGTGAATGTATGTTTTCTTTAAATCTCATTATGAGGCTAATGCTTCATCTTTCATACCAAACCGGAAATAAAAAAATCGGAAGTCGGAAACCGGAAACAATAAAAATCAAGATTAGAATAGATGTCTAGTCACAAAGAGAATAAATACAATACATTGATTAACTGAATAATTGTACCAATTCCAGCTAATAGTAAAATCCATCCTCTTCTAACTAGTGCTCCTATTTTTGTAGGAGAACTATTTCACACTCGTCTTATAGATTTAGACCTATACCATGAGTCTTGATTTCGTCCAGCACCAACAGAAAATAATTAGTTGAAAATAGTAACTGTTGTACTTTTCATCAAATATGATAAACAGTAATAATATAAACTGAATTTCCCATCAAACACTAATTTGATCCCGCCACTTGTTATTACAATGCATGTACCAAGTCAAGGAAGTAAGCGGTCATGTATATCATGTATATACGTGTTAGGGGAATGGAGTTTACGTCTGTTTCTACGATTTTTCTTTTCTTCCGTTTTGATGCGTTTTCTATGTAAGACAAGTCATAAAGACAGCTGCGCGGGACCTTGTCTTACATGGCATTGTCAGCCAATCAAATCGGCCGAGTATAATCAACGGGAAACTGCGATAGTGTCAGATTGAAAGCCATATTTACAACAATACACAAAAATAATTAAAACGCCTACCTTGTAAACTGATTTTAGTTATATTGTATCAAAATTGAAGCGTACACGAAACCAAATGACGTCTGATATTTACGTTTTAAACTGGAAGTCTTCATATGACGTCATGTTGTTAATGTACCAAAGACGTCAACAATATTTCGCGGAATTTTAATTTGTGTGATTTTTAGACCAGGGATATGCAAGAATACATTTTTATGTTCAGTATTGCATTGAAGAATTATAATGATTAAACGGTTCTTTTCAGGAGTTCATGCATGTGTACACAGGGTCGATGCACTCACAAACTTTACATAACCGTCATTCTCTCCTAGCACGTGGTGACTCTAGTTTCGGGGCCGAAATGTAAACATTGTTAAAAACGGAAGAAATGGGTTCTTACACTCGTCTCTATTGAAGATCTGGGATTTCTTTCACTCGTGTGAGAAATTCTACGTCTTTTCACTCGTTCCGCTACGCTCCACTCGTGAAAGGACGGAATTTCTCACACTCGTGAAAGAAATCTCAGATTTTCAATAGAGACTCGTGTAAGAACCTATTATTCTTTTGTTTTCACTTTTTTTGATGACATTAACCGCAATTTTTCTGCTGTATGTATAAATCTTCTTGAAGATTACATACTTCCGTCTTACAATAAAAGGTAATTATTCTACCATAGCAAATTATACAGCAAGAAAAACATATATAAAATTCATAATTAGTAGTACAATCCTAATTAATATATTAATTAAGACCTTTAAGTATTCTTGAAATACTTCGAAAACTACTTAATTAATTAATTGGATTAATATTTTGTACAAGGATGAATTCCGTAATTAATTTGGATAACTGGCCACGGCAACACAGATACAAATATGTACAAACGTCCCGATGTCATTATTTCCTCCATCGTTGGACAATTTGAGTTCTTTTTTAAATATTGTTTTTTTTTGTTTTTTTTTCCTATTATTTGTTTTTGTATTGGTCGTGGTTCTGCAGCAGTGAACACTTTATTTATACATTTCAAATTTTATCAATATATAGTTATTCATATGATATTCCTAGAAATACAGATATATTGATGTATTTTCTATAAACATTAAGAAGCAAATTAGCTGGGCGGATAAACGTTCCGACAAACATCATATGCAAATGAAAACTAGGACTATTCACATATTACTTATATAAATAATAGAGGCATGGTCATATATTTCAGCTTTTATCTTCTAAGGTAAAAACAAATCATTACCTATGGTGGCGTCTCTGCAGTAGTAACACGAAAATAGAAAGATTTCCCCGAGACAGTGTTGTGCTTTGTGGGTATTTAATGTTAATCTTATATATATGTTTTGTAAGATCGTTGTTTGTCCTTTTGTACGTGAATGTATGTTTTCTTTAAATCTCATTATGAGGCTAATGCTTCATCTTTCATACCAAACCGGAAATAAAAAAAATCGGAAGTCGGAAACCGGAAACAATAAAAATCAAGATTAGAATAGATGTCTAGTCACCAAGAGAATAAATACATAACATTGATTAACTGAATAATTGTACCAATTCCAGCTAATAGTAAAATCCATCCTCTTCTAACTAGTGCTCCTATTTTTGTAGGAGAACTATTTCACACTCGTCTTATAGATTTAGACCTATACCATGAGTCTTGATTTCGTCCAGCACCAACAGAAAATAATTAGTTGAAAATAGTAACTGTTGTACTTTTCATCAAATATGATAAACAGTAATAATATAAACTGAATTTCCCATCAAACACTAATTTGATCCCGCCACTTTTTATTTGCAATGCCTGTAACAAGTCAAGGAAGTCAGCGGTCATGTATATGTGTGTTAGGGGAATGGAGTTTACGTCTGTTTCTACGATTTTTCTTTTCTTTTTTTTTTCACTTTCTTTGATGACATTAACCGTCATTTTTCTGCTGTATGTATAAATCTTCTTGAAGATTACATACTTCCGTCTTACAATAAAAGGTAATTATTATACAATAACAAATTATATATACAGCAAGAAAAACATATATTATAATTTTAGACCAGACTTGCTTCCGTAAACTACAGACTAGCACTGTATATACCTTTTTTTTCCACACAACTTCACTTTATTTTTGTTCAATTATTTTTAATCCGCATCGCTCATGCGCTACCGTACAACAATGCACCAAGTGGTGTATGTACGCTTATGGAAGAAGAATAAGAAGACTAATTGGATGTTACGGCTCCTTACAGAATAAAATTAAGTAATATATATCGAAATGTATTTGAAATAAACATAATGACCATGATTTGTCTCCCTTTTCTATATGGCCTTTATAGTTAATTATTCTAATGTTATTATATTTGGGTAATGTTTATGGTGGTTAACGCCACTTTCGACAATATTTCAGTTATATCGTGGCGGTTAGTTTTATTGGTGGGGAAAACCACAGACCTGTCGCAAGTTACTGACAAACTTTATCACATAATGTTGTATCGAGTTATTCTATTTGGTTGACGATAGTTGATGTTAACGCATTACATCAAGGATTACAGTTTGTGGGATATGGAAGGGGTAACTTGTCGTTCTGTAAGTCTGAAAAATTCATAATCAGTAGGACAATCCTAACTAATATGTTAATTAAAACCTTTAAGTATTCTTGAAATACTTCGAAAACTACTTAATCAATTAATTGGGTTAATATTTCGTGAAAGGATGAATTCTGTAATTAATTTGGATAACTTGCCACGGCAACACAGATACAATGGTGTTTTCCCATTTATCCAATTTTTGAAAATCAGGTATTCCCATTTATCCAACTATTAATTTCTTACCTGTAGGATTGTTTATTTAACATTAATTAGGTGTTGATTTGACCAAAATACCTGATAATTTGTTTCAGTACATGTATATGTATAAAGCTTGAATAAATGAAAAGGGGGAACAAGTAAATTAATATGAAGTTTTGAAAACTTTCTATTTATGCAAAGTGAGTTTTAGGATAAATTTAAAGTGCAATGTACATAATATTTTTAATTTTACATGCACATTGTAATAATTAGCTTATAATATAACATTAAATCTTATTTGCTGATATAAAGATTGCTAAACATGCAACAAACACACTTTATGCATTCTCAATCAGAGATTAGGTTCACTAAAGGAAATGTTGTACACTTTACAAGACCAAGAGAAAACAATTCAATTGTATCCTTGTTTCCCATTATCAAAAGGATTATCTTATTTATTGTCATGGTCACAAAAGAAAAATGATGTATGTAATTAATTCCTCTTCCGAGTTGCATACTTTGCATTCAGAGAAAACAATTTAAGAGAATGTTATTACTGTAATTGTGAAAGGCAGGAGGTAAATGCTAAAATCCTGTCAATAAAGGTACGCTATATACAATTTCAGTATGAAAAATAAAGAAACATCATATCCAATTAAATATTGATTTCAGTCAAAAATAGTAATGATAATTTTTATCTGTTTTCATTTATAAATGAAAATAAATATTCACTGTTGCATATAGACATGCATACATTGTCCTGGTCCAAATCTAAATCCACTTATTCACCTGTCACACAACCCAAGCTTTAAGTGTCCTTTGTTCTTGATTGCCTTTGATCACATTTATCCCACTTTTATTTTTTACCTGTACTATCTATTTTTCAAAAAAGTTGGATAAATGGGAATGAAACGATACAAGTACATACATGTACAAACGTCCCGATGTCATGATATCCTCCATCTTGGAAAATTTTAGTTCTTTGTTGAATTTTTTTCTTTTTTTTTTTCCTATTATTTTTTTTTGTATTGGCCGTGGCTTCGATGGACACTTTATTTATACATTTCAAATTTTATAAATATATAGTTATTCATATGATATTCCTAGAAATACAGATATATTGATGCATTTTCTATAAACATTAAGAAGCAAATTAGCTGGGCGGATAAACGTTCCGACAAACATCATATGCAAATGAAAACTAGGACTATTAACATATTACTTATATAAATAATAGAGGCATGTTCATATATTTCAGCTTTTATCTTCTAAGGTAAAAACAAATCACTACCTATGATGGCGTCTCTGCGGTAGTAACACGAAAATAGAAAGATTTCCCCGAGACAGTTTTGTGCTTTGTGGGTATTGAATGTTAATCTTATATATATGTTTTGTAAGATCGTTGTTTGTCCTTTTGTCCTTTTTCTTTTGGCCATTGTGTTGTCTGTTGTTCTTTGATATACGGATTCTGATTGCCCCTTTGGTATCTTCAAGCTCTTCGTAGGTTTATATTTCAATTGAAGCCTGATAACATTTTTTAACGAAAATATGAATTCTAAGTAATGAGCACATACGAAATCAACAAATTCATTATAATTTGTCGACAAAATCTTCGATGTCTTTGAAATTGTCTCGATTCTAAAATAACTTTCATTGTTTATACCGTGCAATAAAACAATAAATATTTCACATATGACATGTTTTCAACATTGTGATGCCAGTATATAGTCGATCGCTAGTTCACATCCTTCATTTGTAAAATATTTTTGACAATCAATGTTACATGTAATTTCAATTGTATTTCTTCCATAAAAAATGCACCAAATTAAATATATCGTAAAAAAAAACCCAATACAAAACATTGGTGTACGATGACTTGATTGAATGATTGGTGCTTAACGCCAACATTAGTATTTCAGCAATGTCGGGGTACGATGACAACTGGCAGTTAATAATTACCATTTATCATGCATTCTAACAGACGTCCTTCTTTCGCTTTGTTAACAAACGAGCGATTTATCGATTGGGTATAATCTCATCAGCACATGCGCCGGTTCATGTGACTGACATTCCCGTCGTAAATGTACACTCGAATTTGGCAGCATAAATTGTGAGCGACATTGCCCGCAAACGTAAATATAAATTACCGTCTTCCAATCAAAGTATACTACCGTATTTGTACTTTTAGACGTATCAGAATCGAAATAAATCATGGAAGCCAGAATGTGTTTTGAGTTTTAAAATGGGTTGGCGGATATTAGTCAATTGTATCCCTCGCCTCTGGCTCGGGATAAATAATAATATCCGTCAACCCATGTTAAAACTCAAAACCCATTCTCGCCTTTGGCTCGGGATAAAATACTAATATCCGCCAACCCATGTTAAAACTCAAAACACATTCTGGCTTCCATGATTTATTTCTTAATTTTAGTTGTTGACATTTGAAAGTGTTCTTCAGACTATATAAATAAGTTTTTGTCATGAGCTTTAATTTTCTTACTTTGCATATTTCTGTCCTATAATCATAGTCGACGCACTTACAGACTTGTCATCTTGTTATATGTGAAACAGGGAAATTCTACAGTAATGCATATTTGTTTAATCTATTGAGTGCAAACACAAGTAAATCAATTAACCTATTTCTCTGTCTAGTTTTATATTTAGATGGAATCATGATAACAGTGTTTTCAGAAAATAGGAAAGCAAAATAATGCGCACATTTTAAGTGAGTGATTGTTGTCTAACACAAATTCAGCAAATTTTCAGCTATATCATGGCGAGAACAAGTTAATTTTCAATGAGATGATAATGATGTCCGCTTTGTACTATACCAACACGCTTAGTTGGATTTTAATAGCGCTAGCTCACTGAAACAACAGTCAGCGTATAGACATGTCGCCCACTCAGACAGATTATCCTGATTCTGAGCCAACCAGTCTTTGCTCTTTCTCCTTAATGCTGCATACTTAGCGGAGAAGCAACATATACCTATTGTATAGTCTTTGGTTTGATCTGACCGCGACTCGAACTCGCTTTTTATAGTTTTGTTTTGACACGATCTACCACACTCGAGGTGAACACGCTAACCATTACACCACCGATGCGGATATATTTTACAGCTGCACCACAATCGTAAAAGAAAAGTTCTGTTAAAAAATACTTGTTTAAAGCGTCTAGGTGACATCTTCTGTTTATAAAATATTTTAACGATCAGTGTCTATTGCATTCGTACCTTTACCAACCACCAAATTTGCGCCAAATTAAATCTGTTAAAAACAAAGCCAAAGTGAATAGATACAAACATTGGTACTGTGACGTGCAATTTGTGATTACCATTTAACATACATGTTAACTGACTTTTGACAGGGTTACATAGACTATAGTAATTAGCGTTTGTTAGTTTTTAATTTTCTTAATTTGCATATTCCCATCCTAGCATGATTATAATCGAGTAAGTCGACCCACTACCAGACTTAAAATATAGTTTTATCTGAAACAGGGGATTAAAACCTTAGAAATTGTTAATATTAATGCATATGTGTTCAGCCTGTTGAGTTCAAACAAGTCCATAAAGTGCCTTTAATACACTATTTATCTGTCTTGTTTTCAAATTGACACGCAGTGGTGGTACTAGCATGCAACAGGAAAAGATGTTGACTTGTGGGGATGCACAAAAGTCGTCGTGTCGAATACTAAATGACATTACTAAATGTCGTGTCGTCATCACGCTGTTAAATACATTATGTGAACTTGTACAGTGTTAAATCATGTTTCAAGGGCGCCATTATGTCATACAGACAGTCGCTAATAACCTTCTAGAGTTTTTTCTCTTACAATTATGTGTCCTACTTTTGTTTGTTTTTGTACCCCATACAGACTAAAATGAGACATAAATAAACTTATTAACACTATTTTAAAGCAACTTTTTAAACAGTAATGTTCAACAAGATACATCCGCGACCTCAGACACTCAAATACCAGACAATACACCCTTTCTGTACGACACCCATTTGTTTGTTCATAATGTCAACCTAAATATCAATTTATTTTAACAAAATACATGTATTAACCATGTTGAGGTTTACGAATTTTACTCCTCTTCGAATATTTTAGAATCTGTACACGAAAAATGAAAATAATAAGAAACTAATGACCTTGCAATTTTGCTTCACCACAGGGTATATGTATTTCAAATACAATTGAAAAATCGTGATATTGCTAATTACTAAGGTTATATGAAGATGGTATGTATATCAATTAAACAAAACTATTACACACAGCTATAAGTCAGTAATTCCTCTGAATATTATTCCCCCTACAGTGGATCGAACATTGAACTGACACACGATGATTCACATAGGACGCAAGTTTTAAGGTACTCGGGCATGGGTGACATTAGCCAATTTTGGCTGCCATGTTTTAAGTCATTCAACATTCTAGACAAAATTGGCAATGTAATAAACTTTGAATGAATGATTTAAATTCTATGTACGAATATAGTCTCCCAAGAAATGTTTTTCTAAGTACAGGATATCATCTTTGTTATAATAAAAGGTCAAAGAAGTGTTATTCGACAAACGTTATAGTTTAAAAAATACAGGGCTTACAGTGTATTAAGCCGATCATGCAATATGAATCCTGACATTCATGGTAATCCGTTCGATTGCTCGACAATGGGGAAGTATATTGTTTTTTTTTTATAGTGTCTTCCATTTGGGAGTTGTCATGAATTACATTGTAGGAAGTACGTAATCCGATTAAACGTGACTAGTAAATACTCAACAGAGTTTAAAAATAAAATCTGTAAACAGACATAAGCCGCTTAACTAGAGATAAACTGTAATGGAACGACACATAAATTGACATTGCATAGTTAAACGACGGCAATAAAAAGTACCACTCAACTGCAGGCTAAGTAATATTTATAGCACTGTTTTCCTAGTTAAACGATTAAACAATCGAAGGCATGACCATACTTTATGTGGTCAGTGTGCTATTTAATATCGCCATAATATTACATTCTAAAGACATTTTTTTAGACACAAGCTGATAATAAGTTGGCAAAAAAGGACAAATTACACCAGTCTTACCTGACAGCTTTTATTCAAAACCAGTTTAAATCTCGACATGTAAAATAAAATTCGCAATGTCCATGTCAAATCTGTAAATGTCCAGGTTTATAAGAATGTTGCAGTAATTTATCTGTAATCATTTACCGCATAAGACATCACGGACCAGTACTCTGGAAATGGTCTGACACCGGCACGGTACTCTCGTCTGATTCTTTTAATTCTCTCTAAACGCCGCCATTTACGTTTTAATTTCATCTCATTATGACCTTGTCTTTTCTCTACGGAATAGGATCAGACGAATCATGGATTTGTTCTCGAATGTCATAAAACGGTTGTCATATATATAATAGTTACCTATGTTATAGGGCATTATCGTGATTTATTGACTGTCCCAAGGGCCGTCTATCACGATAATACCCTATGCATTTTTTTTTATATCATTGAAGGAAATAAGACTTTCTAAGTACCCCCGTGTTGGTTTACATTGACAACTGCACGATCTCCGTTGCATTTTATAAAAGGGACAAACCTTAAAACAGCTTTGGATGATTTTTCGTAAGGCCATTCGGACAATTGGACCTTCGGAATATTGGGCTGACACCGTTATCATAATGGCAATATTATCAAAAACGTAGACGGTCACCAAAAGAAATGTCATTGAACATATGTTTTGAATATTTGTTCATGTAAATGCGCTTGTGGAGTCCTGATAATAAAAAACAAACCCTATATAACTCTAATTGTGGATACGTCAAACATGCAGCACACACTTTAATAAATGAGACCGATTAATAGAAACTTGTATTATGTGGTGTAAATTGAAAATTAAAAACCTTTATTTAACGTTCATGTCTTAATATTTTTAAGATTAAAATTGAAAGAAACAAATGTAAATCAAAGATTATTTAGCGGGGGAAAATGGTTTTTTTTTTTTTTTTTTTTTTTTTGATAGAAACGAGGACTGTCATTTTACAAACGAAGCTTAAAATATTGTCAATTTAATGTGTAATAACAATAATAAATGAACAAATAAATAGCACCAAGATTAATTAAAAGACAATTTATTTAATATTGAAATACATCGAACGTTGAACAATTTATCAACTAATATGTAGAATCTTTTACCATAGGACAAGATTTGCAAATGACAAAATTAGATTAATATGCCCATTATTTACAAATACATCTTGACATTCTGCCTAATTGAAAACTTCTAATTCTTTAAATTACCTGATCATTTCCACAAATATCAAAGTATGTGGGAGAACTGATGGGTTTATTGTCATGCCACGGTAATGCATAAATGGTAAGGCTAACAGTTAACGTTAAATGACAGTTATTTTCATACACAAACGTAGGCCACTAATGTAGCAGAGGTCGACCATGTCCTACCGAAGAAAATAGTTCATATTAAGCGTGGCTAACACCTCTGCAAAGGGCGAATGTTGTCTTTGCAGAGTCCGTTAAGTGCCCAACAGGTTGTGAATACAAAAGTCCTTCATAATGGTATACACCTAATCGTCTTGTATGTTAACGGAATTATACCAGTTCACCAATTGAGTGTTAAATAGTGAACCGTAGGAAACAGACGTTTACTAACACTCTACTAACTACCCCTTTTATTAAGGAAAATGTATGGTCCACTTTCAGTGTCATCTTTTTTATGTGCATGGATATGTATTGTATATGGCCTTGTTATTGTCATAAATTATATTATTACTTTGAATACTGACAGACTGTTGCTAATAACAGCGAGCGACTGAACCAATGGTTCATAAGGGCTAATTTGAAGGCATCAATTCGAAATTTTCCGGTTGCCATCAATGACTTGTTTAACGCTACGGAATATCTGTTTAAAAAATTACCACGGATGGTTCCTTTTGTCGTTATTGCATTGCCATGGTTACCTCAATGAGTTAAATACACGACGACTGCTTACCCTTCCTGTGGCATCTGCGTTCACCCCATGTTATTGTAAGGTTCGTATTACGTAACAGTTAGTTGTCTATGTAGTGTTTTGTAGATCATTGCTTGTCATTTTGCTCCTTTGGCCACTCTATTGTCTGGCCTTCTTCCATTTACGACTTCTGATTACTCCTTTAGTATCTTCAACTTTTCTTATTTGACATGATGTTAGCTTACTAAATGCACTTTATTAAAATGACATTTCTTCAAATACTAAATCTCATGTCTAGGAACGTAAGACATGGATTTGATGCCAATCCTGTTATCTATAACCGGATTAGTCTGCGTGAATCTCCAATAGTCGTGTTCTATAGCTGTATAAATCAATGTAATAATATCGACTAGAAGGTATATTTAGGTAGGTACTGTTAGGAGAGGAAGGTGAAAAAACTCTTAACAAGGCAGCGATAACAATAAACTAAAAGTACAGTAAGAGGGAAATACGTAAATGGCCACGTAAGCTATTTTCAGCTCTATCATGGCGAAAACGAGTTGCAATTCAATGAAATGATGATTATGTCCGATTTATATCACACCAACACGCTTAGTTGGATTTTAATTGTGCTAGTTCAATGAAGCAACAGTGCGTGGGTAGACGTGTTCTCTACACGGACAAACTATCCTGGTTCCAAACCAACTAGTCTGCGATCGTACTCGGAAAAGCAAAAAAAACATACAACACCTATGTGATCGGATGAGAGAGAACTGTAACACACAAAGTATCAACTATGTTAAAGTATCAACTATAATCAAAAGTACAAAAGAGGAAACTTTGCTGGTGAACAACGGGTGTGAAAGGTAATGCTGTGTAACGCCAAGGATTGCTGTGTAACGTCAAGGATTGCTGTGTAACGCCAAGGATTGCTGTGTAACGCCAAGGATTGCTGTGTAACGCCAATGATTGCTGTGTAACGCCAATGATTGCTGTGTAACGCCAAGGATTGCTGTGTAAAGCCAAGGATTGCTGTGTAACGCCAATGATTGCTGTGTAACGCCAAGGATTGCTGTGTAACGCCAAGTAAGCATTTACATTAAAACAAGTACTGTACATTTTGATAAGATGGTGATGACGCATGGGTTTACCTGTTCGCACGTATATATATATACAATGTATTGCTCCAACCGAATACGTTATACTGATTCCTTAATACTACGTATTTAGCGGAAAAGCAATTAATACATATCATTTGATTGAACCGATCGGGAGTCGAACTATAGAAGGTGAAACATCTCGTAGAGGGAACAGTACGAGACAAATGTGAAGCACCGTTTAGATGGAACCATACAAAACAAGTGTGACGCACCTCTTAGAGGGAACCGTAGAAGAAAAGGGTGAAACAACTAGTACAAGAGAGGAGTGAAGCGCCTCTTAGAGGGTACGGTACAAGACAAGGGTGAATCACTCTATAGAGGAAACAAATGTGAAGCACCCCATAGAGGAAACAAAGGTGAAGCATCTTTTAATCGGAACAGTACAACAAAATGTGAATGACTTTAAAGAAGAAAAATAACAAGACAAATGTGTACACCAATCAGAGAGAGCAGCATGTAGGGTACACAACAAGTGAAAGTTATACGACAAAGGATAAAATACTAGATAATGAGATCAGTAACATAATAAACAAAATACCGTTTAAAGTGAACAATAAAATATGAACGATTTTTTTTTATCTTTAAAATGTGAATTGACGTACTAGAATAGTACTGAATTCCAATAACATTTGTTATTCAAATAAATTTCATTAAAACAAATATGCTTTATTTCTCAATGGAAAGTCTGAATAATTGAAAGGATATAACATTTGAATGAATTTTATCTTTCATATAGATCTAATGAACTATAATAGTATGACGTTTGTTGACTCGATCCAGTTTAAATATGTCATTCCATTCGGAAACAAGGTTAACATACTAATTTGGAAAGAACTGCAAAAAAATTACAATCCCGATAAACAAAATACACAAACAGTTAATAGGGAAACATAGAAAATAATAAAAGAAATAAATACGGTCGGACATCCACAACAATCCGGAAGTTCCGAAATGTAATCGTTTCCTGTTCAATTTGACGCATTCGGGGAATAAACATTTACAAATCAGTGTAAAGTTCAAATTAGATCATTATTTAATGTAAACGTCATAATTGATATTTTTCAATTAATTTAATGTTCAACTTTGTAAATTAGTTCCTATCAATAATGAACTAGTAAATATAGAAGATGACTGCGTTCGGAATATCTTTTTATTTGACAAAATTAATGGGAAAACATTTAAAAACGCTACGAAATAAGGGTAATAACAAAATTACCGAACTCCGAACAATCTTACAAAGGGAAAGTCAAAACTCATAATTATATAAACAGACAAAATCAGTCAACAACTGGAAAACTGTGAACACCGTAATGACCCTGACTTGGTACAGGCATTTCTAAAGAAATGGTGGGTTGAATCAGATTTTAAAGCGCCAATGGGGAATTCCCACGCAATGAACAAAAGCTTGGCGATATCAAAGGGGTAATGAATAAAGCACCAATCGATAATACATTGGTTAAATACAGAAATGACAACACTATTGTCCACTCTGCAATACAAAGAAAAATAAATATTGGGTAATGCGATCCATAGTAAATACCGCGTATGAACTGGTGTACTTCGGCAGGATAAGCAGATACCGCTCCACTATTGGCAACCGTCGTGCTACTCGAAAAATAGTTGATGTCAATGCTCAATCCGGCATTTATATTACTGTAAAACTTACTTTGATTCCATTTATTGGATATCTGTCAACATTCGTTATCAATTATGGGGAATCTGACACTGTTAATTGCCATTCCTGAACGGCGCTCGTCATATCACAAAAAATTGTATGAATATGGTGTATATATAATATATTAACATATAGTTGCTTGCCTTTATGGAAGCACTCATGTTTTTAGAGGGGTTTGTGCTGTTCTAACTTTAGTTTTCTCGTAGTATTTTGACTACAATTGTTTTTCTTTTAGTCTTTTGTCCTTTGTCGAATAACGGCCTCTTATTAACCATTTTGGTATCGTCAAACTTTGGATACATCCTAGGTCAGTTCTTTTTTCCCGGTACTCCAATTACCTCCACCCATAAAACTGATCACCACGATATATCTGAAATATTGTTGAAAGTGGCGTAAAACACCAAAAGCCAACTTACATCTTACGATATGTTGCCGGTGCTAATGTCGACTAACCATTGTGTTTATTCAACAGTCAATGCAGTCTAAAAATGAGGTTAACTATCACAACACTAGCCACATCATGCGTTCTGTGACACAACAAAACTTGAAGAAAATATGACAAATTCGTTTGCGATTTGTATGTAATTTTCACCAAACATATTGTTCTTAAATCTTTATATAAATTGAAATGTTCTCACGATATTATATATTTTTAGTAACTAGCTTTGCATCTATATTATTAAGCTGACTGCGTTTTGTTGTAATTAGAATGCTAAAAATAAATTGTTCAGTAGATCTTTCTTTTAATCACAGAGATCTACTTTGTGACAAGAACGTGGGAATCACGACAGGGAAGATATTAACTCTGCTTTCTGAACAAATACAAAGCCATCTTGAGGTTTCAATTACAAATCCGTTTTATCATAAAGATGCAGGCTTGATGTTCTAATATGTATGTCATTAATTAAATAAATATCAAAATTTATACGTACCAGGAAGTATAATGTTGATAATTGGATGATAATAATTTTTAGAATTTCTTTAGGGGAAACCCCTAAATGAAATAAAAAAAGAAAAGTCGGTTAAAAAGAGAAGCAGAGAAATGCACGATGTAGGTAAGCAATAATGGACTGAACGTTTTGTATAATGAGAACACACAAAATGTGCCACACCGTCAGAACAGTTCGAAAATATAATCAATCCAAATATCGTAGGTAAAATATGTCTTACAGACATGATGTGGTCATGCAATTGTTTTCCACATGTGAGCAAAAGACCGCGCTCACATATAGCTGGGTGAGCAAACTGGTTGTAACGTGTCATAATCTTGATATTTGTACAATAAACGTTTTAACAATTGAGACGATTATTTAAAAACCCATCACATAATAGTTTACTACCTTGGAAAACCGTGTCTCTGTACAAAAAAGTCTGAACACAAACTGCAAGATCGACTGTGACCTAGAGGTTGTGTACTATAATATTACACGGAAGTGATTGGTTTAGTACTAACAACGTATGGGAAATTTATAATGACAAAATTGAAGTCTTCATTTGTTTTATAGAGTCTAGTAAAAATATGACCATCGGTCTCCAATTTGAGGTAATTGTTACGAAATGAGGCTGATGATAATGCTTCAGTCGTTTTTAAATATTTTTTTATCTCAGGTTCGTTGGGGGATATATTAATGGAAACCAGTTGGCACAGTTTGGATTATGAATTGACAGATCATCATCAGTACTCATGAAATTGAGGTTAAATGCTTTAGCATCTGTTATTATCATACCCATTATAAGATATTGTATCAACTCTGTTTCGTAAGGGTACATGAAAATATCAGCAAGGAGTTCTTCACAGTTTGTTTGCATGGGGATGCCGATGATTTGTTGCCAAAAATGTAAGCCTATTATGTATGCATTGTAAACATCACAATGATATTAATTTGACTCGATAAACCATCATTTATAGGTGACCTTAGCAGACTTTGGATATTATGTTTAGGCCCTTTGGTTTTCTTGCTCTCAAAGATTTTAAAATTATTTGGCTTTCAAATATTTTGGCTTTGAGCGTCACCTGATGAAGGTTATTCCAGAAACTCGTCATGCGCACTAAATTTGATATCTACGTTTTTATTTATATTATGCAAAATGATTACAAGCCCCTCAGAACGTGCAATCTATCCTAGTATTAACCGAGAGAACTCTAGACATGTTTTTCAATTATTCCAATTTAATCCTAGTTAAACTGAAGTCGTAGACGAAAATAAAATTTGTATAATACATACAAAATTTAATTTATTTTATTATATACAAGGATTAAAAATATATCCACCGAATTCCAAAGAGATTTTGTAGATAAGAAAAAAACATATTTACCGAATTCTAAAGAAATTTGTTTTTAAAACGTCGTTAGCTAAAATTTCAATAATTACATGATATTTGACCATGAACGTATAATGCGATATATACATAAATCATGTTGACGTTTATATCTGACTGTTATTTATATTTACATAGGGTTCAACATATACAAAGGACATTACACGCAACTACAGCAACACAAGGATCATCTCTGAAAAACACGCAATCTATAAACACAACAAATTTAATTGTAAGTAATGGGAGAATATGGTCTAAGTTGTTTAACTTGTGTCTTATCTTGTTGTCTTTCTGTGAACAATAAGATATGAAATTAAAGTATCAAATTAAATAAAAATGGTCGAAAACGCAAATAACGTCTCCGTCAAGGATGAATCTTCACAACACAGCAAAAACTTTGAAATGAGCGACAACACAAACAACCTTATTGGATATATCCCAAACACAAGGATATATTAAACTGAATTATTTGACACTACCACAAACAACAAGACAAACCAACTGTCATACCGAAAACACTACCAACTTCTCTGGCAACCCTATGTCATGATAACACAATGAAATGTTAATTTGAAATAACTGACATTACCACAAACAACAAGACAAACCAACTGTCATACCGAAAACACTACCAACTTCTCTGGCAACCCTATGTCATGATAACACAATGAAATGTTAAACTGAAATAACTGACACTACCAGAAACAACAAGACAAACCAACTGTCATACCGAAAACACTACCAACTTCTCTGGCAAGCCTATGTCATCATAGCACAATGAAATGTTAAACTGAAATAGCTGACAATACAAACAACTTCGTGGCAAAAACACACATCATAACACTACAAGAAGCTTAACTAGTTTAAAAAGATATTAAATGTTGAACTATATGTAATATAATCTGAATTTAAAAGCTTTTTTGTAATTTCTTGTTTGTTTGAGGGTTAGGGTTATAGTGTTTAACGCCACTTTCAACAATATTTCTGTTATATCTTAGCAGTCAGCTTTATTGGTGGACGACACTGGAGAAACCACCCACCTGTCACAAATTCTTGTTTGTTTGAGCATGTCTTAATTAAAAAACCATATTACAGTTACAAAGCAATATTGAAGTGTATAGATAAATACAGCTTACTTTAAAAAGGAAAAATCTGATCAGGCTAGGAATATATTTTTAAATTGTACAATTTTCATTGTTGTGAATTGTTTTCCCTTTTTAGACGAATATAAGTACATGTAGGTGTTACGTACTTTAGACCAACTTGAAACCAAACAAATTTAAATCTATATATATATGGCTTAATCTTTTTAATGTTTTTTTTATTTGTATATATAATCCGATTGTTTTATAGACAAGTATGTTTTATTTCTAAAGGTTTTGTAGGTGTCTTAAGTTAAAAATACAATTTGTTCACGCCACCATATGGCTGAAATATTGCTGAAGTTGGTGTAAAACACCAATCAATCAATCATATCAACTAATCTAAAACACTTCACTGTCAAATTGTCATCAGATAGAATTTAAGCTAAAACATATTTTCTGACTGGAATAAATATTACATCATATATATTCCAGCACACCGATTATTACACTATTTATTTTGATCATCCTGTTTAGATCATTTGGATTACCCGCTGACAGAAACTATTAAATTATTTGGCCTCTCAATCTTTTGATTATGAGTGCTACACGATGAAGGTACATGAAACGTGTCTTGCGCACTAAGTTAGATATTTATGTTTTTTATTATTTCTGAGCAAATAAATAGAATATACTAATTTTTCCTCAAATGAGAAATTTTGTGGGGCTTTATATAATAAATTATCCAATGGAATTAATATTATGCGCAACAAATATACGTTCCCCGTATTAAACGTACATCATTCAATATGAAGACGTAGCATTGCTAGACATGCCGCATACATTTACGTTAAGCGGTCGATAATGAACGAATTATTATTACACTGACGTCGTTAAATGGTATTGTATGTAATGTGGTTCAAACCGGAAACATCATATTAGCAATGAATTGACAATAACGACAACACGGAATCAACTTCCGGGAATAACACTATGGCTAATACATATAAAACCAGAGATATTATAGAACAATAGACTTCAAGTGAACATGCTACTAGTTAAAGGACTGTTTTATGTAATATCTTATTAAATAAACGTTAGAGAAAACCCGATTGGGCAATGAAGAATAGACCTCCAAAGGCACAGGCAACATTGGTCGCAAGAAGCAGAACGAAGACAAAAGCAAAAAACACCTCACAATATACTAAGATAGATGCACAACACCATGTAAATAGCAATGTGTAATATATAGAGTACACTATATTGATCATCAATAGCATTTGTTTAAGTTGGGAACCAACATTTCTTTTCAAGATCAAGCGAATTTACATTACAGGGAAAACATATGTCACAATGCAATATTTAATGACTGCAGACCCTATGGCGTGATTGCTCCCAAAACGTTAAAATTATTTGGCTTTCCAATCGTTCGATTTTGAGTTTACCTGATGAAGGTTAGTCCAGAAAGTGCGCACTAAATTTGATATCTACGTTTTTATTTCTGAATAGATCATTCGCAATCCATATTTATTTTAGTATTGTTTAACAAATACGAAATATTGTTTCATACAATTTTAATTTTTACCATTGGTCTTTTATTTGGAAACATTTTAACATTGAACATGAACATAAAGATGTTTAAAACTTAAGACAAACAAGAATTTATTCTACGTTCTTTAGTTATGAAGTTTATTGCGATCCATTGATTCGATTTATATTTTATTGTACTTTCAATCAAAGTTTACATATTTGAATGACAAAATCATTAAATAAAAAGAGATGCAATTATATATGTATCCGTGTTTTGTAATGATGTTAGATTCCACAATAAAACGATTTAAATTCACAGTAATAAAGTACCGATATAGACATACATCATTTAAAACAAAAACTAATTTAAATTTTGTTTACTGTAGTCTATATTTATTTGGCGCAAAACTGGGGAATGGCTCATTGAACCTTGCCTTTATCCCAGTTTTAAGCCTCATATGATAACCATGAACATTACATTTATAGACACTGCACTATTATTGTCTATATATCATATCTAAATACTTTCAAATATCAACAGATAATCATTTTGACGATTGCAGAGAACTCTATGATAACATATATAGTATACGGTTTTGTATTTAAAATAGAGAACAAAAATACTACACAGATTCAAAATTCAAACGAAAAATCGTAGAGAAAGACACAATTAATATACATAACACAGACATAGAATGATCAAACCGTTCTTAAGTTGGAAAGGCACAAATAATATACATAACACAGACATAGAATGACCAAACCGTTCTTAAGTTGGAAAGGCACAATTAATATACATAACACAGACATAGAATGACCAAACCGTTCTAAACTTGGAAAGGCACAATTAATATACATAACACAGACATAGAATGACCAAACCGTTCTAAACTTGGAAAGGCACAATTAATATACATAACACAGACATAGAATGACCAAACCGTTCTAACCTTGGAAAGGCACAATTAATATACATAATACAGACATAGAATGACCAGGGACAATTAATATACATAGCACAGACATAGAATGACCAGGGACAATTAATATACATAACACAGACATAGAATGACCAGGGACAATTAATATACATAACAC
Source organism: Bathymodiolus brooksi (assembly GCA_963680875.1). Taxonomy (NCBI): domain Eukaryota; kingdom Metazoa; phylum Mollusca; class Bivalvia; order Mytilida; family Modiolidae; genus Bathymodiolus; species Bathymodiolus brooksi. The sequence goes on from OY804590.1 coordinate 81,423,311, forward strand.
AGACATAGAATGACCAAACCGTTCTAAACTTGGAAAGGCACAATTAATATACATAACACAGACATAGAATGACCAAACCGTTCTTAACTTGGAAAGGCACAATTAATATACATAACACAGACATAGAATGACCAAACCGTTCTAAACTTGGAAAGGCACAATTAATATACATAACACAGACATTGAATGACCAAACCGTTCTAAACTTGGAAAGGCACAATTAATATACATAACACAGACATAGAATGACCAAACCGTTCTAAACTTGGAAAGGCACAATTAATATACATAATACAGACATATAATGACCAAACCGTTCGTAACTTGGAAAGGCACAATTGATATACATAACACAGACATATAATGACCAAACTGTTCTAATCTTGGAAAGACACAATTAATATACATAACACAGACATAGAATGACCAGGGACAATTAATATACATAACACAGACATAGAATGACCAGGGACAATTAATATACATAACACAGACATAGAATGACCAAACCGTTCTTAACTTGGAAAGGCACAATTAATATACATAACACAGACATAGAATGACCAAACCGTTCTAAACTTGGAAAGGCACAATTAATATACATAACACAGACATAGAATGACCAGGCACAATTAATATACATAACACAGACATAGAATGACCAAACCGTTCTATGCTTGGCACAGACACTTCATAGTAAATGGCTGGTTAAACTAGTTTTGAAATAAAAAAATGTTTTAATAAAGGTAATAACAAAATTACCGAACTCCGAACAATCTTACAAAGGGAAAGTCAAAACTCATAATTATATAAACAGACAAAATCAGTCAACAACCGGAAAACTGTGAAAACCGTAATGACCCTGACTTGGTACAGGCATTTCTAAAGAAATGGTGGGCCGAATCAGACCCTAAGGCGCCAAACCTGCCGCTCTCATTACGGTTCAAAGGTTCCGGCTGTCACTGTAACAGTATTTAAATACAGGAACAAAATAGGTAAAATAGTTGTCAAAGCAGTACCATATTCGGTGACGTAAATGTCAAAAATACTTTTACGTCACACATTGACAAAAAATTCTTGACATTTGTGACTTCTTTATCTTTATACATTTTCACTATATGAAAATGCATCGCTTATAACACAGATTGACAAATTCCAGTCATTGAGTGCCAACGTATTTATTTTCTGCATCTGTATGTCTTCAGTGACGCCACTATTACAGACTAGAAAATGGAGTTAAATGCAGTTAAGTCAAATATCAAAATTCAGTTAATTCCGGAGCATCTGAGTTCATCCCCGGTGTTTAGTGCGGTTCGTGTTACTCGATCTTCAGTTTTATGTGTATGTTTTAGATCGTTGTTTGTCCTTTTTCTTTTGGCCATTTTGTTGTCTGTCCGTCTTCGATTAACGGATTCGTATTACCCGTCTGGTATCTTCAAACTCTTCTTATTCCATTTAATAGAAACGCTTTATTTTTAACAGTCGATGTTTTTGCTATCCCTCTGTAATTCATCATACCGTTGTTGACAAAGAAACTTTTTTGACGTGTGAAACAGATGTCTTACAAGATACCAAAACAAAATATAATCACATGCATCGGTAAATAATTATCTAAATGGGAATAAAAAAACCAAAAAAAAACCAAGAGATTTTAACGAGATGTTCAATGTCATGGCCGGAATATAATTGTTTTTGCATATGTTACTTGTCTGATGTATTTCACATACATGCACATGTAAGAATAGTTTGAAGATACCACAGTGGTAATCGGAAACCGTAAATCTAAAAGAAAGGACAATATAATGGCCGAAAGGACAAACAAACTCAAACAACTATCTATAAACACTACACAGAAAACTAGAGTTTGAGCAACATAAACTCTCCTAAAAAACTGAGAGTGAACTCAGTTGCTCCAGATGGGTAAGTAGTTCCTGGTCCACTGTTGTCGTCTTCGTATTAGTACAAGTAAACATATTTAAGCAATACCTTGAGTTAGAACAATATACATATCTTCAAATCTAAATTCCCTTATAACGTGAAGTCACACAGACTTGAATCCCATCATCCACTTATGGATAGTGCAACAATACATTTGTTATTGACCAATTTTACGAATCGGAAATGTAATCAGAATCCTTAAATCGAACAAGGACCGACGACAACAAACTGGCGAAAAGAAAACAAGCGATCTACAAAACACCACACAGAAACACTAAAGATCGGGCAACACGAACCTCATTAAAAACCGGACGTGAACCCATATGCCCCGATTTATCAATTTCACATAGCATTGTGTAGTCGAGCACTACTCAGCTCGGCCACATAATAGTTTGTTGTGCTTAAACGCATCCAGTGCCTTTTTGTGCGTAGCCTTTGTATATTCTTGTCGGAACGTTCCTATATTGATTAATCATTTAACAAGTAAATAAACATTATATTTATAGTTATTAATGAAACACAATATACATTGACTGGATAATGTTTTACTATGTACGGTCACTGACCAATATATTGCTTTTCTGGTACCTGATTCAATTTGAGCTACGGTAATATCATAGACGCGGACGTGACAGTACACCATCAAAAACTATTAGAATGTCATTTATTTCTTGTCTTTTCAGATAATTTACTAGTTCTTTTGGGATTTTCAGCAATGCAGGATAAACGCTATACGTATATCATCAGAACATATAAAATTATTTTACACTGGCTGCGAAACAGGACAGAAAAGCTCGCATTTCGACCTGTTTCTATAGCTTGTACTAATAAGTATTACATATTCTGACAATGCATGTATGTTGTTTATATATTTAACTTGCTATGCTTTGCGTTGTCTTATTTCCATTTCAGTGTGATTTGATGCTTTATTGTTGTTTTTCAACTGTCCAGATCATGACGTTTTATTTTGTTTTCTCCAAAAGATCTTACATTTGTATTCATTATTATTTTGATTTTATGTTTAAATGCTTTCGATATGTTCACGTTATATAAGTCACATACTGCACTTGTAATCAAAGAGTGATTGAGTGAGTGATTGTTGTTTAACGCCAATTCAGCAATTTGCAGCTATATCATGGCGAGAACAAGTTAATTTTTAAAAAGATGATGATGAGATCCGCTTTGTACTAGACCAATGCGCTGAATTGGAGTTTTATAGTGCAAGCTCACTGACACAACAGTACGTGGTAGACATGCCGCCCTACTCGGACACATTATTCTGATTCCAAGACAACCAGTCTTTGCTCTTTCTCATTGATGCTGCGTGCTTAGCGGAGAAGAAACAAATACCAATTTATAGGCTTTGAACCCATGATCTACCACACTCGAGGCGAGCACGCTCACCATTACACCACCGATGCGGTTTTGTAATCAATGAAAGATTTGACGATGACAAAAGGGTAATTATAAGCCGTAAATCGAAGTAGTAAAGACTAGTAGAATACGATAGTCAAAAGAAAAATGTCAAGAAAAGTTTGAAGACACCATAAAAGGTAACCAGAAGCCGTAAATCGGAGAAGAACTGACAAAACAATGAATGGCCAAAAGAAAAAGGACAAAAGGCCAAACAACGATCTACAAAACAATGCACATACAACTAACGATCGAGAAGCAGGAAACCCCACAAAAATAGATGCTACATCGGATAATTTTGTGAACACCACAAATGGTAATATATGTTTTTTTTAAAATAAAGTCGGCTTCATCATATTTAATCAAAATCAAAGGTTTCCACACAGCATCAGAAGCATCCAATTTAACATAGAATTCCATAGTGAGTTTCTGATGAGATTGCCATTTTGTATTCTGTGAAGATCGATCAACACGAACCCCAAAAAAATAGATGCTATTGCGGATAAAAATAGATGATATAGTGGATAATGTTGTGGACACCACACATGGGAATACATACCTTTTTAAAAGTCGGCTTCATCATATTTAATCAAAATCAAAGGTTTGCACATACCGTCGTCAGCACATCGTATTTGACATAGAATGCCAAAGTGAGTTGCTGATGAGATTGACATCTTGTATCCTTAGAAGTGTTTACTACTAATATAACCTACAGATTTCCTCATTAGATGTTATTATATAGTAATATTAACTTAGATCTTTTGTCTCTAAATAACTTCCAGTCACGTCTTGAACATAAAAATGCAGGATGTTTTGAAACTTCAGTTAAATTTTAATTAGATAATTTAGGAATAATGGACAATTATAGAATGTTCTTTTCTGTAGAAAATCCAATCGTTAGAAAATAAAAATCGTTAACAAAGATCCTGCAAAAACATACTTAAATGTTGGCATTCAATAGACCGACTCACTTGGTAACAACGAAAAAGGAGCAGTCGTGGACATGATCAGTGGATTTACAATTAGCTATGCAATCAGTGCCTATCACAACTAACATTGCGAGTTGGAATCCTGCTCAGGCGAGGTATGCTCGATACAACATTATGTGATAAAGTTTTTGTGACTTGTGGCAGGTCTGTGTTTTCCGGGTACTCCGATTTCCTCCACCAATAAAACTGACCGTCACGATATAGCTGCAATATTGGTGAAAGTGGCATTATACACCATAGCCCTAACAAAGAAATAAACATAGTTATAGCTTTATAGCTAATATACAATGCGACTTTGACTATTGCATGAAAGAGAGTAATGAAACGGTGGCTCTGTGTCCCGTCGTTACAGCGGTAAAGTAGATTGGTTGGTTTAGCACAATAATCAAAGGGCAAAAACATGATAGCCAAAGTCAGTACAATGCTACAATTCGGTGTTCTTTGCATCAACGCTGTTCACCCAGTTATATGTGATGATAGTCATTTTTCTCGTATACGGAATTACAAATGGGGCGTATTGTAATAATTTAATCCACTATATACCAATGATATGGATTTCGTACGTCGATGAATCAGGTGATTCCCATATAATACGGCAGATTTGTGTCACCGCATGAGACATTCATGAACTACAATAAGGGTAGATTGGAAGACATATTAAAATAATTTGCAATCTTTTTATTAATGCTATGTTACGTTTCATGGAAACGAGTCGCACGCAATTGTATGTAAAATCGTAAAAATAGAGTCGGAAAATCGATATTCCTTGATATATATCCATGACCACCCACTCCCTGACTTGGTACCAACAAGCGATTATTAATAGAAAAAAAAATAATAATCCATCGATATAGATTGATTTGCTCTTTTCCTAACGTTCATTGTTAATGAAGGAAATTCGGTCAGTGATGACTATCGTAGTGACCGTATTTGTTTATGCAAATTAGCATAATGATGCCTCGTCCTGAATATAGCTGAAAATTGTTGGTTGACGTTAAACACCAATCAATCAATAGATGACCGGAAATTCACTGATTCCTGGGATACGTTAATAAACTGTTTTTATTGTATTCTTCTTGTGAGTTGTATACAATGATAACATATGAAGGATTATTGAATTATTCTTGTGATAACATAATAAGTGCTAATGCTAAATTATAGTATTGTTATATCTCTCTTGATCAGCTTTCAAAGTTTCGTAGCTTAAAATTATTGACGTGTAGATCGTCTTATTTACATACTACATTGACCGACTCCATTAACGGTCATACAAAACCATTAATGTGAGAAAGGTACGGCGATATCAAAAAGGTAATAACAAGCAGTAAATCGATGAAAGACAGACAATACAAAGAGAACAAAGACAAACAATGAACCTCAAAACTCTATACAGAAAACTAAAGAATGGTAATATATGAAGTAAACGTATTTTGAAAAAAATTGTGTTAACCTAATCAATATTACGTTTCACTATGGCTGTCACGATTCCTCCAAATGAATATAATTAATCGTTATGGATGTTATGCAATCATTTCTATTTATATCATATGTTATGTCAGAGAAATTATTACATGGCATTGTAAGATTGGTTGTTTACAGACGAAATCGTATTCAACCGGATGATCACATGTTTATTGCATCTTCATTAAATATAGTACATTACCTAACGAGCATTCATATTAATTTTTGTTTTTATTTTTATTATGATCCCCCTTTCCATCGTCAGTTCAACAGTAGGTTGTCTTGCTAGTTGCTTTGACCTTTTTGGAGGTAGCTTAGATAAAGTTCATTATGCTCTTCATTTAACCTTGTGTGACCCCTCTTTAAGGCCAAAGATTGATATTGTTAATTATGCTGTATTTTGTATTGACAAAAAAATGGAAATGTATATGTTTATAATGTTGTTTTACTTTTTTAGAATAAGTAAAAATTTTCGCAATTTATATCTTATTTGCTTTATTCTGGCAAGTTGCCAGAATTTTAGTCTGGAAGGAGGAGGGCATACAAAACATTACCTAACGATACTTGTGTATTACTCATACATTTAATACATAAACACCCACATGCCAAACGACAGACAGTTGGGACAAGTATTACAAATAACATTGTTCTAACGAATTAAAATATTTAAGCAAGCGAATCCAAAGGAAAAGTTCTATTAAATGAGTTTATGAGTAAGACACGTGGTATATATGTTTTGTAAAATATTTCATATTTGGCACGGATCTAAATTTTGGATCAACATTTAGACCTGTATGTGGCACCCTGGTATTATCAACCCCTCTTAATTCAATATGGAATCAACAAAGTTTTAATGGCTGGTTAATTGAGTACGTTACAACAACAGTTCCAAATAACAGATCATGTTTTTCTACAAGCACATTATTTAGATTAAATATTTCATAAAACAAAACATCAAAGGAAAAAAAGTTCTTTATGTTTCAATTTATTCTTAACTTATGTACTATATCATGGATTTTAAATCTTTACAATGACATTCAGGCCTTGACGCGACGTTGCAATTGATTTAATTTGATCTTTGAGGAAGCTATAATGAGTTTGTTATATCCCTTCTGTATTATGATTGCCAGGAGTTTTATTACTTCTGTGTGACATTCGGGCAGTTTGTAATAGTGGATAAGGGTAATAACAAAATTACCGAACTCCGAACAATTTTACAAAGGGAAAGTCAAAACTCATAATTATATAAACAGACAAAATCAGTCAACAACCGGAAACCTGTGAAAACCGTAATGACCCTGACTTGGTACAGGCATTTCTAAAGAAATGGTGGGTTGAATCAGATTTTAAGGCGCCAAACCTCCCGCTCTCATTACGGTTCAAAGGTTCCGGCTGTCACTGTAACAGTATTTAAATACAGGAACAAAATAGGTAATATAGTGGGTTATGGAGACACGTCAAATTATTCTAAATATATTGGTAATAGAGAATAATAAACAGTAAGTTATATGGTCGACATATGAACAACAACAATAACTGGAACCACTCATCTGTTAGACACAGAACTGGCAATGGGTTTATCCAACCACATTTGTGTAGTAAATATACATTTAAGTGCTACTGCAAAAATGGTGTTGGTCTAATTGATTAATATGATGCCATTTTGTACATCTGTAGATCGAGATCAGCAAAAATTTGTTTGTTTTCAATTATTTTATTCTTAAATCGTATTTACAACATTAACAACGTGGCTGCATTTTGTTACCATAGTTACGATTCCTTGCCTGTAATAATGATCTCGGGCTCCGTCGTGGACGTGATCGTATGGTATTTGGATTTACAACTACTTATGCAATCAGTGCCTATCACCACAAACGTCGTGAGTTGGAATCCCGCTCAGGCGAGATGCAATCGATACAACAATGATAACGTTTGTCAGTGACTTGCTACAGGTCGATGGTTTTCACCGGATACTCTGGTTTCCTCCACCAATAAAACTACCATCCATGATATAACTGAAATATTGTTGAAAGTGACGCTAAGCGCCATAACTGTAACCCCTATCAATGATTTCCTGCAATAAGACTACAAAACATGTGAAATTAACCCATTTACCAGATATGTTGGACGTCAAGTAGAAACAATGGTGTTGTAATGCTTGTTTTGTCATTTGAATTTATCTATTAATATCCAGATCCTGCTGAGAATATATTTCGTTAAACAAGAAAACAATCGTGTTATAGTGCATGTTTTCTAATCTGTTTTTTAATCTATTTATATCCTAATACCTGCTGAGAATATATATCGTCAGGGAAAAAAATACCGGTAGTTGATTGCATGTAATCTGTTATTTTGTTCAAAGAAGTTGACATCTTATATTGTCAACATAACTCAAACTGACATCATACTAACAATGTGAACAATACTGGATTGTGGCAATGACCTAACAATACAATGACTGTGTACTGTTAGTATTCGTGTCATGTCATTGTGAAAGCATTTCTAGACATTTAATTAGTTTAACACCGTCACTTTTGTTTTATTGAACTGCCTGGATCAAGCTAGGAAAGTGAGCTGTCATGTACATGTTGCTCACAATATCGATTTTAGCCTTTTTGTCCACTACATTTTGGAACTTTTCTAACAGTGTACGTGTTGTTTTCATTTTGCTCCCTTGTTTTGGCAGATTCCCCAGTAACATCTCCCCAAATACAATTAGTATTTTTCACTAATCTAACTAGCTCGTGTAAAGATGTGCTCGATATATCCTTATGTGCACATATTTGTTGATGTCACATAAGGGTAATAACAAAATTACCGAACTCCGAACAATCTTACAAAGGGAAAGTCAAAACTCATAATTATATAAACAGACAAAATCAGTCAACAACCGGAAAACTGTGAAAACCGTAATGACCTTGACTTGGTACAGGCATTTCTAAAGAAATGGTGGGTTGAATCAGATTTTAAAGCGCCAAACCTCCCCCTTTCGTTACGGCTCAAAGTCGCCGGCTGTCACTATAACAGTATTTACAACAATACTTCAACAAAACAGGTAAAACAGTTGTCAAAGCAGCACCAAATTCAGTGAAGTCAGTGAGTTACACTATCTTACTTCACTGTCCTACCGATATAAAAATTATCTCTACGAAATAGCATATATAATCCTAAGCTTGTGTAATTATATTCCTAATCCTAAGTAATTTGTCAGTTTTATAGAAATGTAAATAAGGGTTAAATGATCATGTACTATCTTGAAATAATAGAAGCAATCATGATGGCTTATCAGATTGGGCGATGATAATTTTCACTGTCCAAAAAGAGAATTTTTGTTATAATATGAATGAAACACGTTTTGAGCTTGAGCATACCTGAGGATGGTTATTGCAGAAACATGCCATACTCAACAAACTAATATATATTTATTATTATCCATCCAAAATCATTTGCAATATCGTGTGGAAATGGTTAAAAACCTTTTAAAATCATAGTTTTGACATGATGATAGACCTTATTTACACAATTTCCAATATCATGAGAACAGTATGTTATAGCACCAACGGCATCTGAATATGTTCCGATGTTTTCTACAATTTCCATAGGGTAAATTGATCATTACTTGCTTTTGTTGCTTTTTTGTTTCCTTATTAATAATTTTTTTTTATTTCTTACACATATTGCTTTATACGCCTACCCGATCAAGCCCAATAATTAATAATCAATCGAAACTTGCAAACACTTCTTTCAATACTACTACACTGTCTATTGTATTGGCAATTATTACTATCTCGATAATACATCTGCTATTTCTTTGTTGTTATCCATACAATGCATTGGCTATGGTATTTCTATTTCATCTATATGGATTATAATGGTTGAATGGACATTGGATGGCTTCTTACTTTGGACACTGAATCCATAATTATCTACAATATATGTGAATAACTGTCTTAAATATGTGAAACCCACAATAATTAATTATAATGAATAGATAGTAATATCATATGCAAAAAAAAAAGAACAAATAAAAAACATCTAAATCTCTTTAGTATTGTTTGGTTTAGGTTTATGGTGTTTAACGCCACTTTGAACACCCATTCAGTTATATCGTGGTTGTCAGGTTTATTGGTGGAGGAAACCACCGACATGTCCCAATTCGCTGACATTTTTTTTTATAGCATAATGTATCGAGTACACCTCGCCATGAACGGGATTCAAACTGACAACTTTAGTGGTGATAGCCTCTTTATTATTGTTGCGCCTTTCCGTATGTGGTCGTTTTGCTAAACAAAACGAAAATAACTTTAATCAGTAAGAAATGTGGTCGGCTATTCATATGTTTGCTAGGGGAATCGGTCTGACCCCTCTTTCTAATGAAGGTTATTCCAGAAACTCGTCGGTCGCACTAAAGTTTATATCCACGTTTTTCTTTCCACGATCCTTCCTCAACACATCAATTGGAAACATAATTTCAAGATAATTATGGATGCTGTTGAAGATTATGCCAGAAGGTGGATAAAGAGAGAAGTAGACCAATATCCTGAGTTAGAGTCCTTGTCAGACTGGGTTAGAACAATTAGGTCTCTAGTACAAGGTCGGATTCACAAACTCAAAAATTGTGTTAATAGTCGACCTAAGTCTGTATTTAAAGACCAAGAAGCTGTTAAGTGTCTTTCCTCTCTTCATGACAAATATGTTATCGTTCCTGCGGACAAGGCTTCCAACAATATCGTGTTTGTATGTAAATCTTATTACTTCGAATGCCTAATCAAGGAATTAGGTATAAATAGCAACACCTCTAGTAATACCACATACAAACCAACTTCGTTCGACAAAGATGAAATCCTAGCTAACCACAGATCATTCATGACCTCTTTAAACATTCCCTCTAGTAAAAAGTCTGAGGATTTACCCTATTTATATTCGTATCAAATTTTAAAATCTTGTTCTATTAATATTTCGGACTGTCTTAAATCTCCAGGTACTTGTGACTCTTCTCCATGCATTACTACTTGCAAAATAAAAACTGACAAAAATAATACTTGTAAAACATGCGTCATGCTAATAACTTCTCCTGAATTTACAAGTAATTTAACTGGAAAAACGTACTACACCAAATCGTTTGAACCTCTGGACTGTTCTACTAAAAATGTCATTTACGGCATAGAATGTACACTCTGTGGACTTTTGTATGTTGGTGAAACTCGTCAAACATTGCGAAGTAGGATGAACCAACATCGATATGATGCAAAAGATCCCAAATACAGGATTTGTATATTCATTTCAATCAACCGGGTCATGACCGCTGTTTGACGATGAAAGTTCGAATCATCGAGAAGATTTACCATCATACAAACAGTCCTATTCTTAGTACACCTTACCGCACCGATAGAGAGTTGTTCTGGATAAAAGAATTAGGCACTGCAATGCCTTACGGTTGCAATGATAACATCAAAGGAGTGGGAAATTTGTCAAGTCCTGGATGCAACGAAATCAACGTGATGAGCCTTTTTAATACTATTCCAAGAACTAAACGTAGCCATGGTCATAAAAGAATTCAACATCCTAATGTTAAAAAGTCCTCTAAACCAAGAACGTTACAAGATACTTTTAATGATTTACTTTCTAATATACAGAAACCTCTTGGAATTCATCATATTCGTACAATCTTATTTTCACTACCTGTAAACTACCTCAAAGATCTTAGGGATTTTGGACTTGACAAAGGAGGCGTAGATCCTTTTTCTCCTAAGTACAGATTGTCTAGTATTATATGTGACGTGGCGTCCTTTCGTCTTTTTAAACCAGTTCGATCTGAACCTCTTCATGATAACAACAGAAAATTCCTCCATATTCCGTTTGCTAACAAAGGAATCGATGCTATTAACATCAGCAACATTCTTAATAGAAAAGAGGTCGTAAAAGAAATTCCACCATATTTCAAAAATCAATCTGTTCCCATTGTCTCCTATAGTTACACTAACAGCATTGGCCGTAAAATTTTCAACTACAAAGAAGCATTGCAAGATATTAACATAGAAGAGTACCTTAAGAACCCTCTGACTTGTGACTGCTCCCACTCTCCTTTTCAATACAACCCATCTGGACATGTAATCACTGGTGATCTGAATATCATTCAACATGAGAGTCTCCGAAAGGTGATTTCTCATGGTCCTAAATTCAGAGAACCTCAACACATCAATTGGAAACATAATTTCAAGATAATTATGGATGCTGTTGAAGATTATGCCAGAAGGTGGATAAAGAGAGAAGTAGACCAAGATCCTGAGTTAGAGTCCTTGTCAGACTGGGTTAGAACAATTAGGTCTCTAGTACAAGGTCGGATTCACAAACTCAAAAATTGTGTTAATAGTCGACCTAAGTCTGTATTTAAAGACCAAGAAGCTGTTAAGTGTCTTTCCTCTCTTCATGACAAATATGTTATCGTTCCTGCGGACAAGGCTTCCAACAATATCGTGTTTGTATGTAAATCTTATTACTTCGAATGCCTAATCAAGGAATTAGGTATAAATAGCAACACCTCTAGTAATACCACATACAAACCAACTTCGTTCGACAAAGATGAAATCCTAGCTAACCACAGATCATTCATGACCTCTTTAAACATTCCCTCTGGTAAAAATTCTGAGGATTTACCCTATTTATATTGGATACCTAAACTCCATAAGACACCATACAAAGAAAGGTACATAGCGGGATCATCAACTTGTTCGACGAAAGAATTGTCTATTCACCTAACAAAGATTCTGTCTGCAGTAAAAGAGGGACAACAGAAATATTGTGAAACTGTTTACTCGCGTAGTGGCATAAATCACATGTGGATTTTGAAAAACTCTAAAGATCTTTTGGATAACCTGAAATCAAGATCTTTCTCTCAGGTATCCTCCATCAAAACCTTTGATTTTTCAACTCTATATACCACCCTACCGCATGACAAATTAAAAACCCGCTTAAAAGAAACAATTCATAAAGCTTTTAGTCATAGAAACTATGGCTCAAAATTTGTTGTGTTAGGCTACAATTCCACATATTTGTCAAACAAAATTCATAAAGGTAAAACATGCTACTCCGAGGAACAAGTGATCAGTATGCTGGAGTTCCTCATCGATAACATATTTGTCTCCTTTGGAGGGACACTGTTTCAGCAGGTCGTCGGCATACCAATGGGTACGAATTGTGCCCCTCTTCTAGCCGATTTATTTTTATACTCATATGAGTCGGAGTTTCTTCAAAAGCTTGTAAAAGATAAGAAGATTCATGAGGCTAGAGCCTTTAATTTCACATACAGGTATATTGATGACGTTTTATCTATCAATAATTCTAGATTTGCAGAATTTCTTCCATTGATATATCCTCCAGAGCTGGAAGTTAAAGAGACCACCGATACAGCTTCGTCCGCATCATTTTTGGACTTATACCTCGAATTTGACGACAGTGGTCAACTCAGTACTAAAATTTATGATAAGCGGGACGACTTCAATTTTAAAATCATAAATTTTCCAAATATGTGCAGCAATATACCAGCTTCTCCTGCATATGGTGTTTACATCTCGCAATTGATTCGCTATGCAAGGGGCAGTAGCAATTATTCTGATTTCCTGAAACGTCATCTTCATCTAAGAAACAGGCTACTGGACCAGGGCTATAAAAAGATTCGCCTTATTCGATCTCTTAAAAAGTTTATATTCCGATACCAATATCTTGTCGAAATATATTCCGTCTCTGCAGAAAAAATTATAAGCGATGCATTTTCATATAGTGAAAATGTATAAAGATAAAGAGTCAAATATGTCAAGAAAATTTTTTTTTGTCAATGTGTGACGTAAAAATATTTTTGACATTTACGTCACCGAATATGGTACTGCTTTGACAACTATTTTACCTATTTTGTTCCTGTATTTAAATACTGTTACAGTGACAGCCGGAACCTTTGAACCGTAATGAGAGCGGGAGGTTTGGCGCCTTAAAATCTGATTCAACCCACCATTTCTTTAGAAATGCCTGTACCAAGTCAGGGTCATTACGGTTTTCACAGTTTTCCGGTTGTTGACTGATTTTGTCTGTTTATATAATTATGAGTTTTGACTTTCCCTTTGTAAGATTGTTCGGAGTTCGGTAATTTTGTTATTACCTTTATTGGACTTTGGAGCTGCTCCGATATCGACTTTGTGTCTTTTTCTACCATTTTTAGATTGGACGTTAGAATTGTGCCGACAGTAATCTCTATGATATGATATTATTTTGGCTTTTTTGCCAATTAATTCTAGCATAAGAAGTTCAAAACCGAGAATGTGCAACAATTGAATGCGACAAATCGTATCTTACAACAATCATGTTTTATTATAATTTATTATTAATGGTATATGATCATCATCGTGGTCATATCACATCGGTGGTGGTTAGCGTGATCACCTCGTGTGATAGTGGGTTCGATTCCCGATCTGGTCAAACCAAAGAGTATGAAATTGGTATTTGTTGCTTCTCCGCAAAGCACGCAACACTAATAAGAAAGAGCAAATACTGGTTGGCTCGGAACCAGGCTAATGTTCCCGAGTGGGCCGACATGTCTATCCGCGGATTGTTGTGTCAGTGAGCTAGCACTATAAAAATCCAACTAAGAGTGTTGGTCTAGTACAAAGCGGCCCTTATCATCATCTCATTGTAAATTAACTAGTTTTCGCCATGATATAGCTAACAAAAACTAACTGGTCGATCGATTTTACGAAAAAGTAGTTTAAACAGTGATGGTCAACAATTCCATCAATATCAACAAAATGTGAAAATGAACAATCACGATATTTCATAAAAAGTTGAATATGACATGACTTAATCACATGCATAGTGAATACATGTCGGCGAACACAATGCTATCAGTAAACAATTAGTCAAATCCATGCAAATGTACGTACACAAATTACTGTAAAAGAGTGTTATTGACCTACAGGAAGGAATTCGCTAATACATCATAGGTGATGACGTTAATCAAGCAGGGATCTTTATCATGTATCATTTGTAAGCATCAAATCTTGATAATATTTTGACAACTGCCGTGAAATTACATTTATCTTAATTAACCTGTAGTTCCGCATAATCTGAGTGAGAAATGTGCACAGTGTTTTATTTAGATTTCAATTTATCACAATAAAATGAGATAATTGATTGATGTACATTATTTTATATTTAGCAAATATTGCTATGCAAAATATTTGCTTAATACATGTGTGTAAATAAACATTAGAAAATACCGAAGGGGCAATCAAAAATGGACAATCCAGTGAAACTGGTAACATATGGTACACAAGACGAAAAAAACCAAAACAAAAATACAATATAATATGTGTTGGACACCACTATACTCAAATAACGTGACATGAGCCCTCCTACAAACAACTGGAGGTAAAGACGAATCGAATATCGTTTTTATGCGGAAATCGTAACGGACATCACAACACGGAGCTCAGAACGTGACATTGAATTGAAAACGCAGAAATCCAATATTGTGCACACAATGCGTTTCTATAATAACCTTCGTCAGGTACGCTCATAGTCAACAGATTAGACAATCAAACATTTAAAAAACCGTCTTGGGGTGTAAGTAAGCTAAGACTTAAGCAGGATGGCCAACATCAGTTAGGTTATTTATGACTGAGGGAGATTGATGTTTGTTTTCATCAATTTTATTATTTAAGAACTGTTAATCTGAAACAAAAATATATTTAATAAACTATGTCCTTTCCGCGGTACTGACTGTTGTGTTAGCTTTCGACTTTCAAGACAGATCTAAGTCAATGGATATTGATCAAACATTGACGACACATATACACAAATAACAACAGTACACAGTCGTTAGCAAAATGACAGAAAGAAACACAAAGGACATGAGACTGGGACAATATCCTGCATATGACGCCCATCATTTAGAATAACAATGACAACTTGATAACCAGTCATGTCTTGACTCTCCAGTCTATTTGTTTTCTGAATATCACGTTCTAGACTGGACTGCACAAACCTCAAATAAATCTTAGTGTCAATTAAAAGTTAAATGACATTTAAATGTACTTGAAATTTGCATATTAATTTACATTTCAGGTTTAATTGAGATTTAAATTTAACTGAGGTTTCTGCAACCCAGTCCTTTTTTGCGTTGTTTGACATTAAAAGTGATATTTATACGATTTCGTTCTGCAAATGTCTTACTGAACATTTTACCTTGGATATCTATGTTTAAGTGGATTACACGTTGTCATCTGGTCGTGTGACCTTTAGGGTAGTTGATTGACCTTTCGAGTAAAGTGATCAAAAGCAGAGACTTATGAACTATATATAATTAAGAATTGCTGAAGGGGCGGAAGTTAAATTGCAATAGCATTTTGAATATACATGTTTGTGATATTACAAGCCAATCCCAGTAAAACTATATATGTATTAACCTTTAATATAACTCATTTAATGGCAGCGATGCACAGAAAATTACGAACAAAACTGAATGGAAATATCAAAGGTCAAAAACAAAGGTCAGAAACAAAGGTCAGAAACAACATACATAAATAACAAGGAAACTATTTCGCAGACATTATTGAATAAATGACACTATTGAACTGACACGGAGAAACACATTTGTAGAATATTCCATGGGTCTGTTCCAAAATGTTATCATTTAATGCACGGAACTCTGTGATTTTCAGTGCTGGGTAATTTGTCATTTCGTCATATATGTAATAACACATACAACTAGTTGATAAGAAAAATGGTCAGGACACTTCAATGTAATGGATTTATTGGATTTTTAAGACCACAACAATAAGGGATCGTCGTGGTTGTGATCATATGGTAGTTAGATTTTCAACTACCTGTGCAATCAATGCATATCACCACTTAAGTTGTAAGTTCGAACCCCGTTCATGGCGAGGTGTACTCGATACAACATTATGTGATAAAGTCTGTCAGTAACTTGCGACATGTCTGTGGTTTTCTCCGGGTACTCGAGTTTCAGCCGCCAATAAAACTGACCGTCACTTATATAAATGAAATAGTGTTGAACTTGGCTTAAACACTATAAACCAAACCCTCAATCATATCAGACTGAATCCATGACGAATTTAGACGCTTATAGCATATATAAATACAGGTTCACATTGTTTAACATTATTATTAAGTTTAAAGTCCAATTAGAGAACGTGTCCGTTTTGGAAGACTTCTTACAACGAAAATGCTACTACTTTTAAATTGGCTCAACAACCACATCTTGTAATACGTAGTTCAATTAAACACAAACAATACTAAACTGTTATGAGTTTGACCATTTAGACTGAAAATAGTTAAGGCAAAATCATTAGTGGCATCTAACTCTCCTGTATTGGTTCATGTACTCCAATAAAGTTGGCGGAGTAAGCCTAATTGTATGGGTCCAAACCTTCCTGCATAGTACAATAATGAGGTCATGCAAGTGTTTTATTCGCATCAATTCTTCAGCACTTATACATAGCAGGGTGAACGGAATTGTTGTACAGAACGTTGCGTTCTCACTTTGATTGTTATGCCTAAAACGTATGCGCTCAAAGCCAACATATTTGAAAGTCTTTGGAAGGAAGAAAACCAAAGGACCTACATTAGATAGCCAAAATCGGCTAAGGTCACCTATGCCTGAGGGATGGGCGCATAATGTACATATATTCGTCGCAACGTAAATGTGTTCATATGTATTCTACTATTCTATGACAGAGATCCAACGTCGTTTACTATCATACCATTGTACGACAGTACATACATGTGTAAGGCCATCAGAGGATGTAATATGGAAAGAATTGTAAAATATTGAACTAAAATTATAATTGCTAACATCTACATCGCGTCACCTGAACACATGTGAGGGAATAGATTTTAGCAAGGTGTTGAAATCTTCTACATAAACCTTTTAAAAGATCAAATAAAGCGATTCGTTAAAAATGCTTAATAGTTTAGAAATCAGAAAACGACGAAGTTAAAAGTTTGAATACAAACTGTAAGCTCTAGAGTAACGTATGAGTTGTGAAATATTAAAAGCTAACACGAAGCATTTGGTATATTACTATTAAGGTGTGAACATTTTATAATGGCAAAATTGATGTTGTCTCATTTGTCATAGAGTCTTGTAGAATGATAACTCTGGTGTTGAATTCGAAGTAAATGTCAGGGTATAAGACAGATGAACCTGTTTCTGTTGTTTCTTTTATCACAAAGTCTTTGGGGGGGGGGGGGGGGGGGTATATTAATGGAATAAGGGTAATAACAAAATTACCGAACTCCGAACAATCTAACAAAGGGAAAGTCAAAACTCATAAGTATATAAACAGACAAAATCAGTCAACAACCGGAAAACTGTGAAAACCGTAATGACCCTGACTTGGTACAGGCATTTCTAAAGAAATGGTGGGTTGAATCAGTTTTTAAAGCGCCAACCCCCCCCCCCCCCCCCTTTCATTACGGGCTCAAAGTTTCCGGCTGTCACTATAACAGTATTTACAACAATACTTGAACAAAACAGGTAAAACAGTTGTCAAATCAGCGCCAAACTCAGTGAAGTAAATGTAAATGTCAAAAACACTTTTACGTCACACATTGATAACAAAAATATTTTTGACATTTTTGTTGAGAAACCTTATCTTTATACATTTTCACTATATGAAAATCTATCGTTTATAGACTTTTCTGCAGAGACGGAAGATAAATTAACAAGTTAGAAACATTAATTGACAGAACACGTATCATATGCATATAAATTAAAAAAGATACAGAAAATGACGTTTAACCAAATCCCGAATAAGTAATTGGATAAACCTTCCAAGATTTTACACGAAACTTCCGAAGCCATCCTTAAAGCCTCTAGGAATTTGTACGAAACTTAAGAAGTACCAATATACCTTCTAGGATTTTGTACAATACTTATGAAGCACCAATATACCCTCTAGTATTTTGTATGAAACTTTGGATTCTACCAGAAAAACCTCTAGGGTCTTGTACGCCACTAACGAAGCCATGAATCTACCTTCAGAGATCTTGTACGAAATTAAAGAACTCACGAAGATACCTTCTTAACTTTTTGAAATATACGTGTTTATTCTGGTATTTTTGCGAGACCTCAGAAGCCAATAATATAGATTCTAGGATTGTATATGTAATTTAAGAGGTCAGGACCGTACCCTCTAGGTATTTGTACGAAACCGAGGCAGCCACGTGTACACCCTTGATAATGTTGTACGTAATTTCGATGTCAAATCTTTTATTATATTATAATCTAAGATTATATATCTCATTGGGTTTATTTTGCGTCTCCAGTGTATGTTTCTTTATCTGATTTCGGGTAATTGGCAAGTTTAACCTTGTAACAATTATGATACAGTTAGTTTAAACTAGATAAGGCAATCTCTTTTGTAATTATTGAAAGCCATAGTATGTTGGAAACAGCATACACAGTGCAGTTCTAAAGCACGAAAAATACTTTATAAATCAAATAGTGAAATAAGATACACTTTACTTTATTAAAATGAAAAATATTTTTATGATAACTGACAATCTTAACAGATGAGTGATCAATTTCATTACAGAACGTGTTAGAAATAAATAACTATGTCATAATGTGATTCAAAAATAAAACAAGTTTAATTAACTTGTCTAAAAAATCAGTCAGATTTTATTTTCTTCATATTTCATATGATCGTAAAGTGCTAATAAACAACGTCTTTTTGAGCGAAGAAAGATACAATTACTTAGTAAAAAAGCAATTAACAAAAGTCCTGAAAATGTCAGTTTCTAAATATAATATTCAATTATTATGTCATACGGAGTTATCATAAGAAAAGAAAGCATAGCAAAATAGTTATTTTTGTGTAAGAAATGTTATAATATTCAAGAACAATAATTTGTTGTTCGGTGTAGATCGGAATTTGTTATTGTGGCTGATTTCTATATAGAAATGTTGGATACCAAGAATGTGACCAGCATATGTCAATAGAAGGAAACACATCATAAGATTCCCAAAAGGATAAAACATCCTGGGAATCGACATCAATCCTTAGGGAAAAATATATTAATATAGGTGTAAGACTAAGATCGACTTCCAATCCACAAATCGATGTCCGATTTCTACGTTACAGACATCCGTACCTCAAATCTATGTCCCTTTTCAAATTCTCAAATCGGCGTCCAATTCTGAAATATATGACCGTTTCACACATTCTCAAATCGACGTCCAATGACGTCAGTGACTTAAACCCTAACCCTAACCAATACGTCGGATATAAATCTGAGAATTTGGAAATGACGCCGATTTGAGGAGTGGACGTCGATTTGACCCCGGCTTCTGATCTGAGTATATCATATATATTTATAAGAACTGATCGTGAACTGTAGAATAAAAATAAACCATAATAACAGTGAATGAAAGATTGTAATACAAGGGTGTCATATTTCAATAATATCCATGTCTCACAAACAGCCTTTTGTAATTGTTTATCTGTATTCTGAGGTTTGGTATTTGTCACGCGAAATGCCCACCGTATCTCTAAATCTGATTGTTTTCAAATGAATTATTTATCAATATGCACATGCTGTGTATCAATAGAGAAAAGAAAGAATAAGAGAAGAAAAAAAACATCTGATTTCTTTAGAATTAATTATATATCAATACCCAAATGCCATGTATCTATTCAAAAGAAGTAAATGTGTACATATATGAACATTATATCCCCAAATAGCGTCATTTTAATAATGTGGTGGGTGGATTGCTTGAATTTGACAGCCTAGTTCTAGAATGGTACACGGAATAATTGATATAAAATGTCGGCGTAATAACCTGCGATATTAAAACAGAACATCTCGTTTCAGATTGACTTAATTCTGAAGTAAGCATACAAAATGCACGACATCAAAAGCTGTAGGCATCAAACCAATTGTTCAAGAATATTAACTTATTAAATAAAAATAGTTTGAAGACGCCAAAGGGGGAATAAGAATCCGCAAATCAAAGAAGGACAAGGCCGCACAAAAGGAAAAGGACAATCAGCGATCTACAAAGCACTATACAGTAAAACAAAAGATCGAGCACCACGAACCCCAATACAAACTGGAAGTGAATTCAAGTGCTGCGGAAAGATAAGCAGTTCCTGCTGTACTAGTGGCACACGTCGTGTTGCTCCAGTTACAAACCTAGTCATGAATGAGGAACGGACCGGGGAATGCTTACAAACAGTGGAACATATTCGTGGTAATTTGTAGCACAGATAACCGAAGGGTTAATTCAGAGATAGAGGCCACATTTTCCTGAAGACACAGAACAAAGACCTATAAAACAAAACAAAAGCGCAACAAGGAAAACCCGAGAAAGATGAGTAACACGGACAACCGGGAGTGAAAACAGTTGCTCTTGAAAGGTAAACAATTCCTGCTTCTTATAGGTCATCCATCGTGTTACTCCAAGTCCTTAAAATTCTTCTCTTGAGAGAGACAAATGAAAAAATACTACGTAAAAATATCCATTAGCATTCAGAAATGGATATGTCGTGACGGTCAACCAGTTCATGTTGATATATATTAAACAGAACACTCTTTTGTAGACAGCTTATAAATTTAGCTTTCGGTATAATACACTTTGTAATCCATATACAATGTTCAGTTTACTAAACTCACGAAAACATCAAGTGCGTTGTTGTCACCCAAGTATGAGTTACAGACATACTTATCCATACTTCATTCAATCATGGTTTTTCTGTTGGTCTCTCGAAGCAGATTTAAAGCTAAGTTTAAATTATCCCGGAAATAAACATTCCCGCAATATTTGATCCGATTTTTATACTTTCTTCTAATTACAATGAACACGAACTCACCGAACTTATAGCTCTATATCAAACAAAACGAACATACATTTATGCTCGAGATCGGGATCACTAGCATCTTTTATGGCCAGTTATATCTCGAGATCATTAGAATGTTTTATATCTTGTTGTAATTTCATAATGATGGTAATAATAACATAAACATTTAAACACTGTGTTTTTTTCGGGGGGGGGGGGGGATCTTTCTGATCTTCAAATGATATATGATATATTTACTTCCGTTAGAATGGCTACAGTCTACTTTTATCTTTTATCTTTGTAAAATATATATTCCGTTCGTAGAGGCGTACGTGCCTTTAAAAAGCGTTATCGACATTGTTTTAATATTCTCGTAAATATTAAGCAAAGCTCTGCATGATACTATTGTAATACAATGTATATGATTTTCTCTACATAATGCACAGGGAAACCTGTCTAAGCCAAACCTTGAATAAACCGGAATCAAGTATAAGCCGAACATTAAATAAAGTCTCAATGTAGGAAATCGTATTTTATTTAATCTGCATAAACTGAAGACCTGTATATTACGAACAAACGAGTTGACCCCAAGGTGGTTCGAATTAGACACTCTATTTGTAGACCTGCATGTATCGTTTTGTATAGAGAAGCTTGGTTTGTGTTTCAATTCTGTATTGTCCATCGAAATGTTTGTTATCATCAATGAAAACAATTGTATGACCACATCATTTCACTACGAGGGGCGGCTTGTGCCCATAAAGCTAGTTTGACACCGCCACTTTTCATTGAAGTGCCTGTACCAAGCCAGAAAAGTGAGCGGTTATTGATATCCATTTTCCATCTGTTTCTGCGATTTTTCGATTATATTTAGTACTGTTCCGACAGTGTGGTATTTTTTTTTTTTTTTTCAATTGTATATCAGCGACAAGTAGACTACTAAATTGATCGATTCATTAGATGCTTGTGTAAATACACAATTGAGTTTCGGAGATGACAGTTGTATCGTGTCAATCAGATAGAAATTGATAAAGGGAGACTGGTCTATCGCAGAAAACAACCAATGCCGGTACGATTATTGATGGTTTAATTCATAAGTATACAGCTATATACACCAACCTTTAAAAACGTTAACGGACATCAGAGGAAAATCTATCTTTGACGTTTTGCTAGAGGTTATTAACGGGTTCTTAAATAACTTCTTCTAAGTACAGATTGTCTAGTATTATATGTGACGTGGCGTCCTTTCGTATTTTCAAACCAGTTCGAGCTGAACCTCTTCATGATAACAACAGAAATTCC
Source organism: Bathymodiolus brooksi (assembly GCA_963680875.1). Classification (NCBI taxonomy): domain Eukaryota; kingdom Metazoa; phylum Mollusca; class Bivalvia; order Mytilida; family Modiolidae; genus Bathymodiolus; species Bathymodiolus brooksi. Next base: position 81,446,262 of record OY804590.1, read on the forward strand.
TCCATATTCCGTTTGCTAACAAAGGAATCGATGCTATTAACATCAGCAACATTCTTAATAGAAAAGAGGTCGTAAAAGAAATTCCACCATATTTCAAAAATCAATCTGTTCCCATTGTCTCCTATAGCTACACTAACAGCATTGGCCGTAAAATGTTCAACTACAAAGAAGCATTGCAAGATATTAACATAGAAGAGTATCTTAAGAACCCTCTGACTTGTGACTGCTCCCACTCTCCTTTTCAATACAACCCATCTGGACATGTAATCACTGGTGATCTGAATATCATTCAACATGAGTCTCCGAAAGGTGATTTCTCATGGTCCTAAATTCAGAGAACCTCAACACATCAATTGGAAACGTAATTTCAAGATAATTATGGATGCTGTTGAAGATTATGCCAGAAGGTGGATAAAGAGAGAAGTAGACCAAGATCCTGAGTTAGAGTCCTTGTCAGACTGGGTTAGAACAATTAGGTCTCTAGTACAAGGTCGGATTCACAAACTCTGGATATTTGTATGAAAGAATCATGAACTTTTCTGGGATATTTCTTACAAATCATACTTCATTTTTCAATAAATTTAACTTGTTTACTAGTTGTATCTTATGCTTACTAGGATAAAGTACAAATAAATATTTGTTTTGTCTACAAACGGAAATACACCGGAAAGTACATTAAATAAGGGCAATAACAAAATTACCGAACTCTTAAAGGACGTAGTTCAGGATATCTAATATTGAAATAACCACAAAGAGGAGGAAATAATAATTCATATTGCTATATTGTAATAATACCCTATTATTATAGTACGTTGTCGATCTGTAAACATCAAATAAAGTAATATACAGGAATAACACACAACACAATATTCTCAACTTTTCTGATAATTAAAAGTACATTGAATAAGTTCAGTGACACGTGTATGTAGCTGGGGCGGTCGTGGTTGTGATCGTATGATAGTTGGATTTACAGCTACCTTTGCAATCAGTGCCAATCAACATTAACGTTGAGAGTTCGAATCCCGCTCAGGCGAGGTGTATTCGATATAACATTATGTGATAAAGTTTATCAGTGACTTGCGGCAGGTCGGCGGTTTTCTCCGGATACTCCGGTTAGAGCTGATCACCATGATATAACTAGAATATATTTGAAAGTGGAGATTAGCATCATAACAGTAATAGGTTAAACTGTAATGCACAGTTATGTAACAACTAGACAGTAACATTTTAAAACTGTACTGGACAGTTATATAATATCTGTAAATAGACATTTTAATAAGTTAGTGTAAATAGACATTAATAAGTTACTGTAAATAGACATTAATAAGTTACTGTAAATATACATTAATAAGTTACTGTAAATAGACATTAATAAGCTACAATTGTGTTTAATAGTAATGTAATAACTAGACAGTAATATGCTAAAGCTGTGTTACAGTGAATTAATACACAGACAAAAATAGGTTAAAACTGCACTGTATAATTATACAATAACTAGACACTGATAGCTTTAAATTGTATTGTACAGTAATGTAATAACTAGACATTAATAGGTTAAACCTGTGTTACTTATATATGTTTGTTAAAAGTTTTACATGAATGTAACAAGAGTATGAATTATTGTCAGTTTTATATACCACGAGTTTTCTTAGATGTAACTTATATATTCGAAGAGTCTGTGTTATATGTTATATATATAATGTTATCTACACACGCTTATACACATGACAACTGATTTATACTCTAAACCCACAGACAAACTTTGAGCCATAATGAAAGCGGGAAGTTTGGCGTTTTAAAATCTGATTCAACCCACCATTTCTTTAGAAATGCCTGTACCAAGTCAGGGTCATTACGGTTTTCACAGTTTTCCGGTTGTTGACTGATTTTGTCTGTTTATATACCTATGAGTTTTGACTTTCCCTTTGTAAGATTGTTCGGAGTTTGGTAATTTTGTTATTACCCTTATTTTCACCCAGTAGTTGCCATTCTAAGCACTGCTTTAAGAGTATCCCATTCAGCCGAGCCATTAGGGTAAATCGAATATGCTCCACTGTTGAAACCACCAAAGACTAGGAGATTTACGCCATCATTTGAAGACACGGGGATATAATGACAAAGTTATAGATAGTGGGTTTTCAAAGGCCAGTGAAATTGACAGAAATGACCTCCTGGAGTACAAAGAAAAAAAGATCAACAAACGGGTTCCCCTTGTTCTCACTTACCATCCCTCTTTAGAGAAAATTGCAGGCATTGTCTATCATCATTCAAAAAAGTGAAACGCTGACCAAGTTGTTCCCTGAACCACCCGTTGTAGCGTTCCGGCGACCTAAAAGCATTAAGGATACACTGGTCAGAGCTGCGGTATCTAGACCTTCATCGACGGTCGGCCAGTGTAAACCATGTGGTGACAAGCGTTGCAAGTGCTGTCTCCAATTGCAACACGCGCAAGTGTTCCATATCAAGACGACAGGAAAGGAGCATAAGATCTTTTGCAATGTCAATTGCAAAACGCCTAATGTGGTTTACCTCCTTGACTGTCACGTCTGTGGTAATCGTAACGGATATCACAACACGGAAATCAGAACGTAAAGACACATAATAGGACAACACTAACAAGTAAAATGATGAGCAACACGGACCCCACCCCAAAAATCGCGGGGGTGAACACAGGTGCTCGCAAATGATAAGCAGTTCCTGCTTCTTATAAAACACCCACCATGAAAACCTACGAGAACGACCATACAAAATAAAGTCACAATATGGATAAACAAAGCAACATGTGAAACATAAAATACAACAGAGATAATAGACGTCAGAGAAAACCGAAGAGGCAATCAGAACAGGGACAATCCAGAAAAACTGGAACATAGGGAACACAAAACGAAGAAAAACAAAAGCACAACACATAATACAATATGTGCTGGACATCACTATGTGCAAACAAACACAAATAACGTAAAGAAGACATGCGCCAACCTATAGACAACTGGAGGTAAAGACGAACCGAACATCCTTTTTATGCTGAAATTGTAACGGACATCACAACACTGAACTCAGAATGTTAAGAAACATAAAAAGATGAGCAACATGGATCCCACCAAAAAACCAGGGGTGAACTCAGATGCTCGCGAAGGATAATCAGTTGCTGCTTCTTATAAAACACCCATATATACAGTCAAGTCCAGTAAACCGTCTTATTGATAGAAGAAAGAAAACATCAACGTAAAAAGTAAAAGATCCATCGTCATTTCAGATATGGATATTTCGTAGCGGTCAACTCGATTGTGATGACGACCGCAAGTTGTATATAGCAATTCACATTCCGATTTAGTATAATAAAAAAGTAGATATTTAATTTAGATATCAAAAGATATATATAAATTGCATTTCTGTTCCTTTCATAGTTATAAGCGTATTAAATGCATAGAATTATAGCAAATATACATGGTTTTACTACCAATAATATCAGCAGTTATTGAAAAACTGTCATTTGTTTTCTTCAGAATAATAAATTCCTCATTTTTAAATTGAAAAAAGTATATAGGTTAAGTAGACAATAAAAATATTTCCCGCAAAGGAATCATACTAGACAGTTAATAAGATTAGGGAATTACTATGGCAACGTTATGTTGATCTCGTTTATGGATATATGAAATCCGGCTATATACAATGAACCAATGAATATCATTGACAACGAGCTTAACATATGTCAATTCTGTTTGCCATTCTAGAATCCGATTTAAGGAAAAACAGCTGTTAATCCAATTTTGCAATGTAAATTGTCTGGTAACAATTAACAAGTGCTTCTTCTTGGGGATTAAGTTTTTTCCTCTTTCAAATTGGATTAAAATTGTAATGTTTGTTTGTTTGTTTGTTTGATATTGCTCAACGCCTCTTTCAACAATATTTCAGTTATATCGTGGCGGTCCGTTTTGTTGGTGGAGGAAACCGGAGTACCTGGAGAAAACCACCGACCTGCCGTAAGTCACTGACAAACTTTATCACATAATGTTGTACACCTCGCCCTGATCGCGATTCGAACTCACAACATAGATACAAAAACATGTAGTTGTAAATCCAACTACCATGCGATCACGACCACGACGGCCCCCAAAATTTTAATGGCAAAAAGAATGATGACAAAAGCCTTGTGTAGTATCTCAGAAATAGACAAACATATGCAAATGACAATGTACGATTTATAAATGTTTTAAGTAGAAGGATTCAATTTGTGAACAAAAAACCTGCTCGAATGAAATTCATGTGTATTATATTGCTGCATAGCTCGTAGTTTAAACATATTTTATTGTCCAAAAACATGACAATAGGATCAGATACAAGTTTTTCAACTTAGAACATCTTCTCCTTTATATAAACAATATACAAATACAGTTGAACATAAATACACAAAAGCTACAGTCTTTCTTAATAATTAGAAAAACAACAAAAAACAGGACCGTGGATATTTTTTTAGGCGTAAAGATTTGTTAAAAAGTAAACATAGGGGTTTGGCTATTTCGTTTTTTATAGATATAATCATTTTGTTGCTAATTTTATCAGGACCAGTAGCCTTATTACTATCTAAAATAGAAATTATATCAATGATTTCTTCTTCTCTCATCCAAATATTTTCAAGCACATTACCTCCCCTGTCATCAAAATCTGGTAAAGTTTTGTTTTCGTCGACTAAATTAGTGATCGAACAAAAATATTTATTTAAGACATCTGCCTTTTCTTTACCTTCATAAGACAAGCAATAATTATTTTTGGGGTCTTGAATAGGAGGAATATCGTTCATTGTAGACTCCCCCTTCAGAAGTGTATTGATGGTCTTCCAATAAGTTTTACTATTTATAGTTTTAAGTTCGTTCAAATTTTCATTTATATTAGTATAAAATTTTTCTTTTAATTGTTTCTTTAAATTATTAACCCGGTTTCTTTGTTGTTTGAAAATAGTTTGAGATAATGCAGTCTTGAGTTTTAAGTATGTTCTGCGGAATCGGTCTCGTTTACGTATCTCCCTCCGAATATTTGAATCGAACCATATTTTATCATTGCATCTAATAGTAACCTCTCGTCTAGGAATACACTCTTCTGACACAGAAAGAATTACATTGGTAAAATTAATACATGCTTTGTCAATATCAGGTTCTCTTTTAATTAAGGCATCCCAATCAAATTCCAAAATATTTTGTTTCATAATATTATAGTCCCCTTTTTTATAATCCCAGATAAGTCTCTTAAAACTTTTTGAGTTACTATAACCACTTCTTATTGTTATATAAGTACCATCATGATCACTAATAGATCTGTCAATATGCATAGTATCAGAGTCCACATACTGAATAGAGTCCGTTATCAAAATCGGATCAAGTAATGAAGAGCTACCAGTGCGTGAATCAAAATGAGTAGGCTGGTGTATTGCATTGAAAAGTCCATTAATACTAATCAAATCATTTATATTTGACGGTAAATTTAAAAAGTTTTTGTTCAAATCACCCATGCATATCAAATGATTGGATTCTTCCATTGCATTTTTCAACATAGCATCAAAGAAGTCCCAAAAACGATGATGAGACTGTCTCTCAGATCTGTAAATTATATTTATTAAAATATTTTGTAGCTTGGTTTTTAATTCGAACCACATACATTCAACAAGTGGGTTCTCTAAATCTACGCGTCTTTTGATATTAACATGAGTTTTATAATACATTATTATACCACCTCCATCGGAGTTTCTATCTTTTCGCACTGGAATATCGTAACCCGAAAAATGTATATTTCTGTCTAATACCAATTTATCAAGATGTGTCTCTGTAAAAAATACAATATCATAATCTTCAATAATATTGGAAATATAATCTACCTTATTACGAAGACTTCTAATGTTGCCGTGAAAAATTGACAGTGCAATGAACATTTTCCCTTTCACAGATTATTTCTTGCCTCTACTGAAACTGCTTTACTTTCGCGAGCACCACGGATCACGCTCGGCCTTTTGGTGGGATTTGTGGTGCTCGTCTTCAGGGTCATTACTGTTTTCACAGTTTTCCGGTTGTTGACTGATTTTGTCTGTTTATATACTTATGAGTTTTGACTTTCCCTTTGTAAGATTGTTCGGAGTTCGGTAATTTTGTTATTACCCTTATCTTCTTTAGTGTTCTGTGGTTTTTTTCTGTTTGTCTTCGTTCTGCCTCTTGTTCCCAATGTTGCCCATGTCCCTGTTTTTCCCATTATTGATTGCCTCTTCCGTTCTCAACATATCTGTTTTGGTAATATATATCCACTTTTTCTCCATTTGTTAGCGGTCTATGGTTGTCAGTTCCAAGACAACATCTTTCAACTTGCCAATTGTTTCATATTATCATCGTACTCTCTAGTGTCAACTTTGTTGCTAGACAACTAGTTGTTTATGTATTACTAAGAAAAGTTTGAAGATACCAAATGGGTGATCAGAAGTCGTATATCGAAGGACAGACAATACAATGACCAAAGGAAAAAAAGGACAAAAGGACAAACAATCATCTACAAAACACTACACAACAACTAACGTTCGACCAATATCACTAAATTCGGGAGTAAACGCAGGTGCTCCGGAAGGGTAGGCAGTCCATGTTCCACTAGGGGCGTTTTGTTACCCTATTTACAAACCAGGTAATATAAGTCAGTCATGAATGAGGAAAGGACCGGGAAGTGTTTACGACAAGTGGAAGATATCCGTGGTCATTTGTGAACTGAGGAAGGATACGTTAAATGTCGTCATCATGAACACAGCAGAAATAATCCACACGTGTCGGTCAATCAAATACAAAGTCATACGATGTTATTGACACGTTTTAGCAGTTAGCGTCATGAAATACAATAAATAATCTATCAAAAACAACTCAATTAACGCCTGAATAATATAAATAGATATCAATGGAAAATACTCACATGACGGAATCATTTTACTTAGAGGGAAAAAAAATGAATCAACGTCCACTTTCATGGTAACTTTCAAATTACAAACCTTTTATCAACTTTCAAAGTCAATGTTCCTAAAAAACTAAATACAGTCTACTTCGAATAAGTAAATCTTTTTAAAAACACTTACTTCGAAAAGGCGGATCGTTTTGCGTTGGTTATGTTTTGAGTCTTTTATCAACTGTCAAAATCTACTTTCATAAAAACTGAATACAGTCTACTTCTGACAAGTAAACATTTTTTAAAAACGGTTACTTGGAAAGAGCGGGCCTTTTTACAAGTTCACGTTGACTATGTATTTAGTAGCCGAAAGCAAACCAAAGTTAATCTAAATCTGACACAAATAAAAAAATAGACATCGATTTTAGTGTGCTACGACCCGTTGCTGAAATAACATATAACAGATACGTTTTGTAACGCACATTAGAAGCCAACTGCCTTAAAAGTCTGTGAGTTCAAGGACAACAAACGCCATAAACAAGATAACTAAAATCAGCCAAGACTACCGGTACCTAAGGAAGATAAATCAGCTTCAAAAGTTCTTTTGTAAACAGGTACTGCCTGCACGCATCTAAATATATTTATGATACGCTTACAATAAAGTGTATGGATTATGCGTATGTGAAACTGTGTCGACAAACGGTTTGTTTCGTTTTAACGCCACTTTTAACAATATTTCAGTTATATCGTGGCGGTCAGTTTTATTTGTGGAGGAAACCGTAGTACCTAGAGAAAACCACCAAGCCGTCGCAAGTCATTTACACACTTTATCCCATAATGTTGTTTCGAGTACATCTCGCCATGAACGGGGTTCGAACTCTTCAGTGGCGATATTCACTGATTTGCGTCAAACGGTACCTAGCAGTAATATATCTGACATATATCTAATCATATTAAATTTGACATTTAGTGTGCCTTTCTCATATATATATATATATAACATGTTTAAGAAATAATTCATGGAAGCCATAATTTGCATGTAAATTTAACATGGATAACATTATTTTCGTAAAATGCACCAAATAGCATGGTACCCCATGTGGAATCGTTATACAAACTATGGCTTCAATGAATTATTTCGATTCAAATAACTTTTTTTTCAAATGGAAATCGGTAATGGAAAAGCATGTTATAGCAAATTACACTACATTTTGTAACCTTTATTAAAATGGATACATGCATTGTAGCAATATTTCCGGAAGAAGCACCAACAGTAATGTTAATCATCGCTGAATCGTAAAACAAACTATGGTTTATATGAACTATTTCTATTCCAATAGGAAATAAAACATATTGTTGTCGAGAGGAAGTCGATAAGGGTAATAACAAAATTACCGAACTCCGAACAATCTTACAAAGGGAAAGTCAAAACTCATAATTATATAAACAGACAAAATCAGTCAACAACCGGAAAACTGTGAAAACCGTAATGACCCTGACTTGGTACATGCATTTCTAAAGAAATGGTGGGTTGAATCAGATTTTAAGGCGCCAAACCTCCCGCTCTCATTACGAAAATAGAAACGCATTTCATAACAAATTCCACTACATATTTATAACCTTTAGTTTTTAATATTCAACGAAAGAAGTTAAAAAAGAATTTCTGATAAATAATATTAATAATTGCCGTTGGACCTGGATCTTCAAAGTCATATGCTATGGTTTTTATCTTGATAACTGCATGTTCATCGGCAATACATATAAACAAGCGAGTTTGATTTCACTAATTAAGGAGGCAAATTTATTTACAAACCATGCCTTTCAGACAATGAAAACAATTACTCATTGTGATGAAATAATTCCGAATATTATTTACTGTCATAAACACCTACATCTACAATTATATGTTGCTTTGTCTTTCCTAGAATTATCTTGAAAATATGTTTTTCCTCAGAGAATTATCAAAACAAGGAATAATGTTTACAAACACGGAACCCTTAAAAAAAAGACCTTTGAAGGTCACAAGAAATTAGTATATATTTTCACAGTTTTCCGGTTGTTGACTGATTTTGTCTGTTTATATACTTATGAGTTTTAACTTTCCCTTTGGAAGATTGTTCGGAGTTCGGTAAATTTGTTATTACCCTTGTTAATTACATTGGTTTCAAAGATATATTCGGATGACCGATTTCCAATTGCTTTCCCGGAACTTGATGTTTGAAGAAGTGGGTGGGAAAGAATACAGCAAGTATCATTAATTTCATATTTTAGATTTTTTTGGTTGCAGCGTGCTATTATATTTCAATTGCGACAAATAGAGCGAGTAACCTATTTTTATTTCAATGTTTAGAGCAAGTAAATAAGGCTTCTGCAATAAACAACTATTTGTTCTTCTGTTTTTGCATTTAATACATGTAGATCTTGTTTGTTATTTTAAAAGTACATATGCACATAACTTTCGGTTATGAATTTTAAGATCAAAGAGGTACATGTATTCCAGTATCAAGTTCATGGCTATATTATTTTTTAATATAAAGTTTCAAAGTTTAATTTATTAATTTAATATTGTTATCATTTGAATACCAAGTCTCTCAGTGTCGAATTTAATTTAATTAGGTTTTACTTTTTAATTGAATTTAAAGAAACACTGGCAAAAATACATTGAAAAATAAAATCATTGCATATAAGTATAGTCATTTCAATAGTAGAAAAGTAGGCGATCGATTGTTGACATTAAAATTTTACCATAACATAGTTTAAATAATTGATTGAAATATTCTCTGACAACCACAGAACAAATAATTAATTAATAAATTTCCCATTTTAAGAAATCACAAATCCGTTTTGGATATTTGTCGTGAAACATGATAATAAGGAAGTATATATGATTTGATTTATGTTCGTAGAATGTCAATGACATTTTAACAAGTCTGGTATGTGTTGTATGCCAATATGCATACGTATATCTGATAAGGAGCAGATTTGAGTGGCGGTGACATTCAGTAAAAATGTACATATCTACTTTAGAGCGCATAGTCAAAAGATTGGAAAGTCTAAAATTTTAGAAGTTGTTGAGAGCAAAAAAAAAAAAACCATGGACCAACACAGGATGACTAACATCAACAAAGATAAATTAAACCTACATAATGCTGCATACATACTCAACCCGTCTATATAAATATTTACATTTATCTATTTGCAAAATATTGGATATGATTTCGGGTGCATAAGTAGAACTTTTTAGTCAAACTACGTAAGTGTTTTGTTGCTTTATCTTATATATTCAAGACAAACAGTGCCATTTTTTTGCAATAATTACATGTTTAATACCATTAAATAAGGGTAATAACAAAATTACCGAACTCCGAACAATCTAACAAAGGGAAAGTCAAAACTCATAAGTATATAAACAGACAAAATCAGTCAACAACCGGAAAACTGTGAAAACCGTAATGACCCTGACTTGGTACAGGCATTTCTAAAGAAATGGTGGGTTGAATCAGATTTTAAAGCGCCAAACCTCCCCCTTTCATTACGACCCAACGTTTCCGGCTGTCACTATAACAGTATTTACAACAATACTTGAACAAAACCGGTAAAACAGTTGTCAAATCAGCGCCAAATGTCAAAAACACTTTTACGTCACACATTGATAAAAAAAATATTTTTGACATTTTTGTTGAAACCTTATCTTTATACATTTTCACTATATGAAAATCCATCGTTTATAATCTTTTCTGCAGAGACGGAAAATATTTCGACAAGATCTTGGTATCGGAATATAAACTTTTTAAGAGATCGAATAAGGCGAATCTGTTTATAGCCCTGGTCCAGTAGCCTGTTTCTCAGATGAAGATGACGTTTCAGGAAATCAGAATAATTGCTACTGGCCCTTGCATTACGAATCAATTGCGAGATGTAAACACCATATGCAGGAGAAACTGGTATATTGCTGCACATATTTGGAAAATTTATGATCTTAAAATTGAAGTCGTCCCGTTTATCATAAATTTTAGTACTGAGTTGACCACTGTCGTCAAATTCGAGGTATATGTCCAAAAATGATGCGGACGAAGCGGTATATGTGGTCTCTTTAGCTTCCAGCTCTGGAGGATATACCAATGGAAGAAATTCTGCAAATCTAGAATTATTGACAGATAAAACGTCATCAATATACCTGTATGTGAAATTAAAGGCTCTAGCCTCATGAATCTTCTTATCTTTTACAAGCTTTTGAAGAAACTCCGACTCGTATGAGTATAAAAATAAATCGGCTAGAAGAGGGGCACAGTTCGTACCCATTGAGTAAGAGTAAGTATGTGCCTATTTTCAGTTTCTATTGACGGTTCCCTGTGTTTAATTTGTTAGTATTATGAGGGAGGCGTTTTTTTTTTCTATCATTGAGTAAAAATCAATGTTATAAAATCGGGCGAAATTTAGTGCACAAACTAGAGAAGTCAAGTATCAAGTCCACCAATTTAAATGTCGATGAACTTCTCAATTCTCAATTCCCAAAACACGAAAATGGACACTAACGAATATAAATTAAATCATATATGGTCCTTTGAATAGTAGAAAAGTAGGAGACCTATCTTTGATATTAGAATTTTACCATAATCCAGTTAAATAATTGATTGAAATATTCTCTGACAACCACAGAACAAATAATTAATTGATAAATTTCTAATTTTAAGAAATCACAAACAGCTACGTAAGTATTGGATGTGAAACATGGTAATAAGGAAGTATATATGATTTGGTTTATGTTCATTGAATGTCAATGACATTTTGACAAGTCTGGTGTGTGTTGTATGCCATAGGTATACTTATATCTGATAAGGAGCTAATAATTGCTGATTTACAAGGCAGTGATATTCAATTAAAACGTAAATGTCTACATTAGTTCGTATGAAGCGTTACTGGAATAACATTCATCAGGTACGCCAATGGTCAAAAGATGGGAAATATTGGAAAGCCAAATAATTCAGAAGTATATGGCAGCAAGAAAACCAAAGGGCCTAAACAGAATAGCCAAAATAGTCTAAGTGAAGAACCTTAATTTTAATAATGATAACTTTATTTGGGAACTGTAATTTTCAATATATCTTATCAACCATGCCAGTCCCAAAAACACTGACTACTGTGCAAATTAGGTCTAGTGTACCCAATGTTATTTTGTTTTTTCCCCATCAAATCTTATTTACAATTACATGTAGATATTCTCACAAGTATTATGAAGGAAGGGGTTGTTAATCCATTTGCCGGTTGGACGCTAGGCCCAGTAATGCCCTCAGAATATGTCGTCATATTTTATTTTGTGTTCATTGATTTGACATGAAATGTAGTAGTATTTGTGTTGTAATTATTCCCCATCATTGTTTAAGCATTCTTTTCATAATTGTCTGTACTTGACTCATGTGGAGCTCCATCCGGTAGTCCAAGAATGGTGCAGTCAATTAGAAGAGTGTCGTAAGAATAAAGTATTTTCCGTGCAACCTCTTCCATAGGTAAACAATAAACCAACCATTATGGATGCCAACTATTCGTTTGTTTTTTGTCGTCTGCTAGTAAATTATTTTTAATTGTAATCTACAATCAAATTAGCTTGTTCGATATTTAACAGTTTGAGGAAAAAAACTTGTTATAATAATTGTTGATCAGTTATTTTGCTGTTTTTAATTCATTTTAGAGATTACGAGATCTGTATTGATACAGAACATTTTCCTAGCGAAATACTGTTGTGCAGTTGTTCTATTTAGACTGTATTACAAGTTAAGCATAAAATTGTTGTTATAGTATTGATCATTTCAGCTGTATAATAAATAGGTCATTATACAGTGTTATGTACAATATGGAAATATATTGTACTCGTCCGTGTTGTATTGAAAACCCGTATTGGACTCGACGCCTGTACAATATCTTTCCATATTGTACATAACACTGTATAATAACCTATTATTACTGTTAGGGGTATCAAGTTGACCTTTTTCTACAATTTTTCGAACTATTTTGGAACTATTTCTGACAGTGTTATGTTTGTTTTTTGTTTTACATTTTATTACGCGTTATAAATCTTTGACGACTTATTTACACTTTACGGCAGAGATTTTACATTTTATTACGCGTTATAAATCTTTGACGACTTATTTACACTTTACGGCAGAGACTTTACATTTTATTACGCGTTATAAATCTTTGACGACTTATTTACACTTTACGGCAGAGATTTTACATTTTATTACGTGTTATAAATCTTTGACGACTTATTTACACTTTACGGCAGAGATTTTACTAATATTGTAATATAACTACAGTAAGTGGTTGTTTGTCCTAATTAAATACCATGCATATATACTACCCATACATCGGTTAAAAATATCAATGGCGGTCACGTCCCATTGATAATATCCATTCCTTATTTACCATTGTATAAAGATAACACTAAAGAACAAAATACAAAACCATCTAAATTTTACCTAACAATAGGCATTGATTTGTTTAATGCTTCATAAATAACCAACACTTTAGATGCTATATGCACATTTCTGTCTATATAAATATTTACATTTGTCTACATGCAATAATGGAAACGATTTCGGGTACATAAGTGGTACTGTTTTGTCAAACTACGTTTTGTTGCTTCATTTGCATATCTTGAAAAATCAAAATAAACAACCCTTTTTTCAATAATTACATGTTTAATACCATTAAGAGTAAGTATTTTCCTATTTTCAGTTTCTATTTACGGTTGCCGGTGTTTGATCTATTAGTATTATGATGGAGGCGTTTTATTCCATTATTGTGTAAAAATCAATTTCTTGAAATCTGGCTTTTAATATTTAGAATGTACTTTTATTAAATGAAAAACAAGATAATACAGCACAGTCAGGACAGATAAATCACGTCAATGTTCGTATTTTTTATTATTTTCGGTCCTCTCTGAAACACAAGGGCCATCGTGGATTCACAACTACATTTACAATAAGTGATATCAAATCTCGATGGTGACCAGATGTACTCGATACAACATTATGTGATAATGTTTGTCAGTGACTTGCGGCAGGTTGGTGGTTTTCTCCGGGTACTCCGGTTTCCTCCACTAATAAAACTCACCGCCACGATATAACTGAAATATTGTTGAAAAGTGCATTAAACACCATAACTCTAACCCCACAAGTACATCAAGGGTATCGGTACCTATACGAGTGATACGACACAGTAAAAATATCATTGACATTCTATCATTGTACTAGATAACAGACACGTCCTTATCATCATATTACATGGTAATTCCACAGTAATTGTCTGTACTTTACTTATAAATTAGTCACTTAAGTTATTTCCGTTTTCGTTGACATAATACCAGATGAGGATATTTCAATTATTTAAAACTAGGATACTTTGAAGATTTTACGATCCCTTTGATAATTTGTTGAATTAGAAATGGTCTGTATTCCTGTTTTTAATTTCAGAGAAATGTTTTTTTGTAAAGCAAAATAGACTAGGTAATAATGAGGAAGAATTCACAACCCCCTCGGGCCAATCGCTTATTATATGTTATTCCGCTTTCAGACAAGGCATATAATATGGCATTCCCGGATTAATACAAATACAAACAGCTGAATAACAGATATATTACGGATTTAACCAGTGTTTTTGTTAAACAGAGAACCTGTCGTATAAAAAAAATATTTTCTTTATTGTTTTTTTCTCTTTTTGTTTGTTTGTTTTTATTTTCCTTTTTTCTTACCACTTACGTGTCCCAATCCATATGTAAAACCATATTAAATATTTTGTGTCTTAATTTTATTTCTCGTATTTGTATATCATATGTCATTTCCGTTTCTCTGACATTCTTTCTAGTGACGTCAAATGTATGCGTCCCGTGATATGTATATATATATTTATTATACCTCAGTATATACTTTCTTAAAGCTTTTTTAAAGAAATAAAAATGCTATTGTTTCACATTTTTAACACTGAGACTATTGACCGGTCCATAGTTTTCAAGACTATTGACTGCCGCTGAACTATTTACTGGCAATTTAAACAACTTTCGCGGAATTTTTAATTGGACGTCGCTTACAGTTTCCCGGTTGTTGACTGATTTTGTCTGTTTATATAATTATGAGTTTTGACTTTCCCTTTGTAAGATTGTTCGGAGTTCGGTAATTTTGTTATTACCTTTATTTATTGGACAAACTACGGTAATTGCTATGCGTGATCCTCTGGTGTTATCGTCGCTATCGAGAAACCCGAATTTTTTTCAAAAATTTAAAAAAAATTCAAAAAATTCAAAATTTCAAAAATTTCAAAAATTTCAAAAATTTCAAAAAATTCAAAATTTCAAAAAAATTTTAAATTTTAAAATAAAAAAAATAAAAATTTCAAAGTTCAAAATTTCAAAATTTTCACAAAATTTTTAAATTTCAAAAAATTCAAAATTTTCATAAAACTTGTAGTCACCATGTACATTTATGTTGAAGTCTGCTTTCTCAAAAGAATCAAACTCTTATGAATGACTGGGGAAATAGCATAACAATGTCCATGAGACAATATTCAGATTTATAATGCAAAATACTGGCAAAAGATGCGTGATTTTATTGGTCTTTATCAATTTGAGATGATCATTCAACTATGAGTCTAATGTTTTTCGGTATAATAAAATACTTATAGACTGTGTATTCAGGAATAGCAAGGTTGTTGTCCCCTCGACCCTGACTATTGACCTCGGCTTCGCCTCGGTCAATAGTCAGTGTCTCAGGGACAACAAACTTGCTATTCCCTCATTCCCAGTCAATAAGTATATATAATATACCACCTCTGTAATCCGAATACATGCTACCATACATTGGTTCGTCATAGTGCTAAGCTAATAGAAGCTATATTATACCAACGGTATAAATTCAAATTTCTATGAAAGAAGAACAAAACAAAAACAGATTTGTTCTGCCACTTAGACAGCCACACAACATGAACTCACTCACATCTCAAATACAATCATACATAACACAACTTCGACAACACCTACTAATTTTAAATTGATTTATAATTCATAACATGATACAACATTGTGTGATAAAATTTGTCAGTGACTTGCGACAGGTCGGTCGTTTTCTCCTGATACTCCGGTTTCCTTCACCAATAAAACTGAAATATTGTTGAAATTGGACTTAAACACCATAACTCTAACCGCAATTTATAACACGAATGGTCTACAATTAATTTTCTCCAGTTTATCAGTTATTACGATATGTATCACTGATTAATCAACATTAATATATAATATACAAGGGATTACAAAAATGTTATATATCAACGATCAGAGGGCTCGGGTGGCTCAATGAGTAAGGTAGTTAGATTACCTAACAACTCATACAAGTCTACCACCAATACGGCGTGTGTTCGCGTCCGGCTTTGTAAATTACAAAAAGGGTGCACTCGACGCGCAAGTGATAAGGCTTACGAGTTGCTTGCCCATGGTCGGTGGTTCTCTCCGGATTATTCCACCACTAAAATTGGTCGCCATGATATAGCTGAAATATTGCTGAAAGTGGCGTTAAACACAATAAATCAATCAATCAATCAATGATCAGATTGCGGGTCGCCACTCAATCTTCCCCGACATATCAATAAATACAATGGAAATCGCTATTCATTCATCTCAATAATATTACTGCTTATACAGTAATAGGAATGCCATGTGTTACATAAATATAAAATAGCAAAATAAAATCAGATATATTTGTTGGCAACATTTGTAATGAATAGATACACCAGAAGCATAAATGGCAAGGACAAGTAATATACATTCAAACCTGTATAAAGAGGTCACCTTTGAAAATATGACCTTTTAAGACAGGTGACCTCTTAAAATAGGCGTAATTCATTTGACAGGACAAGAAAACAAGTGAGTGACATTTTAATACAGATGATTGCTTAATAAAGGCAGATTTGACTATATATATAATTGGCGCAATATGAGCTACCACAAATTGGTGCACTTACCTGTAAATAAATATTTATAATAATTGCTCACCTATATTTTAAAAAGCATATTATTGCCATCGTATTTAGGCTATTTTGTTTACTTGCCCCCAAATACCGTTAAGTTATTTTGGTTTCCCATCTTTTGACCATGAACGCACCTGATGACAATTGTACCACAAACGGGTCGTGGACGCTAATAAAAACGCATATATCTAATTTAGTGCACTCGACGCATTTCATAGATAACCTTCATTAGATAAGATATCTGTGTTCTTATTTTTCTCTTTTAATATTGAACTTTGAATGCTTCTATAATCAGAATTAGAAAGGGTACATGCAAAGCTATCATGAAATACTGAACCACAAAAGAAACGTCGCATAAATTGGAATATAGCAATTATAAATATGGTAAATCATTTCCAGCAGAATTCTAAACATAACAAGTTTTTAAAATGTTTTTTGGGACACCTTTGTCAACATGACATCACAGATTTAGAGGAAATATGGAACGAAAGTGTTGTGCTTATCCCCATTTGGCGTTGCTTACAACAACACATCGTCTGTACATTGAAAGAATGAATCGGTTGATAAATGTCATAGGAATACAAGCCCAAAACATCAAGAAGGATCCACAGAGTTCAGCTACAATTGTCACCATTGGTTTGATTTCATTAAATCATCTTGAAATCTCATTCCGCACATGATCAATTGGATTTACATCCGGACTTAGAGCAGACCACGGCATAACCTCTATGTTGGTTTGCTGAAGGAAATCTCTTGTGACTCTTGCGGAATGAGCACTGATATTGTCATGTTGGAAAGTGTATTTCCAAGACATACAAAAATCTCCATCGATGTTCTGAAAGATGGCAGTTCCTAATTTGAAGCTTAAACCGATTCCACACAGCTCCATGAGTCTCCTTTCACGATGAATGCAGCAGTATAGTGACTTTGTTCTGTCATGTGCGTTGTACTTAGAGGACAGACATCAATAAGTTACACCCGCATATTGTTAACGGGTATAACAACTAACATACGCGATCTAGCTGAAAGACAAATTAGGCTAACATTTAGGATTGTCAGTAATATCAGTAAACAGATTAATACAACAATTTCAAAAGAAATTAAAAGGCTTACTTTTTAAATGATCGTGATCTAAGCAATTGAATGTCCAATGAAGGAGGTGGTTTCGGAATCGTAAAACTAGTTTAATCCTGCCACTTTATATTGAAGTGTCTGTACCATGCCAGTGGTTGCAATGTCAATTTTTTTTTTTAAATTTCAAGAATGGAATAAATTTAACATTGCAATCAGAAAATTAGATTCATTATCCAAATTCAAAACTCTATTCGTCTTAACATCCAATCAAATAAGATTTCAGTTCCCAAACTTTATTACTATGGCCCTAGAAAGTTAAATATGATTCTAACACAACTTAGATGTACAGCTTCTTTCTTCAACCATGATCTATGCAATGTTCATATTTTATCTAGCCCAACGTGTAGCTGCGGTACCCCCCAAGAAGATGCGAACCACTTCTTTTTTGTTTGTACCAAATATTCTGAAATTAGAAATGATGTTTCTCAGCAGAAGCGATTTGTCGCAATTGATCACTACTCACATCAGGAAGTGAAACCTTAAGCTATGCAGATAATTGCTTTATTTTTTATTCAGTTTGTCGATTCATATAAAGGTCTAAGCGATTTCTAATCTTTTAATGTACTAACCAAACACCATCCAGCATCCAAACACACACACACATACTTTTTCCTCATTTCTTTTTATTCGTTTACTATTTTCAGCTATATTATATGATACAATTGTATTTTTCTTGTTTTCTTGTGCATTCTCAATATAATGTAATAATGATTGTATACATAGGAGAAGACTCCATAAGTTGGTAAAACTTGTGTCTGATCCTCTTTGTATCATTGATCAAATAAAATAATTATAAATTAAGTGAGTGGTCATATATTTGTGTAAGAGGCGAGGTCGATTGTGCCTCTTTCTATGATTTTGATATTTGAATTTGCCTTTGATCCGATGGTGTGGCATTTCTTGGTTTGCATTGTACGAAATTTATATAGATTTACTGTCTGTAATGGTCTCTTGGTTGACATTAAAACTAATACCATTGCATTGTTTGAAAAAGCAGCACGTCACCA
Source organism: Bathymodiolus brooksi (assembly GCA_963680875.1). Classification (NCBI taxonomy): domain Eukaryota; kingdom Metazoa; phylum Mollusca; class Bivalvia; order Mytilida; family Modiolidae; genus Bathymodiolus; species Bathymodiolus brooksi. Next base: position 81,465,323 of record OY804590.1, read on the forward strand.
AGACATGTGCACATTCATCCTCGTATCATGTGTAATGTACAACAGTAATACACACACAAACAAAAGGTTTATTATGATGTTTAGTCCGAGCTTATTAAGAATGATGATATATTTGAACGATTCCGATGCCTCTGTTTTCTCCCCGGTGTTATGGCTTCCAAACCTTATTCTGCTTCCCTAGCGTAAGTAAGTTATGTTCATCTAAAGATACTGGCTTTTCAATTAGAGATTACTGTCAAGACAGCGACAGTCAAAGATGCAAAATATCTTTTAGGATCGTTATAAGTAAAATATAATATGAAACAGGCACGGCCATGAATGCTCGCGAATCTGAAAATTATCTGCCAATTTCACGCTCATCCAGTTCATCAAAATAGTGTCGAGATTTTTGGGGCCGGGATATATTGGGGACGACTTTTTTTTAGGATCGAATCTAGTCTCATTCAATCGAACTCTCGTTGTTCCTTACGAAATCTCAAAAGTTAATTTCCACGCAGAAAAAAAAATTCGTCAGTATGTCAGAAGAGATTTAATCAAATTTGAAAATATCAATATAAGTAGAACAAGCTAACAAAATGACTTTTATTACACACGGGTTCCGGGTTTAAGTGATATTGGACGTACGAGAGAGGGTCCGATATTTAGCATCACCTTTGCGCTTTATGTCAAGAAGATCTTCATTAGTAGAGTGTGTAAGTGTGTTACATTGAACGTGTTTACAATGTGCAGCAAAAAAATATATCCATAAGTATGTGTGAAGCCATGTGAAGAAAATCCTAGGTACACATTTGCAACCATAAAGAGCTCGCTTCGCTCGCATATTAAGATTATAGCAATCATTTAAGGTAGTTTGCAGCTTTGACAGCCGCTGTCTTGACAGTAATCTTTAACTGATAACCAAGTATTATTACATAATTACATGATCTACATAGAACATAAACATATTTATATCGGTACGTTCACCCATATACAATTGTCATGTACAGTGCATTGCTATTGTTACTATGTCTAATTCTTATATTTATCGATCTAAGCCATTATATAGGGCTAGGGTTATGCTGTTTAACGCCACTTTCAACAATATTTCAGCTATATTGTGGTTTATTGGTGAAGGAAACTGGAGTACACCGAGAAAGCCACCGACCTGTAGCAAGTCACAGAGAAACTCTATCATATAATATGTTATCGAATACACCTCGCTATTAGCGGGATTCGAACTCACAACTGTAGTGGTGATGATCAGTGGTTGCACATGTAGTTGTAAATCCAACTACCATACGATCATGACCACGATGACCCCGCATTCCCCAACCATTTTATAATTCTATATACATTGTACATACTTTAATAAGATGTATGTCAGCATTTCCTTGATAAACGTTTGTTATTAACGAGGGATTTATTGAAACAAAAATGTTTCTAATGGATAGGCTGAGGTCATCACTTCGGATCGGATGTTCTGCGGTGGCCAACATGATTTTATTAACCGATATGGAATAACTGTCACAGACTAACTACTAGTATATCAGCTACAAAGACCTAATGATGTAAGGATAGCTATCTCGATATAGTAAGTCATATTTTAATATTTTTAATTCAATGACAATTTTGTGGTTCGAGTAAAATTTTTCATTAAAATGAGGCCTTTGTTTTACAACAGGTAGGACAAGACTACATGCCTTTTTTGAATCCTGCGATTACGCACTCATTTTATTTGTAAGAATGTTCTATAATATCATTTGTCATTTGGTTTCCTCTTGATTTACCGGAAAATTCGACATTTTCCCTTTGATCTCACTGAGTGATATTGTCAGTATCAACTATCGGTCAGTGTGACGTCACATTATGACGTTTAATACCGATAAAATGGTCGTCCTATCGGACTCGCTGCGAAAGATGTCGTAATGATTGTCTCGACTTTCAAAACTGACGTTATTCTACATATATCGTTAAACGGCATGGTGTTCCTTAGCTGCTGTTAGCTATCTTTCATCTCTATTTGCTACACCACCCATATATTGAGTTAACAGTATGTGGCTTACCTTTCTTATAATTGTGTGCAACACGAACTCGGGTTTCAATATTAGTATGAATATGATGAATGGAAAAATGCCATAATTTGTGAAAAGATATATCACTCATGAGTATAAGCTTTTCCCGGATGTTTATGTTTTGTCACTCAATATGATGTTCAATCTTTTTCTGTGCTTTTTCTTGTAATTTTGAATCCAAAAATAATGATGCAAGTAATCTGTACTTTTAGATACATATTGAAGGTAAAAAATGAGAAGTAATTTAATGTTCTTGAGAACAGGTATCAGCCAGTTGTATGTACAGCAATGTTATACCTAATAGAGTAAATAAAGCGATGAATTTACATGACAACATATAGTGTGTTGGTGAATAGAATTAACTATTTTAGGAGCAACAATCATCCAATTTAGATTCACAGCATAGCTCTAGTTCATATGACTTAATATAAAATATTTCCTTAAATCGGCTATATTCCATATTGTTTCTCGTTCAATATGTATAAAATAGAATGTGTGATCTAGTTTGGACTTATAAAACAGCATGTACCAATATTTCGCTTTGAACATTAAGGTGGTAAAACATGATAATTTCTATATAAATTTAATTTGTAAACTACCATAACTAAGGTCAATCTCCCTCATGCATTAGTAACATGAGACGATTGTTTTTTTTAACAACATAATAATTTTATTTATTCTGAATTCTTCCTTGTTACAAATCTAATCAAGAACCTGAGACGATTGTTTGTATATCCTGTTCAGGCCTTGTTCATTTACTTACTCCCAAATTCTTAAATTATTTGGCTTTTAAATCTTTGACCGTACCTAATGAATGTTACTCTAGAAACGAGTCGCGAGTACTAAATTAGATATCTACGTTTTTATTACGAAACGTTTGTAATTTCAATCCAACAAAGCGATGATGAAATACTGACTAATGTTAGTGATTGTAGACACGTACCCTAATACTCTATTTATTCTCTTTGATTCTTTGATGATCTCAGTGAATTATTACTTTCAATGTTAAAGTTCCAAATGTTGTCTATCAAGCTGAGTGCGCATGTCGTGATATACATACTTCAAAGTGTTTAGTATAATACCTTGTATATTATCGCGTCATATCACGATGTATTGGAATTTAAAATAGTACTTAATACCATTTAGAGAACAGTTCAAAGAAAGGTGCTCATAGTTCTTCTTCTTCCGTGTACTGAGATGATTCTTCATAGAGCGTTATACTCAGGTGCATGCTGCAGGCAAGACTAAAAGCTCATATAGTGCTATGTACAATTAAAAACAAGTTCATTCGTAGAAATAAAAAAATTGATTTGCATTAATTATCAAGCGCACAGACAATATACCTACAATATCCGCGCAAGCTTAACAAAACAGGAAGAAATGCGAGTCCCTGGCGAGTTGTTCTGACGTTCCTGTTTCGAAGCGAATAGAAATAAATCTTATACTTCCCGACAATGTGTGTATATTGTGTTTATGCGGCAAAATCATGTATTCTAATGCAATTATAATGTAACGCGTATTTTCATTGGCTATCGAGAGCTGTCAAATCAGCAGTTGTCATGCCTGAAGGATTTACATATTCCTACGCCGAATGCACTTGTTTGTACACAATATGGCTGACCCAAATATTTCCGACTATGAATTTGACGCTGACGACCTATTATTGATGCCGATCATCATTCCACAGTTTGACAATTGATGCCGTGAAATTTTCAAATACAATAATTTATCTCCATTCTATTGCAATACTGAACATAAAAATATATTCTTGCACATCCCTGGGTCTCAAAATCACACAAATTAAAATTCTGCGAAATATTGTTAAACGACTTTGACCCATAAACAACGTGACGTCATATGAAAACTTCCAGTTTAAAATGGAAAGATCAGACGTTATTTGGCTTCGTGTATGCTTCAACTTTGATAGAATTTAGCTAAACTAAGTTTTCAAAGTAGGCATTTTAATTATTTTTGTTTTTTGTTGTACATATGAGATGTAGGATTTCACGTTTTCAAGATGGCGGATCGTAAAAATATGTAATATTTTGAAAATTTGAAAAGCGCATATATCTCGTCAAATATCCGTTTTACTGACTCTGCTTCACGTCGCCAGTAAAACTGCATTTGCGACCATCAAATCCACAACTGACACCTCCAACTCTTCAAATACAGTACTGTTATTCCTTAATTGAAATATTATTATATTTAGACACAAAATGGCAAAACATTTTTTGCTAAATTTCCTATTGGGTATTTACAGTGCTGTCCATGTTCGACTAGTGTCTATTACGCTTCACTCTACATACATGTAATGTAAGACGAATTGTACTAGGAGACCTCATACGTCTAGCAAATGTATACAGCTTTATAGGTACACCTCAATATGGGTAGCAAATGTACTGATTCTAGTAGAAATGTATTAAAGTGATACACAGATTCTCTTTACGTTTTTTCTTCAAATATTGAACAGACATCATAAGAGGAATCGATAAACGATAAACATAATATTCATCTAAAAAATGATGATTATTTAAAAAAAAAATGTGTGAAATTTAAAGCATATAGGATACAACAAAAAAATTATGTTGATCTAAAAAAAAAATGTTTGAAATTAAAAACATATAGGATAAAGCAAAAACTTATTAAAAGGCGAGCGACTCAAATGTAAAAGGAGAGCTATAAATACAACGTGTAGGTAGATATGAGATGTAATGACGCATTGAATTGTGGAAAGGATAATGTCGATATCATTACAAGGTCAAAATGAATCATATGCCGAATGGACAGTCCGTGACATTAATTCTTCTCGAATGCTAACTTCTTGACTGATCAAATGCTACTTGTTGTGACATATTTATATTATTCATATTTTATGACAAGTATATTTGAAAAGGATGTTTATACAAGAACAAACCAGGCGAACCAAATATGTAGAAATTGCCGCCAAAAGGGGTCAGGGTACCACAGACTGAAAATTCAAGAAGACTAAGAAAAGTTTGAAGATAAATAAGGGTAATAACAAAATTACCGAACTCCGCACAATCTTCCAAAGGGAAAGTAAAAACTCATAAGTATATAAACAGACAAAATCAGTCAACAACCGGAAAACTGTGAAAACCGTAATGACCCTGACTTGGTACAGGCATTTCTAAAGAAAGGGTGGATTGAATCAGATCTTAGGGCGCTAAACCTCCCGCTACCAAAGGGGGAATCACAATTTGCAAATCTAAGAAGAACAGACAACACAAAAAAGAAAATAAGTACAAAAGAACAAACAACGATCTACAAAACATACATATTAATCTACAGATCGGGTAACACGAACCCCACTAAAAACTGGGGTGAACTCAGGTGTTCCGGAAGAGTTGGTAGTCCCTGCTCCACTAGTGGCGCCCGTCGTGTTAATCTAGTTACAAGATTTCAATGTTATGATTTTCATTGTTGGATTGTTGTATTTTAATACATGGTAAATTACTGGAATTGATTGAAATATTAATTTGATATTCCAAATCGTAGCTTGATTATTTGACTATCGCTGTTTTTACATCCATTTCAAATTAACATGTACATTAGTTTATCGGTAATGATGCTTAGCTTCGGAAAACTCGATTTACAAACAGTGTTGTTAGTGATTAATCCCGTTACACTGTAAGCTACAGTTTGTGCAATTAATAAGTTTATGCGAGCCTTTGTTGTGTGATATGTATTTAATGTTTTCAGTGCTGAATAGTGTTATCTGGAATTGTTTTCACAAATAAATAGCTCCTATCGTTTATTAGTTATAGCAGTTTTAATGAACTATTGTAAAATAACAACGATATAATTAATACTATAGAGAAAAAAATGAAAGTTTGCAGGAACTGCTTATCTTTCCTGAGCACATGAGTTCACTCCCGGGATTAAGTTCGTGTTGCTCGATATTTTGTTTTCCATGTAATGTTTTGTAGATCATCAAGTTCGTGCCTTTTCTTTGGGTCATTGCATTGTCTGTCCTTATCCAATTTATGGCTTCTGATTACATGTTTGTTATCTTCAAACATTTGAGGGCCGGGGTGGCTCAACGAGTTAGGTAGTTGGATTACCTAATAACTCATACAAACATATCACCAATATGGCGTGGGTTCGCGCCCGACTTTGTAAATTACAAAAATGGTGCACTCGACTCGCAGCCGCAAGTGATAAAGTTAACCAGTTGCATGCCCATGTTCGGTGGTTCTCTCCGGGTACTCTGGCTTCTTCCACTACAAAAAATGGTCGCCATGATATAGCTGAAATATTGCTGAAAGTGGCGTTAAACACCAAAATTCAATCATCAACTTCAAATATCTTCAAACATTTCCTAGACAATGCTATACTAAAATTATATTTAATTGTTCGATTATAAATACACAAACACAAGTGTTCTATTGGTGGAATTGTTAACCATCACAGCTTAGAATGTCATTACATAATACCAAAGAATACATTGCATGATTGATTAAACAGTTATAAACAATCACTTGTCATTACTTCATCGTAAAAAACAAACCAAAAATGAAAAAAAATAACAAGCAAAAAATATAATTAAATGATGGTATTTAAATCACTAATAGTCAAACATGTATTCTGTCACGTGCTCACAAATGATGTGAAATGATTATATTTTGAGTCAATTCGACAAATGTTTCCTTATTATGTCTTCAGATAGCCTTTTGTACTCTTTAGTATTTTAATGATAGATAAGGACATTGTTTAAGATGAGTGCCGTCTACACTTCCGGTGACACCAAGGAATCCGTCTTTTCCGTTGATCTGTTGGCCATTCGTTAAATCGGTCTGCCTTCGAAAAGAGAAATGACGTGTCATCGGATGTGTAGACGGAAGTCATATAAAAATTAACAGTTGCATGCTATATTCTTAGATTAAGAAAAATTAAAAACGTAGATATTTACTTCAGTGCGTACGACATATTTCTGAAATAACCTTAATCCGGTACGATCATATCTAGAAGGTTGCACCGCTAAATAACTTAAAAGTCTTTTGAAGCAAGTGACTAGACCAAACGGTTTCTGTGAATTAGTAGCATAAAAACCCGGTTAAGTATGTTGATCTAGTACAAAACGGTCATCACCATCATCTAATCGAAATGCAAATTTTTACCGCCATGATATAGCTGAAAAATCTCTCACTTTGTGTAAAAAATAATCATCCACTCCCCCAAAATTACTTGGATCATTTTCTTGTTATTAACTGTTCCTGTGCTGCCTCCCATTCTGTTTCTATGCAGTATTAAAATTGCATACATGTACATTTTCAAATTACAACAACTTCTGTGTCTAAAGTTATGAGTTCGAACCTCGTTCACTGCGAGCTGTAATCGATACAACACTATGTGATAGATCTTGTCAGTGACTTGCCAGATATACTGATTTTGTTGCTACCACCGATAAGTACGTTGGACTACCATTACTTCCTTGTATTAGCTTCAGAAATTGTTTTTCCGCGTGATATAGTTTAGTTTTTTGAGATTTTAAGAATGTATTTGTATATGTATTTTCTGTGTTCCTGTATTCCATTTGTCATTTTGAATTGCGGTAAACCTTTGGTTTGCAACATCAAAAATCCATAATTACAAGCACAGTAGAAACAAATCATGTAAACTGTCGCGGAGACATGATAATATACAATTTAGTGTTTGCTTTACGGTATAAGTTTTGTTACAGAAGTATACATCATACTATTTCATGACGTAATCCATTAAAGATTTCCATTTGTACATTTCCATACTTTTTTTTTGTCTACCGCTAAGAAATCACATTTATCTTAATTAACCTGGTGCACAGTTCCTGGTTATATGAATGACAGCTACATGTATACTCCGTGTGGTGTTTCAATTAGAACATACCATATAATTTGCCTTTAATTACAGATTGTTTCATTAGCCATGCTCTATATATTTGCTTGACAATAATGCACAATATGTTTTTTTCAATAAAACCTACAGCGAAAATACAATTAGGAGTTGATGGATGAGTGAAACCAATATCCAAATCGAAAAATAAATAGCTGAGTAACATTCTGTATGTTAATGCTTAAATATTGCAAAATCATTCAGACTACGGCTACGAATAACCAGTTAAATAATACATTGTGTGATGCAGCTGATTAATCAATTAGTGTCTCCTGGAAATGTACAGAGGAAAAGAACAAGTTATGTATGAAAATTGTGTCAGGTACAAATACAATATGTTAACCGACCAAAACGACTTTATCTCCTGCAGTGAGGGATAATAAATAAACGTTAGAGAATACCGAAGTGGCAATCAACAATGGAAAATCTAGAGAAACAGGGAACTTAGGGTACATAAGAGGAAGTCAAACAAAACAAAAATATAACACAATATGTGTTGGACACCACTATTCGCAGACAAGCAAAACTAACGTAAATAAGACATGAATCCTCCTACAAACGAACCGAACATCGTTTTAAAATTAGTTTAGCTATTGTATTCCTTGTGGGAGTTCCTGTTGTTCAATCTTTAGTCCTCTGTGTAATCAAAATTAAGGAAACTCTGTCAGTTGATCAGAAACATTAATTCTAGTTTACTACCTCCTGGGTAATTACTATTGTTATTATTGTATTTATTGTTTTTATTTATTTTCTGTATATATTGTATCCCTATACCAATGTATTACGATGATTTATGAGAATACAGATTGTGTGTAGAGTTTTGTAGATTATTGCTTGTCCCTTTTCCGATTTCCTTTGGCGATTGTTTTGTTTGTCCTTCGATTCATGGCTTCCAATTGCCCCTTTGATATCTTCCAACTTGTCATCGCCACTTATTGTTTTCTATTTAGTTTATGTTTCCGGGTCCTCTGGTTTCCTCCACCAATAGAACTAACCGTCATGATATAACTGAAATATTGTTGAACACCATCAAATAAACAAACAAACAAAATTATTTGATTTTCCAGTCTTTGAACTTTGTGCGTACCCGATGATGATTATTACAGCAACGCACCGTGCGTGTTAAATAGGTATCTACATTTTAACTGTTTTAGAATCTAATGCAAGTGCATTAGATATATACAATCAATAGTATTAAAACTACAACGCAAACGTGTCGTGTGCACTAAATTTCAGTATGTGAGCGATTATTGCTTAACGCCAAAATGAGCAATTTTTCAGGTATATCATAGCGAGAACAAGCTACATTCGATGAGATGGTGATGATAATGCCCGCTTTGTACTAGACCAACACGCTTAGTTGAATTTGCATAGTACTAGCTGGCTGTAGGTAGACATGTCGCTCCACCTGGAAGCATTATTCTGTTTCCAAGACAACCAGTTTACGCTCTTATTCCTTAATGTTGTTTGCTTAGCGAAGAAGCAATAAATACAAATGTCTTTGGTTCGACTCGACCTTAGGGCTCGAACCCATGACATATCGGACTCGGTGCGATCAACCTAACCATTACAGCAACAATGCAGTTACACTAGATGTGATATCTACATTTTATTTTAAGCATGAAAGATCAAGTTATACGATATTTTGGTTAGTACAGTATGTGAATCCCACTAATGGTCGACATGTTAGACGGCTGTAATACGTATTATTGATAAGTTAAAGGGATATTGTCTACCACAATCGTAATTTTTTCATACCCAACATTATTGTCGTTTTCCGTACTGACCTTCATAAAATGAAGAATAAACACCGCATTATTGGCGAATACGCTACGAAACGTTGTTTTTTCGATATAAAAAAACTGACCATCGTTACTGGAAGCTAATTAATTATTCACTGACCTGAGAGAGGCCAAATCTATTTTTATGCCAGCAGCCCGGATGCTGCAGCATGGATGTTAAAATTCGTGTTTGTTTACCTCGCAAATACGGCCGTTTTATGCTATCCATTGACAATAATTTGCTGTTGCCAGGTGCAAGATTACATATATTGAATAATATCTACCGAAAATGATCATAGGCATCATCATAAATTCATAAAATATGAAAAACGATTGGGAAAAGAAGGAAAAAACATGTTCGGCTTACCTATCAAACAAAATATTTGCAAATTCAGCGCGAGTTTGGACGCGTAGCACTTCCTCGAGTTCGTTCCAACGGTCCAACTGATCCCCTTCATATATCCTGCATTTGTTCCATTTGGAAGATACTTCACTTCTGTTCAACTTTCTCTCTGAATCCGTCAAAATCCGCTTTCTTCCACGCGTTGACAGTTTCTCTTTTGCCCAAGAACCACATGTTGTTTATTGTTTCTAAACAGTGCGCATGCTCAAGACGTGTTCACATAGAAGGCCCCATATGAATAGATTTGAATATTGTCATCCAGGACAATAATTCTGATAACGATAGTTTTGGGTCTTTTTTTGTCAAAAAATCGTATCTTTTGCAGCATAACTCGGTGTTAATCTTCATTTTATGAAGGTCAGTACGGAAAACGACAATAATTTTGGGTATGAAAAAATTACAATTTTAGTAGACAATATCCCTTTAAGCTAATGCAAACAAAACAAAACAAAAACCCAAGAAAAATATTTACACGATCATTTTATTTATGTATTTATTACTTATTAATTCAATAAGATAGATTTGTAATGCTTAAGCTTCCATTTGTATTTCAATAACATAAACAAGATTTATAATATCCCTTTTTTGTGAGCATCCTGTTATTTCTTAATATTCTTGTCAAAACCAATCGCCTAAATATTTTTTCATGGCCATAAACATATATGTTTATGATTTTTTCGTAAATGAATATTGTTGAATTCCTTCAACCCACGAACACTAACTTCTTAACGTAACTGACAATCGCAATAGATGAGTGATTAATTTTATTATGGAACCTGTTAGAAATGAATTACGAGATCAACATTTGTTTCATAAATATCACACGTTTAATTATCTTGTCTTAGAGAATTAGCAATACACTGACATTATTTACGTCATGAGAAATCAACACAAACAGCAATAAACAAAACACTTTAAAAGCAAGGTAAAATTTGAAAAGGAAATATAACTACAATTGAGAAGTGTCTATTTCTAAAAATATTACTAAGTTGTCAGTTTAAATAATACCAAACTGCAGATTTCTATAACAGTTACCAAAAATATCAGAATTAATACACTGTTGTCTCTATCTATAAATAATACTATTAAATTGTCAATTTCGATGAACATCACAAAACTGATTTTTTTTAAGAGAAATGTCCAATTGTTAGTTTTTAAAACAATACCCCCATTAAAGTTTCTGTATAAATAATGTTAATATTCTACTATTTCCGACTATATTTTTGAACTGCGCCCATGTTTTGGTATTTGTTTTGTTTTTATTTTGTTATTATAAACAACGTTACGCATTTTGTGTTTTTGTTTACACTATTTGTTTATTATAAAACCATTTATTAAAATATACATATACTGAGCATAATATTGATCTATCTTCGTCTATTATAAAGGTAAATTTTGAAATAATTCAATTTATTTACTGTTATTTACAATAAACTATAGATGCTGATTACGTAGTATCTAGAATTATGATGTGTTTGACGCTAGTCTTCCTAAGTGGTAATCCGTCTTAGTAATAAGATCATATTAAACGCTGATGTCATTTCCTGCTTACTAAATACCTTCCTGTTTGACATGCAATTTTTCATTGTATATTGTCGAGATAAATTGGCGCCACAGATTTAATGTACCATCTAAATGCACTGTCCTAATCCATAATTAAAGTAATTTAACGTAATTTTCTTTTCATGTATTGTTTTGTTATTTCAAGTGTCTTATATTTCTCAAGAGACATTAATATAACCAGAATATTAGTTTTGTTTGATTGTATCTGCATATAATGACATTTCGTCTATCGTAAAGAAACCGCAATGATTAGCGTGCTCAGTCAAACCAAAGACTATGAAATTGGTATTTTGTGCTTCTCTGCTAAGCACGCATCGCTATGAAGAAATAGAAAATACAGGTTGGCTCGAAATCAGAGTAATGTTACTGTGTAGGGCGACATGTCTATCCGCGGACTGTTGAATCAGTGAACTAGCAATATAAAAATCACACTAAGTGAGTTAGTCTAGTACAAAACAGACATCATCATCATCATCGTAATCTCATCGAAATATAACTTGTATATAACCAGGATATAATTGAAAAATATCTCACTTGGCGCTAAACAACAATCATTCACTATTATATTGTTATGCTACATGTTACCTTGATGTTGACTTATTCATCCGTAATCCCCCCACGTCACCATATGGGCGACCGTAACAAGACGTCCGTCTCAGGATTGTCTGTATATATATTTCCAATGGACCAGTTACCATCTTGTTTATATATAGCGACACATTTCGCCTATCGTTAAGAAACCGTAATGGTTAGCGTGCTCAGTTAAACCAAAGACTATGAAATTTGTTTAGCTGCGCTTCTCTGCTAAGCACGCATCGCTATGGAATAATAGAAAAGACAGGTTGGCTCGATAAACCACGATTAAAGATCTACCACAATTACACAAAGGGTCACGTTCAGATAACCTTTACTCGTCTAATCGAGTTCTTAAATTGTATAGTATAAAACATTAATTCACAAATCAGAAGTTAGAATATATACAAAAGTATTCGTTTTCGAAGAATGGAGTTCCTTTCGCTTCGTTGTATTCTGAAAAGAAAATATTAAATGTAAATGGTATATATGTATTTGATTGTAAATATATAAGGATTATTTTGAGCCCAAATTTGATTGGATGTAGTTGTATTTTAATACCTTTATAACCTGTACATCTTGAATTCCTGAAAATGACAATGCGATTTGCATAGAAGAGAATGTCCCGGAGTATGTCATTTCATTGCAAGATTGTAAACATCATGTGATATTCTGCCAGAACGTGGAGAAATAATATACGTTTCAGAAAATATATGGTGTTGGAAAGGTTAATATTTAGACAACATGACAAGGTAGGCTCGAAAATAACCAGAAGACAATTAATGAAAATCAAACATCTATATATTAAAAAGTCAAATGAAATCTGTATGCTGGTACATTATAAAAGAAATTAGTAAAACAAAGAACAAGACGGATTTTTCACAACATTCTTGTACTAAGGTTTTCACTGATGTTGCAGATCTTCAGGTACAATGTTTATCACATATTTATATATCACACTGTTGAAATAGTGCCAAAACCCAACAGAAAAATCGTAGGAGGCGAAATTGATACCCCTCACACACAAATGGTCTCTCACTTTCCTGGCTTTTTACAAGCATTTCAATAAAAAGGAGTTGCTGGCTTAAACTAGTTGGCTGGGTCCATACTCTAACGAAATTTATTAATATGCTTACACCATAATTGTAAGTAATATTTAAATGGTTAGGAGACATTCATGCATTTCCCGATACGAACCGTATATTTCGTCTCCATCAGAAATGCATTATGCGGAAATACATGCCAACATCGAATAATAATAGAGCCTTGAAGCGATCCAAAATTTCTGCGATGCAAACAATTAATTCAGCAATTTAATACGTTACAGACGGCAATAACAACGGTACTTCAATGAGATGTAGAAATAACGATTTAAATGCTTAATAATAGAAAGAAATATTTGCCAGCTTTAATTTGATTTAAAAGGTCACCTGAATGTGACCTCGTATGGGATAGTATTAGATCACTATTCCCGACATAGTGGGTCGTCGTTGTCAGATCGTATGGTAGTTGGATTTACAACTACATGTGGACTTAATGCCTATCACCACTAATGTTGTTAGTTCGAATCCAGCTCCTGGTGAGGTGTTCGGTAATTTTGCTATTACACTTATTAACGGTACAACATCATATGATAAAGTTTGTCAGTGACTTGCCACAGGTCGGTTGTTTTCTCCGGTTTCCTCCACCAATAAAACTGACTACCACGATATAGCTCAAATATTGTTGAAAGTGGCGTTAAACACCACAACCCTAACAACTATTTCCGATATATCGAAAAATAGGGAGCCATTGAAGATAATATTATAATTATATTGTTGTCATAGATATTTGTCGCTGTTGAATGAAATATATTCAAATAGTATTCCGAACCCTTCATCGAGAACAGCTTTAAACTGTTTTAGTGGTCAATGATATGGAACTATTGTCGGCACCTATTTCAACGCTATGTTTCCTCTCATATAAAGTTGATTAAATTTGAATTTAATTTTGGATTAAATCAAACATCGCTAGAGAGACCCGATGGCACAATCGAGAGTGTACAATCAAGTAACACTGACAACATTGGAAACAAAAGAGAAGATGAAGAACAAACACAATTACACTGCTCACTTGATGAAGAACAAACACAATTACACTGCTCACTTGAGGAAGAACAAACACAATTACACTGCTCACTTGATGAAGAACAAACACAATTGCACTGCTCACTTGATGAAGAACAAACACAATTACACTGCTCACTTGATGAAGAACAAACACAATTACACTGCTCACTTGATGAAGAACAAACACAATTACACTGCTCACTTGATGAAGAACAAACACAATTACACTGCTCACTTGATGATAAACAAACACAATTACACTACTCACTTGATGAAGAACAAACACAATTACACTGCTCACTTGATGAAGAACAAACACAATTACACTGCTCACTTGATGAAGAACAAACACAATTACACTGCTCACTTGATGAAGAACAAACACAATTACACTGCTCACTTGATGAAGAACAAACACAATTACACTGCTCACTTGATGAAGAACAAACACAATTACACTGCTCACTTGATGAAGAACAAACACAATTACACTGCTCACTTGATGAAGAACAAACACAATTACACTGCTCACTTGATGAAGAACAAACACAATTACACTGCTCACTTGATGATAAACAAACACAATTACACTACTCACTTGATGAAGAACACACACAATTACACTGCTCACTTGATGAAGAACAAACACAATTACACTGCTCACTTGATGAAGAACAAACACAATTACACTGCTCACTTGATGAAGAATAAACACAATTACACTGCTCACTTGATGAAGAACAAACACAATTACACTGCTCACTTGATGAAGAACATACACAATTAAACTGCTCACTTGATGAAGAACAAACACAATTACAATGCTCACTTGAAGAACAAACACAATTACACTGCTCACTTGATGAAGAACAAACAATTACACTGCTCACTTGATGATAAACAAACACAATTGCACTGTTCACTTGATGAAGAACAAACACAATTATACTGCTCACTTGATGATAAACAAACACAATTACACTGCTCACTTGATGAAGAACAAACACAATTACACTGCTCACTTGATGAAGAACAAACACAATTACACTGCTCACTTGATGAAGAACAAACACAATTAAACTGCTCACTTGATGAAGAACAAACACAATTACACTGCTCACTTGATAAAGAACACACACAATTAAACTGCTCACTTGATGAAGAACAAACACAATTACACTGCTCATTTGATGATAAACAAACACAATTACACTGCTCACTTGATGAAGAACAAACACAATTACACTGCTCACTTGATGAAGAACAAACACAATTACACTGCTCACTTGATGAAGAACAAACACAATTACACTGATCACTTGATGAAGAACAAACACAATTACACTGCTCACTTGATGAAGAACAAACACAATTACACTGCTCACTTGAAGAAGAACAAACACAATTACACTGCTCACTTGATGAAGAACGAACACAATTACACTGCTCACTTGATGAAGAACAAACATAATTACACTGCTCACTTGAAGAAGAACAAACACAATTACACTGCTCACTTGATGAAGAACAAACACAATTACAATGCTCACTTGAAGAACAAACACAATTACACTGCTCACTTGATGAAGAACAAACAATTACACTGCTCACTTGATGATAAACAAACACAATTGCACTGTTCACTTGATGAAGAACAAACACAATTACACTGCTCACTTGATGATAAACAAACACAATTACACTGCTCACTTGATGAAGAACAAACACAATTACACTGCTCACTTGATGAAGAACAAACACAATTACACTGCTCACTTGATGAAGAACAAACACAATTAAACTGCTCACTTGATGAAGAACAAACACAATTACACTGCTCACTTGATAAAGAACACACACAATTAAACTGCTCACTTGATGAAGAACAAACACAATTACACTGCTCATTTGATGATAAACAAACACAATTACACTGCTCACTTGATGAAGAACAAACACAATTACACTGCTCACTTGATGAAGAACAAACACAATTACACTGCTCACTTGATGAAGAACAAACACAATTACACTGATCACTTGATGAAGAACAAACACAATTACACTGCTCACTTGATGAAGAACAAACACAATTACACTGCTCACTTGAAGAAGAACAAACACAATTACACTGCTCACTTGATGAAGAACGAACACAATTACACTGCTCACTTGATGAAGAACAAACACAATTACACTGCTCACTTGAAGAAGAACAAACACAATTACACTGCTCACTTGATGAAGAACAAACACAATTACACTGCTCACTTGATGAAGAACAAACACAATTACACTGCTCACTTGATGAAGAACAAACACAATTACACTGCTCACTTGATGAAGAACAAACAATTACACTGCTCACTTGATGATAAACAAACACAATTGCACTGTTCACTTGATGAAGAACAAACACAATTACACTGCTCACTTGATGATAAACAAACACAATTACACTGCTCACTTGATGAAGAACAAACACAATTACACTGCTCACTTGATGAAGAACAAACACAATTACACTGCTCACTTGATGAAGAACAAACACAATTAAACTGCTCACTTGATGAAGAACAAACACAATTACACTGCTCACTTGATAAAGAACACACACAATTAAACTGCTCACTTGATGAAGAACAAACACAATTACACTGCTCATTTGATGATAAACAAACACAATTACACTGCTCACTTGATGAAGAACAAACACAATTACACTGCTCACTTGATGAAGAACAAACACAATTACACTGCTCACTTGATGAAGAACAAACACAATTACACTGATCACTTGATGAAGAACAAACACAATTACACTGCTCACTTGATGAAGAACAAACACAATTACACTGCTCACTTGAAGAAGAACAAACACAATTACACTGCTCACTTGATGAAGAACGAACACAATTACACTGCTCACTTGATGAAGAACAAACACAATTACACTGCTCACTTGAAGAAGAACAAACACAATTACACTGCTCACTTGATGAAGAACAAACACAATTACACTGCTCACTTGATGAAGAACAAACACAATTACTCTGCTCACTTGATGAAGAACAAACACAATTACACTGCTCACTTGATGAAGAACAAACACAATTACACTGCTCACTTGATGAAGAACAAACACAATTACACTGCTCACTTGATGAAGAACAAACACAATTACACTGCTCACTTGATGATAAACAAACACAATTACACTACTCACTTGATGAAGAACACACACAATTACACTGCTCACTTGATGAAGAACAAACACAATTACACTGCTCACTTGATGAAGAACAAACACAATTACACTGCTCACTTGATGAAGAATAAACACAATTACACTGCTCACTTGATGAAGAACAAACACAATTACACTGCTCACTTGATGAAGAACATACACAATTAAACTCCTCACTTGATGAAGAACAAACACAATTACACTGCTCACTTGATGAAGAACAAACACAATTACACTGCTGACTTGATGAAGAACAAACACAATTACACTGCTCACGTGATGAAGAACAAACACAATTACACTGCTCACTTGATGAAGAACAAACACAATTACAATGCTCACTTGAAGAACAAACACAATTACACTGCTCACTTGATGAAGAACAAACAATTACACTGCTCACTTGATGATAAACAAACACAATTGCACTGTTCACTTGATGAAGAACAAACACAATTATACTGCTCACTTGATGATAAACAAACACAATTACACTGCTCACTTGATGAAGAACAAACACAATTACACTGCTCACTTGATGAAGAACAAACACAATTACACTGCTCACTTGATGAAGAACAAACACAATTAAACTGCTCACTTGATGAAGAACAAACACAATTACACTGCTCACTTGATAAAGAACACACACAATTAAACTGCTCACTTGATGAAGAACAAACACAATTACACTGCTCATTTGATGATAAACAAACACAATTACACTGCTCACTTGATGAAGAACAAACACAATTACACTGCTCACTTGATGAAGAACAAACACAATTACACTGCTCACTTGATGAAGAACAAACACAATTACACTGATCACTTGATGAAGAACAAACACAATTACACTGCTCACTTGATGAAGAACAAACACAATTACACTGCTCACTTGAAGAAGAACAAACACAATTACACTGCTCACTTGATGAAGAACGAACACAATTACACTGCTCACTTGATGAAGAACAAACACAATTACACTGCTCACTTGAAGAAGAACAAACACAATTACACTGCTCACTTGATGAAGAACAAACACAATTACAATGCTCACTTGAAGAACAAACACAATTACACTGCTCACTTGATGAAGAACAAACAATTACACTGCTCACTTGATGATAAACAAACACAATTGCACTGTTCACTTGATGAAGAACAAACACAATTACACTGCTCACTTGATGATAAACAAACACAATTACACTGCTCACTTGATGAAGAACAAACACAATTACACTGCTCACTTGATGAAGAACAAACACAATTACACTGCTCACTTGATGAAGAACAAACACAATTAAACTGCTCACTTGATGAAGAACAAACACAATTACACTGCTCACTTGATAAAGAACACACACAATTAAACTGCTCACTTGATGAAGAACAAACACAATTACACTGCTCATTTGATGATAAACAAACACAATTACACTGCTCACTTGATGAAGAACAAACACAATTACACTGCTCACTTGATGAAGAACAAACACAATTACACTGCTCACTTGATGAAGAACAAACACAATTACACTGATCACTTGATGAAGAACAAACACAATTACACTGCTCACTTGATGAAGAACAAACACAATTACACTGCTCACTTGAAGAAGAACAAACACAATTACACTGCTCACTTGATGAAGAACGAACACAATTACACTGCTCACTTGATGAAGAACAAACACAATTACACTGCTCACTTGAAGAAGAACAAACACAATTACACTGCTCACTTGATGAAGAACAAACACAATTACACTGCTCACTTGATGAAGAACAAACACAATTACACTGCTCACTTGATGAAGAACAAACACAATTACACTGCTCACTTGATGAAGAACAAACAATTACACTGCTCACTTGATGATAAACAAACACAATTGCACTGTTCACTTGATGAAGAACAAACACAATTACACTGCTCACTTGATGATAAACAAACACAATTACACTGCTCACTTGATGAAGAACAAACACAATTACACTGCTCACTTGATGAAGAACAAACACAATTACACTGCTCACTTGATAAAGAACACACACAATTAAACTGCTCACTTGATGAAGAACAAACACAATTACACTGCTCATTTGATGATAAACAAACACAATTACACTGCTCACTTGATGAAGAACAAACACAATTACACTGCTCACTTGATGAAGAACAAACACAATTACACTGCTCACTTGATGAAGAACAAACACAATTACACTGATCACTTGATGAAGAACAAACACAATTACACTGCTCACTTGATGAAGAACAAACACAATTACACTGCTCACTTGAAGAAGAACAAACACAATTACACTGCTCACTTGATGAAGAACGAACACAATTACACTGCTCACTTGATGAAGAACAAACACAATTACACTGCTCACTTGAAGAAGAACAAACACAATTACACTGCTCACTTGATGAAGAACAAACACAATTACACTGCTCACTTGATGAAGAACAAACACAATTACTCTGCTCACTTGATGAAGAACAAACACAATTACACTGCTCACTTGATGAAGAACAAACACAATTACACTGCTCACTTGATGAAGAACAAACACAATTACACTGCTCACTTGATGAAGAACAAACACAATTACACTGCTCACTTGATGAGGAACAAACACAATTACACTGCTGACTTGATGAAGCACAAACACAATTACACTGCTCACTTGATGAAGAACAAACACAATTACACTGCTGACTTGATGAAGAACAAACACAATCACACTGATCACTTGATGAAGAACAAACACAATCACACTGCTCACTTGATGAAGAACAAACACAATTACACTGCTCACTTGATGAAGAACAAACACAATTACACTGCTCACTTGATGAAGAACAAACACAATTACACTGCTCACTTGGTGATAAACAACAATCAATCAATATGTCCATGTAAACATAGTTTTCCTTTTAATGCTAATATGTAGTTTTGTACTTTTCAGTATCACTAACATGTCTTAGCTATACTGTCTGGTTTTTTCCTCTAATTTCGCCTTCACATATTTTGACTTTGAGCGAACCTGTTGGTTATTCCGGAAACGCTTCAAATTAAGATATCTACGTTTTGATTGCAATTGATTCCGTTGTTGCTCAGTAAATGACAATATCATTACATCAGAGAGGAAATTGAAATATACATGTACATGTATTGTATTGAATTACCTATATAATTCGATGCATTTTCAAAATATGTATGTACTTTATATACAGTTATATAGTTTCCTTGTACGAGTCGTTGTACTCTTTTTGTAGTAGTGTTTATTTTGCAATCGAGCGAGTATTAATACAGTGTCGGATAAACTTAATTGTGATTTAGTAACTATCCTAATACAGTGATTCAAGTAACTCAATTTTGTAGAACGACGAAGAGAAACGGTAACAGTATATAAGCGCGCACGTGATAGAGGACACCATGAAAATGATTAGTACAACACACCTTTCTTCTCTTTTCAGTCATTTTGGCAGTTGTTTTTAACCTTTTGACTTTGTATTATGAACGCAATATACATACATCATCGGTTAAAAAGAGATATATTTGCACTCACTGGAAACAGTGCTAAATGTTCGCCAATGGTAGTTTTTGTGGACCTGTGAGTAAATCATTGAATATGTCAATTACGTGTACTGAAATTAAAGTGATAAAATTGCCTGATATAATGCTCCTTTCAAATGTTGGCAATCGATGGTGCAGTACCGCAATTTAATTTGATATTTGTGCGGTATTTATTCGTTTTTACTGTTAAATCTAAATTATCTTCTAAAATACTAAGAACTTTCTTAATGAAAGACGACAGTTGATTAAACTCACAACAAAAGGAAAATACAAGTCTGTATTTTATATCTGTTAAAATTAAATTAAATTGCAGAACACAGGCATTACTTTTAAATTATTTTGACATTCGTTTCATTCTGGTTTGTTTGAAATTAGAATCGATATTAACATTTTGTTTTTACACAACCAGTACACATGACATGGCTGCTTATATGACGTGCAATTTGAAGGTAAATAATATAATACATGTACAGAATATATGAATCATTTAATAAGTGTTTACGAATTGGGGCGTCCCTCCCGGCATATTATAAACATAAGGTGGGTGTCCATTTTAATTTCATCTATTGCTTGGTAAAAGATAAGTAGTAATTATGACATATCATTGTTGATGTTAATTATAATAATTTATCATATATTTAGTACTTATTACATAGATTTTGAATGTCTGATCTGAAACCTGTATCACACACCCTAAATCGAATACCCTGTATCACACTCCTTTTGGAAAATTTCGTATCAGTATGCGGAAGGCCTCGGAAGTAATCCGCTTCAGTTTCAACAGACGATCATGTCATCCATTATGAGAAGAAGTCCATGGACGATGGAAATGGATGAATAAGGGTAATAACAAAATTACCGAACTCCGAACAATCTTACAAAGGGAAAGTCAAAACTCACAAGTATATAGACAGACAAAATCAGTCAACAACCGGAAAACTGTGAAAACCGTAATGACCCTGACTTGGTACAGGCATTTCTAAAGAAATAGTGGGTTGAATCAGATTTTAAAGCGCCAAACCTCCCGCTTTCATTACGGCTCAAAGTTTCCGGCTGTCACTATAACAGTATTTATAACAATACGTGAACAAAACAGGTAACACAGTTGTCAAAGCAGCAACAAACTCAGTGAAGTAAATGTCAAATTACGTCACACATTGATAAACAAATATTTTTGACATTTTTGTTGACATCTTATCTTTATGCATTTTCACTATATGAAAATCCATCGTTTATAATCTTTTCTGCAGAGACGGAATATATTTCGACAAGATCTTGGTATCGGAATATAAACTTTTTAAGAGATCGAATAAGGCGAATCTGTTTATAGCCCTGGTCCAGTAGCCTGTTTCTCAGATGAAGATGACGTTTCAGGAAATCAGAATAATTGCTACTGGCCCTTGCATAGCGAATCAATTGCGAGATGTAAACACCATATGCAGGAGAAGCTGGTATATTGCTGGACATATTTGGAAAATTTATGATTGTAAAATTGAAGTCGTCCCGTTTATCATAAATTTTAGTACTGATTTGACCACTGTCGTCAAATTCGAGGTATAAGTCCAAAAATGATGCGGACGAAGCTGTGGTCTCTTTAACTTCCAGCTCTGGAGGATATATCAATGATAGAAATTCTGCAAATCTAGAATTATTGATAGATAAAACGTCATCAATATACCTGTATGTGAAATTAAAGGCTCCAGCCTCATGAATCTTCTTATCTTTTACAAGCTTTTGAAGAAACTCCGACTCATATGAGTATAAAAATAAATCGGCTAGAAGAGGTGCACAATTCGCACCCAAAGGAGACAAATATGTTATCGATGAGGAACTCCAGCATACTGATCACTTGTTCCTCGGAGTAGCATGTTTTACCTTTTTGAAATATGTTTGAAAAATATGTGGAATTGTAGCCTAACACAACACATTGTGAGCCATAGTTTCTATGACAGAAAGCTTTGTGAAGTGTTTCTTTTAAGCGGGTTTTTAATTTGTCATGCGGTAGGGTGGTATATACAGTTGAAAAATCAAAAGTTTTGATGGAGGATACCTGAGAGAAAGATCCTGATTTAAGGTTATCCAAAAGATCTTTAGAGTTTTTCATATTCCACATGTGATTTATGCCACTACGCGAGTAAACAGTTTCACAATATTTATGGTGTCACTCTTTTACTGCAGACATAATCTTTTTCAGGTGAATAGACAATTCTTTCGTCGAACAAGTTGATGATCCCGCTATGTACCTTTCTTTGTATGGTGTCCCTAAATATCTTGATAGAGGACATTCTGCCATTGGTGGACAGGATACATAACAAAAATACAAAAGACGATCCTTTGTTTCAGGTTAATACAGATGAGTTTGTACTACAGATGAGGAATGCAAATACCGTCAGAACAACTAACTCCGATGTAAACAAATTCAAAGACTGGTCGAAGGAACAGAATGAAGACAGAGATAGTCATGAGATTTTGTCAGCAGAACTTGACTTATATGTTTAGCTAAATTTGTTTATGGTTCCTAAGACGCTTGATACTAATAAAACGATGAGCAAATTAAACAAATCAATATCACATGATGCTTCAGTGGAAATATATTATGAAAAGAACAATTCATATCATATCCGTAGCTCATGTTAGGTCAAATTACTAAATTACTGATGTGTATTTTATCTCCTCAGCGGGATTGAACCCAAATAGATATGTTAAGTAATACACATAATAATTACAGAAAACCGTGTGTAATCACCATTTCAAGTTGTGGTTTATAGGTTATCGTTCTTATTTCTGTAATTTACACAACTTCATTTTCTTTTTTTATAATTGATTTTCCATTTTAAATGATGTACATGCTAATCTTCCTGAGGCTTCATTATTAGATTATTTTTTCTCAATAACTTATAGTTAATAATTGAGTAATCAGCTTATTTTGGTTATTTATAGAATATTAGGGTAATATTCAAATGTGTTTATACAAATGGCGTATATATTTCAAAATGTATTAAACGAGATATTCTATTGCAATTATTATAACGGATGATAATGTCGTCAAAATGTTTTTAAGTTGAAAATTTGTAAAATCTATATTTCACAATTTGACAGTCAGTTTTATTGTTGGAGAAAAGATGAGTAACCGGAGAAAACCACCGATTTATTACAGATGCCGTAAATAGAAGAAGGACAGACAATACAATGATCAAAAGAGAAAAAACAAAATCACAAGCAACTATCTACAAAATATTACACATACAGCTATAGATAACGAACCGCATATGTGGTATAATGGCTAGCGTGCTCGCCTCGAGTGCGGTAGCTCGTGGGTTCAAGCCCAGGTCAAACAAACGACTATATAATTGGTATTTGTTGCTTCTCCGGTAAGCACTCATCATTAAGGAGTAAGAACAAAGACTGGTTGGCTTGGAATAAGAATGTATCCGAGTGGAGAGACATGTCTACCCGCGGACTGTTGCTTCAGTGAGCTAGCTCTATAAAAATCTAACTCAGCGTGTTGGTCTAGAACAAAACGGACATCCTCATCTCATTGAAAATTAACTGGTTCTCGCCATGATATAGCTGCAAATTGTTGAGTTGACGTTAAACAACAATCACTCACTCACTCACTAAAGATCACGTTGCATTCAAAGTCAGAAAAAACGTACATCGGCATTATATAATGTTTCGCCACGTTTCTGATTCAGAACATGAAAAGGCCAATTTGAAGGAACAAATTGTCATGACTATTACAAAGAGAAAAACTATGCATTGCATAAGTCTCAAACAAATTTAATTTGTTTTAAGGAATTAATTTTCGCTTGCAGTTTTCCTATCTAAGAATCCATATTGTATGTAATTATCAATAGAAAGTGTTTGACAAAAAAATGATCTTTTGAAAATGTGATGAATTGCATAATCCAAAAGTGTCATTCTCATTCTGTGAATATGTGTGGATTTTAACGCGACTAAAATCCATTTCGTTTTCCATATATATATATATTCAATATATTAAATTGATGGTGTACAAAATCAGTGAACGATATTTTAATGGTGTGCATTTGACACATATAACACAGCAACATCATAAATCGTTAATGTCTTGGTGTTATTTTCACATTAAATGCTGTGAAGCAAATAAATTTGCAATCTATCGCCTTATGTCAAGCAATGTTATATGTTGGAGCCTTGACATTTTCCGGATAAAAGTAATGTACCACATGAATAAGGGTAATAACAAAATTACCGAACTCCGAGCAATCTTACAAAGGGAAAGTCAAAACTCATAAGTATATAAACAGACTTTTGTCTGCCGAACATACCATAAACCTATATTTGACTATTGCTGATGCTGAAATGTTGGAAACTATGACTATCAAGCTGTTAGGGTGGAAATTTGTTATATAAAATGGAGTTCTGCTTTTGTAAATTTCTATGTTTGGGCTTTGTAGTTGATCTCTTCTGTTCTGTAATTTGATAAAGAAAATAACACACGATTTTGTGTGCCTTTGCTTTGAAACATTCGTTTATTGGAGGGCTCATGTCTTATTTATGTTATTTGTATATATTTACATGAAGTGTTCAAGATGACTTGACTATATGAGTAAGTTGGTGTGTCTTATTACAAGTAGGAACTGCTTACTCTTCTTGAGCACATGAGTTTACCTTTAGTTTTTTTTATGCGATCCAAACTGCTCATCTCTCATTCTTGCCTCCGTCCTGTGTTTTGTCTCTATCTCTCTTGCTTCCGTCCTGTCTCTCTCTCTCTTGCCTCCGTCCTGTGTTTTGTCTCTATCTCTCTTGCTTCCGTCCTGTCTCTCTCTCTCTTGCCTCCGTCCTGTGTTTTGTCTCTCTCTTGCCTCCGTCCTGTGTTTTGTCTCTCTCTCTTACCTCCGTCCTATAATTTGTCTTTCTCTCTTGCCTCCGTCCTGTGTTTTGTCTCTCTTGCCTCCGTCTTGTCTCTCTCGCTCTCTTACCTCCATCCTGTGTTTTGTCTCTCTCTCTTACCTCCGTCCTGTATTTTGTCTCTCTCTTACCTCCCTCCTGTGTTTTATCTCTCTCTCTTGCCTCCGTCCTGTATTTTGTCTCTCTCTCTCTCTCTTACCTCCCTCCTGTGTTTTATCTCTCTCTCTTGCCTCCGTCCTGTATTTTGTCTCTCTCTCTCTCTCTCTCTTACCTCCCTCCTGTGTTTTATCTCTCTCTCTTGCCTCCGTCCTGTATTTTGTCTCTCTCTCTTTTTTGCCTCCCTCCTGTGTTTTATCTCTCTCTCTTGCCTCCGTCCTGTATTTTCTCTCTCTCTCTCTTGCCTCCGTCCTGTATTTTGTCTCTCTCTCTCTTTTGCCTCCCTCCTGTGTTTTATCTCTCTCTCTTGCCTCCGTCCTGTATTTTCTCTCTCTCTCTCTCTCTCTTACCTCCCTCCTGTGTTTTATCTCTCTCTCTTGCCTCCGTCCTGTATTTTGTCTCTCTCTCTCTCTTGCCTCCCTCCTGTGTTTTGTCTCTCTCTCTCTCTCTTGCCTCCCTCCTGTGTTTTATCTCTCTCTCTTGCCTCCGTCCTGTATTTTGTTTGCCTAATATTGACAGTGTCTCTGGATTGTCCATTACGGATTACTCCTTCGTTTTGCTCTAACGTTGATTGAATTTAAAACGCTAGGTGCTTGCTCTCCATTGTGATTCTCCAAAATTGTCGATATCTAATCTGCATGCAGCAAGTAATAAAGTATGCCATTTTTTTTTGTATTTACTAGAAGGATGCATTGCACGACTGAAGCTGGTGCACATGTAGCAAGTTACAGGTCTTTATTCAGAAACACACATGACAATAACGATTAATTAAGTATTTGTATATTCAGATTGCATATTTGACATATACTGACTACTATATTTATGAAATACTGATATATCATTACTGAAAATGAATCACTTCATACATTGCAGTAAGAATACAACACATGTGCTCGATTTGTTTTTATGGTGCTCTTTTATGTGCTATTTTTAATCGTTATCGTTATTGTATGATGAGCGGCTAAATCTCTTCATATTTTTATAATACCCTCAACATCAATTTTCAATTAAAACCACCTGTCAAACATTCCCTTTAGCTTGAATAAGAAAGGAACGTATGTATATAAAGATGTATAGGAACATATTGTACACATTATTGGTATTCCAATTGGGGTTTCTGGGTTTCATAGAGGATTTTAATTTATGACAGTTTGAAGTCTTCATCTACGCAATTTTGTAATCGTGATAATGGATTGGTTAATCACAACTCAGTGTTTATCTCACAGATGACTCAGGATCTGTTTTCACTGTCGTAATCTCTTCTCGTTCCCACAATCCCTCTTTCATGATATATACTGGATTTTCACAATTCTCACAATAGGCCACGGAGCAGGAAATATTACCCTTCTGCGTTATTTTTTATGGGGTCCGAGGTGGTCACGATTAGTTTTCAGTTTTTCCTCTGGTTGATTATTTTAACGTTGGTTTTTATGTCCCGCATACTAATGTTTTGGGGAATTATTTTTCCAGTTTTCGGTTCGTCTGTTTGTCCATCCCGCTTTACTTTGTAGTACAACTCCTCTGAAGTCGTTGGTCTGTAGCGTTTGGTAGGATGATTGGTCATGACATGCAGTTGATCATATTATCCCACCATTTTGTAGGAGTTATAGGACTTTAACCTGTTCATGCATTTTCAATATAGTCATACTTTGTGTTACAATGTAAATTTACTGTTAACGAAAAGACAACTGTGCTACAAAAAACTGAAGGACATGCTACCGTTAGGGACCGACCATTTAACTTGCAGGGGGGGGGGGATATGGTTTTTTTGTTTCGTTCAGAATTTTTTTCCAGAATTCAACATTAGGTTATATGACAAAAACTCTGAATCAGACTATTTTTTTTTTCCTCCAACAAAATCAGAATATTTTTTTCAGCAACATTGGGAATCGGAATATTTTTTTTAGAAAAGAACATTACCCCCCCCCTTTCAAGTTAAATGATCGTTTCCTTAGGACATTGAACTTGTTGTCAATATTTTGGTTACGTGTCTATATTTCTGTATGAATCTATGTAATTGTTTTGTTTTGTTATTTGTTTACGTATATTACTCATGCATAATCAATTATTATATTCTAAATTAGGAGCTTAGAGACAAAAAAAATATCTATTTTTGCGGATAAAAGTATAGACGATGTCAAAAAAAAAAACGACTAATAATAAATTAAAAAGTACTATGTATCAATTGAACTTTGTTTCTCGTGATTATTATTCATAAATTCAAATGAGTTTGATATTATAGTTTTAAGTGTAGGCTTTGTATTGTCTGTCTTCATACAAATACGTAATTAATGCAATGATAATGATAAATGATTTGTTAATGAAATTTTAATGGACATTTAAATGGGAACAAAGCTTATAACACAATAGAGAAGACAATTTACCAATAATAACTTAAGTAGATACATTACATCACAAAATAAAATTCCATTAGAGTGTTAATAAAAACACGTAGATATCTACTTTAGTCTGCACCACACGTGTCATAAAGCTAAAACTGCATCACACGCGTCATAAAGATAAAACTTCATCTATCTGTTATCAATAATTAGTTGTGATTCATTACTTTGACTAGGCGATAATTTTATGAGAGTTATGATATTTTCCAGACAGTATGATCAACCGCTAAATTTGATAAATTATATAAACTGTGTTTATGTTTAGGAACTCCCTACATCAGAACCGTTATTTATGTCCCTGTTAGTTTTTATTGTATCAATTGGTGTGGTCTTGGATATTTGATATTGTGAGAAAGCTTAGAGCGCTCTGGTAAATCTGAGGACAGTTAGAGAATGAGTTCAGATGTGGATGGATGTGTTTCTAGGTTTATAATCATACTTTATAGATAATGAACTTGTAAATAATTAATATGTATATATATATGAATACAGATTTTATATTCATTAAAACCAGTGCCAAGTTAAGGGCCCCGTGACACATGTTTTTGAAATAACCTTCATTCGGTACATTCACACTTAAAAATTGGAAAACCAAATAATTTTATCTCTTTGATAGAAAGAAATCCAGAAGGCCAAAACAGTAATTCAGTCCCGACGATGAGCACCGGTGCTCCGCCGGTCCAAGACCAGTAAAACTTTGTTCGGTCCAGTATATTGTCTAATTTTTTTTTATAACTATATAAAAATCAATTCAATAATTTGATTCGGACCAGTAAATTCAAATTTTCATTTCGAGTATAGCATAATTGGCTTATGTTATCTATGCATGAAGGAGGACAACCTTGTTTTGATAATAATTACATTATCTGGGAATTGTAAATTTCACTAATTAATATTCAATATTGTTAAATAGGCAAACAATAGAAATGACGGTACAACGTGTACTGGTATGTTGTTGATATATATTGTTGAACTAATTACATATTGGTGCACATGTACTACAAGTTGATGTTCTTAGGTGATGCTTATAGACATATAATTAACGCTGCTAAGAAAAGATAATAGTCACATACATCAATCGACAAAACAAAAGTATCAATCATGTCGACATTATACAATCCAAAACATTTTTTTATTAGGTTTTTTCGTGTTGCTCGATCTTTAGTTTTCTGTGTAGAGTTTTGTAAATCGTTGTTTATCCTTTATCATTTGACCATTGTGTTGTATGTCCGTCTTAGATTTACGGATATTGATTATCTCTTTGGTATCTTTAAACTCTTCGTGTATATCCAATTAGGGAAAATAGTTGAAATATAACTTTTTACAATATATACTATCTAACATGGTATAAGAGGAGCCATATTAGAGTATATTTTTCTGATGTTGTTGTTTTTCTATTCTTTTATTTTATTCTTAGCGGCTTCAGTTTACCCAGTTCGTATCGTCCAGCTGCTGGTGGTAGAGTTTTAGATAAGGCGACCCACAAGAACAGGGATAATCAAACTGAAGCTGTTTTAGAGCTGTTGTTGGAATTTTCTAATGGAAGTGTTGATTGAATCCTGGTAGTTAACGTGCATCCGCACATTACTATACATATTCAGAACTTGAACATATATACAGAATTAAGGAGTAATGGGACAAACGAGCTATGTATTTTACTGCACCTGTAAAAGTGCTTAGAGTTGGATAGGGGCGAACAATGTAGCCTTTCATAGAGGCTACAATGTGCCTTCTCTTTTTAGAAGTTTACAAAATAGGTCATAAACGTGCAGAGATCACATTACCTACTAACTATACGATTCATAGTTCACAGTAGTTCTTCATATCATTCACGCATCAAAGAAAGAGGGGATTGGGTTTATGGTGTTTAATGCCACTTTCAACAATATTTCAGTTATACCGTGGACATCAGTTTTATTGGTGGTGGAAACTGGAAGTACCCGAAAAAAAAACGACCTGCTGCAAATGACTGACAAACTTTATCACATAATGTTGTATCGGGTACACCTCTCCTGAGCTTGATTCGAACTCACAACTTTAGAGGTGATAGACACTGATTGCATAGGTAATTGTCAATCCAACTACCATACGATCATTATCACGACGGCCCTCGACAGCAGCAAAGGAAGAAGATCACTTTTACCTGTGCTGTTGCTGACTGTTAGTAGTAGGTAACATATCGACATGTCATTCCAGTCAAAAATATTTGTTGATCAAATCAATTAAAGAAATCGTCTCAATACAACATTGTTATCAGGTGTAAATTAGCAAAATTGAGGTGTTTTTATTTCATTATATTTTATTTTTACCCCTTACCGTTGACTGCAACTGGCAAACTACAGTAGTTATGTAAAAATAAAACACTTAAGACATCTCCTTCCGTAGTCTAGTCAATTTGTGAAAAATCAGGAACAAATTGTGAAAGAACAAAAGTGTAGCCCATTATATTTGTATACACAATCATGTTGAAAGAAATATTAAAAGTCGCCAAATAAATAATAAGGAGAATTGTATGAATTTAATCACGAAAAAATTATGATTTGATCGTGAAAACTATTGACAGCCATCGGGGTGCGTACTCTAAATATATGATTGAAAAATACCAATTTGTACTACATAACTGGAGAAGTTGTCTCCCTTTAAAAAGCAAAAAAAAAAACCAACTAATTATGAACTCTATCAAATATACTTAACCGTCTATATATCTATGGCGACTTTTTTCTGTTAAAAGGGATGCAATAAAGTTGCTAAAACACAACTTTGGAATTATTTTGCAATTTGTTCACGGTTCGGCTATTTTTATCATAGATTAATTGGACACAGGGTAATACGATCCTGAGACATTCGTTAATATATAACATGTATAATTTTTATTTTAATTAGCAATAGTCTAAGAAAAGATAGATTTGATGTGCAATGAATGAGGAAATGAAAATAAAAGATCCCGTTGATTTATTGGAAACGGAAACATGAATTAAATCACATAACATACATTCGTACACATGGATACAATATTCATGACATAGAATGTTCTTTTTTTAATATTACTGATGATCTATTAGTCCCCGAGAGTATTTTCCGCCCTGTAGTTGGTGCTTTGAAACTAACATAGTTAATTGGACATATCTACAGTTAAATCATGGAATTGATTAAAATGTTCTCCCCCGGGCATATGTGAGCTTTTCTGCTTTTGTCTGTCCTCATTAGGCCCTTTGGTGTTCTTTCTCCCACAAACTTTTAAATTATTTAATTTTCCAATATTGTGTCTCTCCCAAAAACTTGTAAGAAAAATTTGAAGATACTAAAGGGGTAATCGGAAGCCGCAAATCGCAGAGGAACATTTGGTTTCTTGACTTTGAGCGTACCTGATAAAGGTTATTCCGGACACGTATCGTGCGCAATGAATTAGATATCTACGTTTTTATTAATCGAACGGCAACGGTGGTGCAATGGTAAGTGTGCTCGCCTCGAGAGCGGTAGATCGTTCGTTGGACCCCCGATCGGGTCAAACCAAAGACACTAACAATTGTATTTATTGCTTCTCAGCTAGACACGCAGCAATTAATTATAAAAGGAGAAAGAACAAAGACTCGTTGGCTCGGAATCGGGCTAATGTGTCCGAGTGTGGCGACATGTCTATCCGCGGACTGTTTTGTTTTTCAGTGAACTAGCACTATAAAAATCCAACTAAGGGTGTTGGTCTAGTACAAAGCGGATCTCATCATTAACATAGAAAATTAACTAGTTCTCGTCATGATATAGCTGAAAAATTGTTGCGTTGGGGTTTTTTAAACTACATATCACTAACACTATTTATCGACTTAGTGACTATTAAATCGGTTAATTGTTGTAGAGGCACGTGTAACATACAGTTGCTGATGAAATTATACTCGTATTAAAACAAATGAGGCAATTAATATGTAATTTACCACGTAAACATTAATTATTTAGATTCCACTTTGATTTGCACAAAGTGCAGTTTTATATTTCAGCATACAACTTTGTGCAACGTAAGCTCTAAATCTCCTTAACTTTGTGTAATGCAAGATCTAAATCTCCTCTAATTTTATTGATATTTCAAGTTCATGTTGTGTTTTTTCCGGAAGTTAACACAATTCCGATTTTATATAACTTTACAAAAAAATAGAGTGATGTATAAATCATTAAACATTGTAGGGGATCTGCTATATTAAAATATGAAAACCACTGAATGATTTAGTTGACATGTTGACTCTCTCTCTGCAACTCTACGTGCAATGTATCATAAAATAAAAACATACAATACTATACTGTCGGAACAGTTCCGAAAATGTAACAGAACAAGTGTCGAAACAGCTGCGAAATCGATACTTCACAAAACATGACCTCTCCTAACTCACAACACATGACCACCCATCTTACTCGCTTGATACAGGACTTTAAAAGTGATGAGCTTACACTAGTCTTATGGATCCACATTTCTCCTCTTAATGCAATAAAATGCGGATTTGCATAAATTTTGCTAACTTGGTTGGCCGTCGTGTATAATTCAGCTATGCTCATTACTTGTTTCCTGTATAGTGTATTGTCGACTATTGTTTGTCATTTTGCGTTCCGCGTGGCCACTTTATTGTCGGTCTTTTATATACGATGTTTGATAAACGCGCTTGGTAAGTCATGACGTTGTGTTATATACCAGTTATTCGTGACCAAACTGTCCATTTTCCCCGTTTATTTTAACAAGATGACATATGTTTACCTCTATAGGCCTATGTGGTTGTGTAGGGTTCATTGGTTCTGTGAAAGAACATGCAGGAGTGACGATTGAGAATATCACAATCTAATTAAATTGGTATGGAAACATATTAGCGGATTAATAACAATTTACTCTGTACACCTGTAATTCTTTACATTCTTTACTATACATTAAATTGCAAAATTACCCTGTTAATGTCTTTACATGCAGATTTTCGTTGCGTAAGACAGAAATCTGGCCTATTTTTATGAGGATTACAATCCCATTTTGTCAGATATTAAATATAATTTAAAGGTATATATAATACGTAGGAATATTAAACAGCTATATATAAAACATTAAACATTGCAGGGGATCAGCTATATTTGAAATAATGCATTATTTTGTCGTTATGTGCAATCTCTGCTTGTAGATAATTACATTTATTCTTCAGATCTTCTTCTTGTAATTGTGGTAAACAGATCTTGGGTTAAATAAGCGTTAATTTCTCTTACATGTATGTATATTTTTAAGACCGTATTGAAAAAAAGTTCTTTGAAAATAAAACCAAAAATAAAGAAAAAAGTGTCTGCTTTTTGTAAATGAAATAAACTTGAAGCGCTAAAAAAAATATAATAATTTATGTTTGTGCACGCAACGAATATGCATTTTAAGCACCATATTTGTGTTAACTATTACACCACCACGCAGTGCCGGATTTAGGACAAATGAGGCCTGGTATTAGTTAAATTATGAGGCCCCTGAAGGAGGTAGACCTACACAGGCAGTCAGGCATACATGCTCAGGAAATTTAGGATTAGTTAACATATTACGTTATATTAGGTCTGACATGTACACTGCGTCTGCAACGCGGGAAGATCCCCTGGTCAGGGTCCCTGTGCTTAAGCACACCTAAGCACAATCCGGCACTGCATCGCGTATTAATCGTAAGCAAATGCTTGAATACATTGTATTTCCAATTGTTTATTTCCAAGTTACTGCTCTTTTTTTTTATAGATTGTATTCCATGAAATAATATTAGAAACTGCTGTTATTGTTACCAATATGTTCGAGTAGACATTATACAGCTGTTTTATCAGGAACCGTCGTGTTCGTGATCATATAATAGTTACATGTACACCTACATGTCCCAATCGTAACTACTCGGCCATTCTCGCTACCCTGCAAATAACCTCGTATACATTAGGCGTATAAATCGCACTACTTTTCACATGTCAGTTACATGAAAGTTTGATAAAGTTATATTTTAAACAATTTTCTATATTTCAATTAAAGTTTTGATTAGTTTTGCATGATTAGATTTTACTTAGTATGTTTTCCATATTGGATTTTCGTGGACTATATTTGTGTGCGGCTTAACTTCGGGCAAGCAATTTAAGAAGAATTTCTACTATGTACGTACGAGGTTATTTGCAGGGTAGCGAGAATGGGCGAGTAGTTACGATTGCTACATGTCCAATCAGTGCCGATAATAGTCACATACATCGATACATTACGTGATAAATTGTGTCAGTGAGTTCCGGCAGGTTGGTGGTTTTCTCCTTGTACAACGGTTTCCTCCACCAATAAAACTGACCGCCACGATATAGCTGTAATAGTGTTGAACACGTCACAATGTCAAATCTTTATCTTTATATTTTAACCAACGGTAGATTAATAAGGTTTTCTTACAGTCTTGTAAAAATATGTTTATGATCACATTCATTGGATAGTTATATCTTCTGAATATTTATAACCGATAGATGCCACGTTCAAATTATGATATAGATCTGCATTAATACATGTATGATGTGTGTACTAGATTTTATTAAATTACTTTGATTTATTAGCCTTTATATGATCAAATCTGTCAATACAATATAAAAACTTTCATTGAGCCAATACGGCAAAAACCAGTCCAATACGGATACGGATATTTTCCGTATTGACCCAATTCCAGTCAGTCCAATAACAACTAGATCGGAATCCGCTAGACATTTCGACAATTGCAAGGAAAAATCCCGAGAGATATTGGACTGGTTAATTAATAAAGGTATCATTACGTGATGTTTTTCATATTGGCCTAGTTATAGGTCCTCGGTCTGCTGTATTGGCGTTCGGATGCGCCTCGGACCTATAACTAAGCCAATATGAAAAACATCACGTAATAATACTATAATACAAGAACGAATTGTCAAATTAAAGAAATTACAAAAACTATATATCAAAACACGGATTAACATTCTGAAATCATTAGGGAATATTGAACCTGTGAAATTTTCAAATACAATACAGTTATCTCCATTCTAATGTAATCATGTGTATAGATGTGTATTGCCACATTATTGACAAGATGACATAAACGGTAATCAGCTAAAATTCTCGTACCGTCCTATTTTAACGATGGAATCGATACCGTGAAAATTACACCATTAAATCGACAATTGATGCCGTGAAATTTTCAAATACAATACAGTTATCTCCATTCCAATGTAATCATGTGTATTGTCACATTATTGACAAGATATATGACGTATGCGGTAATCGGCTACAATTCTAAAAATATCTCATGCCATTTCAACCATGGAATTGATACCGTGACATTTACAGCATTGTCCAATCACAAACCAGGAATATTAAACAACTACATCAGATAATGCATTATTTATGATGTATTCGAATAAATGTTGTTCATAATTATATACTAAGAAATACTTATGATATATATAGAATAAAGGGCATTTTGTTTTCGATACTGTCCTTATCAGGATCATGATCTGGCGAACCCCATAGGGTGAGCCAGATGATTGTCCTGATAAAGACAGTATCGAATACAAATAGCCCTTTATTTTGTTTATCGGTAATTTACATACAAAAATCATTAAAACGTTAGAAAAAATATTTTTTTTGCAGTTACAGAAAAGATTTCGGATCTAAACTCTATTTATTTCCATGCAAAAACTATTCTTTTTGGGGACTACTTTTTTTTTAGCATATTTTGGTTTGTGAAGCGTCATTCATTCAAACCGCGCGCTACATTTTCAGTTGAACTATGAATGTGACGTCACAGGGCGTAATTGTCACCGTTCCTCAAATTTGTGCATATTTCGTGGATAACCCACATAATTTGGAAATTGATTCATTTAAAATTGCAGTAAGTGAACATATATTATTATATTTTAAGAATTCAAAAAGCAATTTTTGTGTACACATGATAATGTGCGGCACACGTTGTCTATGCTGTGTGTCATCTCATGGTGTACTTTCGTTTTCGACAGGTAAACATTCCACATGCTTCCACCGGATATGTGTATTCATTCACATTTTAAGATAAAATCAACATCACATGCCGTGAGAACCATAATACCATCAAATAATGGTCTAGGCATAGAAAAGATTGTCATTTTCCTGTTTACTGGATAGTACTTTGTTTATGTTGAATCTTAGTACATTTTTAGTAGCTGGTATATATGGTAAATAGAACATCAAGACATCTAGATTTTTTAGTTGATCATCTGCACATAGTTCATGCTGTATGTATTTTTGTAGATTTTGGCTACTGCATGGATCCATTAGCATTGACATGTATGGTGGCGGCACCTAACATCAAAATCTGTTTTGAGACATTCCATAGAATAAAGAATTTTAATTGACCTTTTCGAGCCTTTACTTTGATATCTTATTAATTAATTTTTACGCTTGAAATGCAGTTTCGAACACATGTTTATCTATTTTGTTTATAGTTCACTGACCTCGTGATTGATGTTGTCAAAATATGTCCGACATGTGTTTTCGATCACCCCAAAGGAGTTCCAAATTTGATAAGGTTGAGCTTCTAAAGGAGCACCTGTGTGTATAATTTCGGTTTACTTCCACATTTACCCAATTTGTAGTATATCTATACATTTTTTTTTATTATTATTATTTACAGTGTATTTCTGAATGGTGTGTGTTCAAACTGTTGAGGACCATGAGGAGACGTTTTAATGTTTTTTTCTTCATTTTGTTGTGACTTTTTACATATTACTATTTACTACATATTTTCTAAATAAATCACAAGGACATTTAACCCACATGTTCTATAGTATTTATTTATTCATTTTGTTTGTTTGTTATGTATTACCATTTTAAAAATAGCAACGATTTACATTTTCTGATATAAGGACCCACTCCTTTAGACCCTCACTTAAAAGAGACATAATGCCATTGGCCAGGCTGATCACATGACTTCACGGTTTCAATGGAAGATCAATATTGCAAACGACAAGGAAGAATATTAAAAAAGGGGGTAAGGGTACGTCTGA
This sequence comes from Bathymodiolus brooksi, assembly GCA_963680875.1. NCBI lineage: Eukaryota > Metazoa > Mollusca > Bivalvia > Mytilida > Modiolidae > Bathymodiolus > Bathymodiolus brooksi. The sequence goes on from OY804590.1 coordinate 81,503,003, forward strand.
AGAGGGTTTTAAACTTGGACTTTTTTGGGAACTAGAAAAATGGCAACATTTTAGTACAACAAGACAGAATAAAGTGTCTTACCTGCTTTATTCGCATTGTGTCCGATGCAAGCTGCTCAAAAGATTTCTTGCGTCATCTTTTTTGCAACCATATGCAAATTAGCGGAGGTGTAGTACACGCGCTACACAATAATGTTTGGTATGCAAAGATCGAAAACTAGTGCCGATCGAAAACGAAAGCAACGACCAGCAGACGATTTCCTTCTGGAAATCTCGCCAAGATTTAGTGTAATTAATAGGGATTTACCGTGGAAACAGTGAATCATATTAATTAATTTTTCTTCAAATTCAATTGAATATTTCATTGCAAACAACCGCATTTTACAATTTACTTCCCGAAACATCGTGACATCATTGTTTTCATTAGCGACGACCGATATTGACCTAGCACGATTGCGTCACAGTACATATCCTTCCGCGTTGGTCAGCGCATGTCAAATGATGAACTGACCCAATAAATCTCTGATATGGTCTAGTACGTCGACCCTAGCTTTATCTATGACACACTTCAAAGGAATGCGGCACAACTTACCGATAAAACCACATATGTGGTAAAATACTTATTGTGCTCGTCTCGAGCGGTGTTGATCAGGGCTTCGAGGCAGACAACATTAAACAGCAAGAACAAAGATTGGTTGACGATTCGAAATTATAATAATTGGAGCGACATGTCTACTCTCTGACTGTTGTTTCAGGAGCTAATACTGCAATCTACCTAAGCATAGTACAAAGCTGACATCATCTCATCGTATATAACTTGTTCACGCAGTGAGGGGTCGTCTTGATAGTTAGATTTATAACTACCTATGCAATCAGTGCCTATCACTGCACAGGCGAGGCAGGACAGTGGTTTTCACCGGGTACTCCGGTTTCGTCCACCAATAAAACTGACCGCCACGATATAACTGAAATAGTGTTGTAAGTTGCGTTAAACACCATAAACCTAACCCTGTCCTGACAGTGGAATAGCCGAATACTTGTTCACTCGGCGTTAAACAACAATAACTCCCTCCCTCCCTCACTTATATATATATATATATATATATATATATATATATATATATATATATATATATATATATATATATATGGTTGTCACTTGCTTCTAGACGTTTGTATAATATACTTTATTTCCTGTGACTGTATAATGAATTCTTCATTATCCTATACAATATATTAAAAATTGCTGAGTTAGATTGCTGTCAAATTATAATATTAAGTATATATGTACCATCTACACACGCTTATGCACATGTCTTACGTCTATCCCTAGATTTACCTTACGAGAAAAGGTAACACTAGGATTATTGAAGCTCCTTTTTTAGGGAGTGGATGTGGTCGAGTGGTCTAGGGCGCTGGACGTAAGGCTAAGCGAATGGTGCTGCAGTGTATCAATGGTGTGGGTTCAAATCCCGTCGAGGGAAGAACAAAAATTTGACAGCTCTAAGATCTAATTCTAAACACTGTTTGGTTTAATTTTCAGACGTATATAATATTTAGTATTAACCTAGTATCCTTAGTAACTTTCAGATCCAGTGGGACAGATATATTGTATGGTTGTCACTTGCTTCTAGACGTTTGTATAATATACTTTATTTCCTGTGACTGTATAATAAATTCTTCATTATCCTATACAATATATTAAAAATTGCTGAGTTAGATTGCTGTCAAATTATAATATTAAGTATATATGTACCATCTACACACGCTTATGCACATGTCTTACGTCTATCCCTAGATTTACCTTACGAGAAAAGGTAACACTAGGATTATTGAAGCTCCTTTTTTTAGGGAGTGGATGTGGTCGAGTGGTCTAGGGCGCTGGACGTAAGGCTAAGCGAATGGTGCTGCAGTGTATCAATGGTGTGGGTTCAAATCCCGTCGACGGAAGAACAAAAATTTGACAGCTCTAAAATCTAATTCTAACACTGTTTGGTTTAATTTTCAGACGTATATAATATTTAGTATTAACCTAGTATCCTTAGTAACTTTCAGATCCAGTGGGACAGATATATTGTATGGTTGTCACTTGCTTCTAGACGTTTGTATAATATACTTTATTTCCTGTGACTGTATAATGAATTCTTCATTATCCTATACAATATATTAAAAATTGCTGAGTTAGATTGCTGTCAAATTATAATATTAAGTATATATGTACCATCTACACACGCTTATACACATGTCTTACGTCTATCCCTAGATTTACCTTACGAGAAAAGGTAACACTAGGATTATTGAAGCTCCTTTTTTAGGGAGTGGATGTGGTCGAGTGGTCTAGGGCGCTGGACGTAAGGCTAAGCGAATGGTGCTGCAGTGTATCAATGGTGTGGGTTCAAATCCCGTCGAGGGAAGAACAAACATTTGACAGCTCTAAAATCTAATTCTAACACTGTTTGGTTTAATTTTCAGACGTATATAATATTTAGTATTAACCTAGTATCCTTAGTAACTTTCAGATCCAGTGGGACAGATATATTGTATGGTTGTCACTTGCTTCTAGACGTTTGTATAATATACTTTATTTCCTGTGACTGTATAATGAATTCTTCATTATCCTATACAATATATTAAAAATTGCTGAGTTAGATTGCTGTCAAATTATAATATTAAGTATATATGTACCATCTACACACGCTTATACACATGTCTTACGTCTATCCCTAGATTTACCTTACGAGAAAAGGTAACACTAGGATTATTGAAGCTCCTTTTTTTAGGGAGTGGATGTGGTCGAGTGGTCTAGGGCGCTGGACGTAAGGCTAAGCGAATGGTGCTGCAGTGTATCAATGGTGTGGGTTCAAATCCCGTCGAGGGAAGAACAAAAATTTGACAGCTCTAAAATCTAATTCTAAACACTGTTTGGTTTAATTTTCAGACGTATATAATATTTAGTATTAACCTAGTATCCTTAGTAACTTTCAGATCCAGTGGGACATATATATTGTATGGTTGTCACTTGCTTCTAGACGTTTGTATAATATACTTTATTTCCTGTGACTGTATAATGAATTCTTCATTATCCTATACAATATATTAAAAATTGCTGAGTTAGATTGCTGTCAAATTATAATATTAAGTATATATGTACCATCTACACACGCTTATACACATGTCTTACGTCTATCCCTAGATTTACCTTACGAGAAAAGGTAACACTAGGATTATTGAAGCTCCTTTTTTTAGGGAGTGGATGTGGTCGAGTGGTCTAGGGCGCTGGACGTAAGGCTAAGCGAATGGTGCTGCAGTGTATCAATGGTGTGGGTTCAAATCCCGTCGACGGAAGAACAAAAATTTGACAGCTCTAAAATCTAATTCTAACACTGTTTGGTTTAATTTTCAGACGTATATAATATTTAGTATTAACCTAGTATCCTTAGTAACTTTCAGATCCAGTGGGACAGATATATTGTATGGTTGTCACTTGCTTCTAGACGTTTGTATAATATACTTTATTTCCTGTGACTGTATAATGAATTATTCATTATCCTATACAATATATTAAAAATTGCTGAGTTAGATTGCTGTCAAATTATAATATTAAGTATATATGTACCATCTACACACGCTTATACACATGTCTTACGTCTATCCCTAGATTTACCTTACGAGAAAAGGTAACACTAGGATTATTGAAGCTCCTTTTTTAGGGAGTGGATGTGGTCGAGTGGTCTAGGGCGCTGGACGTAAGGCTAAGCGAATGGTGCTGCAGTGTATCAATGGTGTGGGTTCAAATCCCGTCGAGGGAAGAACAAACATTTGACAGCTCTAAAATCTAATTCTAACACTGTTTGGTTTAATTTTCAGACGTATATAATATTTAGTATTAACCTAGTATCCTTAGTAACTTTCAGATCCAGTGGGACAGATATATTGTATGGTTGTCACTTGCTTCTAGACGTTTGTATAATATACTTTATTTCCTGTGACTGTATAATGAATTCTTCATTATCCTATACAATATATTAAAAATTGCTGAGTTAGATTGCTGTCAAATTATAATATTAAGTATATATGTACCATCTACACACGCTTATACACATGTCTTACGTCTATCCCTAGATTTACCTTACGAGAAAAGGTAACACTAGGATTATTGAAGCTCCTTTTTTTAGGGAGTGGATGTGGTCGAGTGGTCTAGGGCGCTGGACGTAAGGCTAAGCGAATGGTGCTGCAGTGTATCAATGGTGTGGGTTCAAATCCCGTCGAGGGAAGAACAAAAATTTGACAGCTCTAAAATCTAATTCTAAACACTGTTTGGTTTAATTTTCAGACGTATATAATATTTAGTATTAACCTAGTATCCTTAGTAACTTTCAGATCCAGTGGGACATATATATTGTATGGTTGTCACTTGCTTCTAGACGTTTGTATAATATACTTTATTTCCTGTGACTGTATAATGAATTCTTCATTATCCTATACAATATATTAAAAATTGCTGAGTTAGATTGCTGTCAAATTATAATATTAAGTATATATGTACCATCTACACACGCTTATACACATGTCTTACGTCTATCCCTAGATTTACCTTACGAGAAAAGGTAACACTAGGATTATTGAAGCTCCTTTTTTTAGGGAGTGGATGTGGTCGAGTGGTCTAGGGCGCTGGACGTAAGGCTAAGCGAATGGTGCTGCAGTGTATCAATGGTGTGGGTTCAAATCCCGTCGACGGAAGAACAAACATTTGACAGCTCTAAAATCTAATTCTAACACTGTTTGGTTTAATTTTCAGACGTATATAATATTTAGTATTAACCTAGTATCCTTAGTAACTTTCAGATCCAGTGGGACAGATATATTGTATGGTTGTCACTTGCTTCTAGACGTTTGTATAATATACTTTATTTCCTGTGACTGTATAATGAATTCTTCATTATCCTATACAATATATTAAAAATTGCTGAGTTAGATTGCTGTCAAATTATAATATTAAGTATATATGTACCATCTACACACGCTTATACACATGTCTTACGTCTATCCCTAGATTTACCTTACGAGAAAAGGTAACACTAGGATTATTGAAGCTCCTTTATTTAGGGAGTGGATGTGGTCGAGTGGTCTAGGGCGCTGGACGTAAGGCTAAGCGAATGGTGCTGCAGTGTATCAATGGTGTGGGTTCAAATCCCGTCGAGGGAAGAACAAAAATTTGACAGCTCTAAAATCTAATTCTAAACACTGTTTGGTTTAATTTTCAGACGTATATAATATTTAGTATTAACCTAGTATCCTTAGTAACTTTCAGATCCAGTGGGACAGATATATTGTATGGTTGTCACTTGCTTCTAGACGTTTGTATAATATACTTTATTTCCTGTGACTGTATAATAAATTCTTCATTATCCTATACAATATATTAAAAATTGCTGAGTTAGATTGCTGTCAAATTATAATATTAAGTATATATGTACCATCTACACACGCTTATGAACATGTCTTACTTCTATCCCTAGATTTACCTTACGAGAAAAGGTAACACTAGGATTATTGAAGCTCCTTTTTTTAGGGAGTGGATGTGGTCGAGTGGTCTAGGGCGCTGGACGTAAGGCTAAGCGAATGGTGCTGCAGTGTATCAATGGTGTGTGTTCAAATCCCGTCGACGGAAGAACAAAATTTGACAGCTCTAAAATCTAATTCTAACACTGTTTGGTTTAATTTTCAGACGTATATAATATTTAGTATTAACCTAGTATCCTTAGTAACTTTCAGATCCAGTGGGACATATATATTGTATGGTTGTCACTTGCTTCTAGACGTTTGTATAATATACTTTATTTCCTGTGACTGTATAATGAATTCTTCATTATCCTATACAATATATTAAAAATTGCTGAGTTAGATTGCTGTCAAATTATAATATTAAGTATATATGTACCATCTACACACGCTTATACACATGTCTTACGTCTATCCCTAGATTTACCTTACGAGAAAAGGTAACACTAGGATTATTGAAGCTCCTTTTTTTAGGGAGTGGATGTGGTCGAGTGGTCTAGGGCGCTGGACGTAAGGCTAAGCGAATGGTGCTGCAGTGTATCAATGGTGTGGGTTCAAATCCCGTCGACGGAAGAACAAACATTTGACAGCTCTAAAATCTAATTCTAACACTGTTTGGTTTAATTTTCAGACGTATATAATATTTAGTATTAACCTAGTATCCTTAGTAACTTTCAGATCCAGTGGGACAGATATATTGTATGGTTGTCACTTGCTTCTAGACGTTTGTATAATATACTTTATTTCCTGTGACTGTATAATGAATTCTTCATTATCCTATACAATATATTAAAAATTGCTGAGTTAGATTGCTGTCAAATTATAATATTAAGTATATATGTACCATCTACACACGCTTATGCACATGTCTTACGTCTATCCCTAGATTTACCTTACGAGAAAAGGTAACACTAGGATTATTGAAGCTCCTTTTTTAGGGAGTGGATGTGGTCGAGTGGTCTAGGGCGCTGGACGTAAGGCTAAGCGAATGGTGCTGCAGTGTATCAATGGTGTGGGTTCAAATCCCGTCGAGGGAAGAACAAAAATTTGACAGCTCTAAAATCTAATTCTAAACACTGTTTGGTTTAATTTTCAGACGTATATAATATTTAGTATTAACCTAGTATCCTTAGTAACTTTCAGATCCAGTGGGACAGATTTATTGTATGGTTGTCACTTGCTTCTAGACGTTTGTATAATATACTTTATTTCCTGTGACTGTATAATGAATTCTTCATTATCCTATACAATATATTAAAAATTGCTGAGTTAGATTGCTGTCAAATTATAATATTAAGTATATATGTACCATCTACACACGCTTATACACATGTCTTACGTCTATCCCTAGATTTACCTTACGAGAAAAGGTAACACTAGGATTATTGAAGCTCCTTTTTTAGGGAGTGGATGTGGTCGAGTGGTCTAGGGCGCTGGACGTAAGGCTAAGCGAATGGTGCTGCAGTGTATCAATGGTGTGGGTTCAAATCCCGTCGAGGGAAGAACAAACATTTGACAGCTCTAAAATCTAATTCTAACACTGTTTGGTTTAATTTTCAGACGTATATAATATTTAGTATTAACCTAGTATCCTTAGTAACTTTCAGATCCAGTGGGACAGATATATTGTATGGTTGTCACTTGCTTCTAGACGTTTGTATAATATACTTTATTTCCTGTGACTGTATAATGAATTCTTCATTATCCTATACAATATATTAAAAATTGCTGAGTTAGATTGCTGTCAAATTATAATATTAAGTATATATGTACCATCTACACACGCTTATACACATGTCTTACGTCTATCCCTAGATTTACCTTACGAGAAAAGGTAACACTAGGATTATTGAAGCTCCTTTTTTTAGGGAGTGGATGTGGTCGAGTGGTCTAGGGCGCTGGACGTAAGGCTAAGCGAATGGTGCTGCAGTGTATCAATGGTGTGGGTTCAAATCCCGTCGAGGGAAGAACAAAAATTTGACAGCTCTAAAATCTAATTCTAAACACTGTTTGGTTTAATTTTCAGACGTATATAATATTTAGTATTAACCTAGTATCCTTAGTAACTTTCAGATCCAGTGGGACATATATATTGTATGGTTGTCACTTGCTTCTAGACGTTTGTATAATATACTTTATTTCCTGTGACTGTATAATGAATTCTTCATTATCCTATACAATATATTAAAAATTGCTGAGTTAGATTGCTGTCAAATTATAATATTAAGTATATATGTACCATCTACACACGCTTATACACATGTCTTACGTCTATCCCTAGATTTACCTTACGAGAAAAGGTAACACTAGGATTATTGAAGCTCCTTTTTTTAGGGAGTGGATGTGGTCGAGTGGTCTAGGGCGCTGGACGTAAGGCTAAGCGAATGGTGCTGCAGTGTATCAATGGTGTGGGTTCAAATCCCGTCGACGGAAGAACAAACATTTGACAGCTCTAAAATCTAATTCTAACACTGTTTGGTTTAATTTTCAGACGTATATAATATTTAGTATTAACCTAGTATCCTTAGTAACTTTCAGATCCAGTGGGACAGATATATTGTATGGTTGTCACTTGCTTCTAGACGTTTGTATAATATACTTTATTTCCTGTGACTGTATAATGAATTCTTCATTATCCTATACAATATATTAAAAATTGCTGAGTTAGATTGCTGTCAAATTATAATATTAAGTATATATGTACCATCTACACACGCTTATACACATGTCTTACGTCTATCCCTAGATTTACCTTACGAGAAAAGGTAACACTAGGATTATTGAAGCTCCTTTATTTAGGGAGTGGATGTGGTCGAGTTGTCTAGGGCGCTGGACGTAAGGCTAAGCGAATGGTGCTGCAGTGTATCAATGGTGTGGGTTCAAATCCCGTCGAGGGAAGAACAAAAATTTGACAGCTCTAAAATCTAATTCTAAACACTGTTTGGTTTAATTTTCAGACGTATATAATATTTAGTATTAACCTAGTATCCTTAGTAACTTTCAGATCCAGTGGGACAGATATATTGTATGGTTGTCACTTGCTTCTAGACGTTTGTATAATATACTTTATTTCCTGTGACTGTATAATAAATTCTTCATTATCCTATACAATATATTAAAAATTGCTGAGTTAGATTGCTGTTAAATTATAATATTAAGTATATATGTACCATCTACACACGCTTATGCACATGTCTTACGTCTATCCCTAGATTTACCTTACGAGAAAAGGTAACACTAGGATTATTGAAGCTCCTTTTTTTAGGGAGTGGATGTGGTCGAGTGGTCTAGGGCGCTGGACGTAAGGCTAAGCGAATGGTGCTGCAGTGTATCAATGGTGTGGGTTCAAATCCCGTCGACGGAAGAACAAAAATTTGACAGCTCTAAAATCTAATTCTAAACACTGTTTGGTTTAATTTTCAGACGTATATAATATTTAGTATTAACCTAGTATCCTTAGTAACTTTCAGATCCAGTGGGACAGATATATTGTATGGTTGTCACTTGCTTCTAGACGTTTGTATAATATACTTTATTTCCTGTGACTGTATAATAAATTCTTCATTATCCTATACAATATATTAAAAATTGCTGAGTTAGATTGCTGTCAAATTATAATATTAAGTATATATGTACCATCTACACACGCTTATGCACATGTCTTACGTCTATCCCTAGATTTACCTTACGAGAAAAGGTAACACTAGGATTATTGAAGCTCCTTTTTTTAGGGAGTGGATGTGGTCGAGTGGTCTAGGGCGCTGGACGTAAGGCTAAGCGAATGGTGCTGCAGTGTATCAATGGTGTGGGTTCAAATCCCGTCGACGGAAGAACAAAAATTTGACAGCTCTAAAATCTAATTCTAACACTGTTTGGTTTAATTTTCAGACGTATATAATATTTAGTATTAACCTAGTATCCTTAGTAACTTTCAGATCCAGTGGGACAGATATATTGTATGGTTGTCACTTGCTTCTAGACGTTTGTATAATATACTTTATTTCCTGTGACTGTATAATGAATTCTTCATTATCCTATACAATATATTAAAAATTGCTGAGTTAGATTGCTGTCAAATTATAATATTAAGTATATATGTACCATCTACACACGCTTATGCACATGTCTTACGTCTATCCCTAGATTTACCTTACGAGAAAAGGTAACACTAGGATTATTGAAGCTCCTTTTTTTAGGGAGTGGATGTGGTCGAGTGGTCTAGGGCGCTGGACGTAAGGCTACGCGAATGGTGCTGCAGTGTATCAATGGTGTGGGTTCAAATCCCGTCGACGGAAGAACAAAAATTTGACAGCTCTAAAATCTAATTCTAAACACTGTTTGGTTTAATTTTCAGACGTATATAATATTTAGTATTAACCTAGTATCCTTAGTAACTTTCAGATCCAGTGGGACAGATATATTGTATGGTTGTCACTTGCTTCTAGACGTTTGTATAATATACTTTATTTCCTGTGACTGTATAATAAATTCTTCATTATCCTATACAATATATTAAAAATTGCTGAGTTAGATTGCTGTCAAATTATAATATTAAGTATATATGTACCATCTACACACGCTTATGCACATGTCTTACGTCTATCCCTAGATTTACCTTACGAGAAAAGGTAACACTAGGATTATTGAAGCTCCTTTTTTTAGGGAGTAGATGTGGTCGAGTGGTCTAGGGCGCTGGACGTAAGGCTAAGCGAATGGTGCTGCAGTGTATCAATGGTGTGGGTTCAAATCCCGTCGACGGAAGAACAAAAATTTGACAGCTCTAAAATCTAATTCTAACACTGTTTGGTTTAATTTTCAGACGTATATAATATTTAGTATTAACCTAGTATCCTTAGTAACTTTCAGATCCAGTGGGACAGATATATTGTATGGTTGTCACTTGCTTCTAGACGTTTGTATAATATACTTTATTTCCTGTGACTGTATAATGAATTCTTCATTATCCTATACAATATATTAAAAATTGCTGAGTTAGATTGCTGTCAAATTATAATATTAAGTATATATGTACCATCTACACACGCTTATACACATGTCTTACGTCTATCCCTAGATTTACCTTACGAGAAAAGGTAACACTAGGATTATTGAAGCTCCTTTTTTTAGGGAGTGGATGTGGTCGAGTGGTCTAGGGCGCTGGACGTAAGGCTAAGCGAATGGTGCTGCAGTGTATCAATGGTGTGGGTTCAAATCCCGTCGAGGGAAGAACAAAAATTTGACAGCTCTAAAATCTAATTCTAAACACTGTTTGGTTTAATTTTCAGACGTATATAATATTTAGTATTAACCTAGTATCCTTAGTAACTTTCAGATCCAGTGGGACAGATATATTGTATGGTTGTCACTTGCTTCTAGACGTTTGTATAATATACTTTATTTCCTGTGACTGTATAATAAATTCTTCATTATCCTATACAATATATTAAAAATTGCTAAGTTAGATTGCTGTCAAATTATAATATTAAGTATATATGTACCATCTACACACGCTTATGCACATGTCTTACGTCTATCCCTAGATTTACCTTACGAGAAAAGGTAACACTAGGATTATTGAAGCTCCTTTTTTTAGGGAGTGGATGTGGTCGAGTGGTCTAGGGCGCTGGACGTAAGGCTAAGCGAATGGTGCTGCAGTGTATCAATGGTGTGGGTTCAAATCCCGTCGACGGAAGAACAAAATTTGACAGCTCTAAAATCTAATTCTAACACTGTTTGGTTTAATTTTCAGACGTATATAATATTTAGTATTAACCTAGTATCCTTAGTAACTTTCAGATCCAGTGGGACAGATATATTGTATGGTTGTCACTTGCTTCTAGACGTTTGTATAATATACTTTATTTCCTGTGACTGTATAATGAATTCTTCATTATCCTATACAATATATTAAAAATTGCTGAGTTAGATTGCTGTCAAATTATAATATTAAGTATATATGTACCATCTACACACGCTTATACACATGTCTTACGTCTATCCCTAGATTTACCTTACGAGAAAAGGTAACACTAGGATTATTGAAGCTCCTTTTTTAGGGAGTGGATGTGGTCGAGTGGTCTAGGGCGCTGGACGTAAGGCTAAGCGAATGGTGCTGCAGTGTATCAATGGTGTGGGTTCAAATCCCGTCGAGGGAAGAACAAAAATTTGACAGCTCTAAAATCTAATTCTAAACACTGTTTGGTTTAATTTTCAGACGTATATAATATTTAGTATTAACCTAGTATCCTTAGTAACTTTCAGATCCAGTGGGACAGATATATTGTATGGTTGTCACTTGCTTCTAGACGTTTGTATAATATACTTTATTTCCTGTGACTGTATAATAAATTCTTCATTATCCTATACAATATATTAAAAATTGCTGAGTTAGATTGCTGTCAAATTATAATATTAAGTATATATGTACCATCTACACACGCTTATGCACATGTCTTACGTCTATCCCTAGATTTACCTTACGAGAAAAGGTAACACTAGGATTATTGAAGCTCCTTTTTTTAGGGAGTGGATGTGGTCGAGTGGTCTAGGGCGCTGGACGTAAGGCTAAGCGAATGGTGCTGCAGTGTATCAATGGTGTGGGTTCAAATCCCGTCGAGGGAAGAACAAACATTTGACAGCTCTAAAATCTAATTCTAACACTGTTTGGTTTAATTTTCAGACGTATATAATATTTAGTATTAACCTAGTATCCTTAGTAACTTTCAGATCCAGTGGGACAGATATATTGTATGGTTGTCACTTGCTTCTAGACGTTTGTATAATATACTTTATTTCCTGTGACTGTATAATGAATTCTTCATTATCCTATACAATATATTAAAAATTGCTGAGTTAGATTGCTGTCAAATTATAATATTAAGTATATATGTACCATCTACACACGCTTATACACATGTCTTACGTCTATCCCTAGATTTACCTTACGAGAAAAGGTAACACTAGGATTATTGAAGCTCCTTTTTTTAGGGAGTGGATGTGGTCGAGTGGTCTAGGGCGCTGGACGTAAGGCTAAGCGAATGGTGCTGCAGTGTATCACTGGTGTGGGTTCAAATCCCGTCGACGGAAGAACAAACATTTGACAGCTCTAAAATCTAATTCTAACACTGTTTGGTTTAATTTTCAGACGTATATAATATTTAGTATTAACCTAGTATCCTTAGTAACTTTCAGATCCAGTGGGACAGATATATTGTATGGTTGTCACTTGCTTCTAGACGTTTGTATAATATACTTTATTTCCTGTGACTGTATAATGAATTCTTCATTATCCTATACAATATATTAAAAATTGCTGAGTTAGATTGCTGTCAAATTATAATATTAAGTATATATGTACCATCTACACACGCTTATACACATGTCTTACGTCTATCCCTAGATTTACCTTACGAGAAAAGGTAACACTAGGATTATTGAAGCTCCTTTTTTTAGGGAGTGGATGTGGTCGAGTGGTCTAGGGCGCTGGACGTAAGGCTAAGCGAATGGTGCTGCAGTGTATCAATGGTGTGGGTTCAAATCCCGTCGAGGGAAGAACAAAAATTTGACAGCTCTAAAATCTAATTCTAAACACTGTTTGGTTTAATTTTCAGACGTATATAATATTTAGTATTAACCTAGTATCCTTAGTAACTTTCAGATCCAGTGGGACAGATATATTGTATGGTTGTCACTTGCTTCTAGACGTTTGTATAATATACTTTATTTCCTGTGACTGTATAATAAATTCTTCATTATCCTATACAATATATTAAAAATTGCTGAGTTAGATTGCTGTCAAATTATAATATTAAGTATATATGTACCATCTACACACGCTTATGCACATGTCTTACGTCTATCCCTAGATTTACCTTACGAGAAAAGGTAACACTAGGATTATTGAAGCTCCTTTTTTTAGGGAGTGGATGTGGTCGAGTGGTCTAGGGCGCTGGACGTAAGGCTAAGCGAATGGTGCTGCAGTGTATCAATGGTGTGGGTTCAAATCCCGTCGACGGAAGAACAAAATTTGACAGCTCTAAAATCTAATTCTAACACTGTTTGGTTTAATTTTCAGACGTATATAATATTTAGTATTAACCTAGTATCCTTAGTAACTTTCAGATCCAGTGGGACAGATATATTGTATGGTTGTCACTTGCTTCTAGACGTTTGTATAATATACTTTATTTCCTGTGACTGTATAATGAATTCTTCATTATCCTATACAATATATTAAAAATTGCTGAGTTAGATTGCTGTCAAATTATAATATTAAGTATATATGTACCATCTACACACGCTTATACACATGTCTTACGTCTATCCCTAGATTTACCTTACGAGAAAAGGTAACACTAGGATTATTGAAGCTCCTTTTTTAGGGAGTGGATGTGGTCGAGTGGTCTAGGGCGCTGGACGTAAGGCTAAGCGAATGGTGCTGCAGTGTATCAATGGTGTGGGTTCAAATCCCGTCGAGGGAAGAACAAAAATTTGACAGCTCTAAAATCTAATTCTAAACACTGTTTGGTTTAATTTTCAGACGTATATAATATTTAGTATTAACCTAGTATCCTTAGTAACTTTCAGATCCAGTGGGACAGATATATTGTATGGTTGTCACTTGCTTCTAGACGTTTGTATAATATACTTTATTTCCTGTGACTGTATAATAAATTCTTCATTATCCTATACAATATATTAAAAATTGCTGAGTTAGATTGCTGTCAAATTATAATATTAAGTATATATGTACCATCTACACACGCTTATGCACATGTCTTACGTCTATCCCTAGATTTACCTTACGAGAAAAGGTAACACTAGGATTATTGAAGCTCCTTTTTTTAGGGAGTGGATGTGGTCGAGTGGTCTAGGGCGCTGGACGTAAGGCTAAGCGAATGGTGCTGCAGTGTATCACTGGTGTGGGTTCAAATCCCGTCGACGGAAGAACAAACATTTGACAGCTCTAAAATCTAATTCTAACACTGTTTGGTTTAATTTTCAGACGTATATAATATTTAGTATTAACCTAGTATCCTTAGTAACTTTCAGATCCAGTGGGACAGATATATTGTATGGTTGTCACTTGCTTCTAGACGTTTGTATAATATACTTTATTTCCTGTGACTGTATAATGAATTCTTCATTATCCTATACAATATATTAAAAATTGCTGAGTTAGATTGCTGTCAAATTATAATATTAAGTATATATGTACCATCTACACACGCTTATACACATGTCTTACGTCTATCCCTAGATTTACCTTACGAGAAAAGGTAACACTAGGATTATTGAAGCTCCTTTTTTTAGGGAGTGGATGTGGTCGAGTGGTCTAGGGCGCTGGACGTAAGGCTAAGCGAATGGTGCTGCAGTGTATCAATGGTGTGGGTTCAAATCCCGTCGAGGGAAGAACAAAAATTTGACAGCTCTAAAATCTAATTCTAAACACTGTTTGGTTTAATTTTCAGACGTATATAATATTTAGTATTAACCTAGTATCCTTAGTAACTTTCAGATCCAGTGGGACAGATATATTGTATGGTTGTCACTTGCTTCTAGACGTTTGTATAATATACTTTATTTCCTGTGACTGTATAATAAATTCTTCATTATCCTATACAATATATTAAAAATTGCTAAGTTAGATTGCTGTCAAATTATAATATTAAGTATATATGTACCATCTACACACGCTTATGCACATGTCTTACGTCTATCCCTAGATTTACCTTACGAGAAAAGGTAACACTAGGATTATTGAAGCTCCTTTTTTTAGGGAGTGGATGTGGTCGAGTGGTCTAGGGCGCTGGACGTAAGGCTAAGCGAATGGTGCTGCAGTGTATCAATGGTGTGGGTTCAAATCCCGTCGACGGAAGAACAAAATTTGACAGCTCTAAAATCTAATTCTAACACTGTTTGGTTTAATTTTCAGACGTATATAATATTTAGTATTAACCTAGTATCCTTAGTAACTTTCAGATCCAGTGGGACAGATATATTGTATGGTTGTCACTTGCTTCTAGACGTTTGTATAATATACTTTATTTCCTGTGACTGTATAATGAATTCTTCATTATCCTATACAATATATTAAAAATTGCTGAGTTAGATTGCTGTCAAATTATAATATTAAGTATATATGTACCATCTACACACGCTTATACACATGTCTTACGTCTATCCCTAGATTTACCTTACGAGAAAAGGTAACACTAGGATTATTGAAGCTCCTTTTTTAGGGAGTGGATGTGGTCGAGTGGTCTAGGGCGCTGGACGTAAGGCTAAGCGAATGGTGCTGCAGTGTATCAATGGTGTGGGTTCAAATCCCGTCGAGGGAAGAACAAAAATTTGACAGCTCTAAAATCTAATTCTAAACACTGTTTGGTTTAATTTTCAGACGTATATAATATTTAGTATTAACCTAGTATCCTTAGTAACTTTCAGATCCAGTGGGACAGATATATTGTATGGTTGTCACTTGCTTCTAGACGTTTGTATAATATACTTTATTTCCTGTGACTGTATAATAAATTCTTCATTATCCTATACAATATATTAAAAATTGCTGAGTTAGATTGCTGTCAAATTATAATATTAAGTATATATGTACCATCTACACACGCTTATACACATGTCTTACGTCTATCCCTAGATTTACCTTACGAGAAAAGGTAACACTAGGATTATTGAAGCTCCTTTTTTTAGGGAGTGGATGTGGTCGAGTGGTCTAGGGCGCTGGACGTAAGGCTAAGCGAATGGTGCTGCAGTGTATCAATGGTGTGGGTTCAAATCCCGTCGAGGGAAGAACAAAAATTTGACAGCTCTAAAATCTAATTCTAAACACTGTTTGGTTTAATTTTCAGACGTATATAATATTTAGTATTAACCTAGTATCCTTAGTAACTTTCAGATCCAGTGGGACAGATATATTGTATGGTTGTCACTTGCTTCTAGACGTTTGTATAATATACTTTATTTCCTGTGACTGTATAATAAATTCTTCATTATCCTATACAATATATTAAAAATTGCTGAGTTAGATTGCTGTCAAATTATAATATTAAGTATATATGTACCATCTACACACGCTTATACACATGTCTTACGTCTATCCCTAGATTTACCTTACGAGAAAAGGTAACACTAGGATTATTGAAGCTCCTTTTTTTAGGGAGTGGATGTGGTCGAGTGGTCTAGGGCGCTGGACGTAAGGCTAAGCGAATGGTGCTGCAGTGTATCAATGGTGTGGGTTCAAATCCCGTCGAGGGAAGAACAAAAATTTGACAGCTCTAAAATCTAATTCTAAACACTGTTTGGTTTAATTTTCAGACGTATATAATATTTAGTATTAACCTAGTATCCTTAGTAACTTTCAGATCCAGTGGGACAGATATATTGTATGGTTGTC
This sequence comes from Bathymodiolus brooksi, assembly GCA_963680875.1. NCBI lineage: Eukaryota > Metazoa > Mollusca > Bivalvia > Mytilida > Modiolidae > Bathymodiolus > Bathymodiolus brooksi. Next base: position 81,519,975 of record OY804590.1, read on the forward strand.
ACTTGCTTCTAGACGTTTGTATAATATACTTTATTTCCTGTGACTGTATAATAAATTCTTCATTATCCTATACAATATATTAAAAATTGCTGAGTTAGATTGCTGTCAAATTATAATATTAAGTATATATGTACCATCTACACACGCTTATGCACATGTCTTACGTCTATCCCTAGATTTACCTTACGAGAAAAGGTAACACTAGGATTATTGAAGCTCCTTTTTTTAGGGAGTGGATGTGGTCGAGTGGTCTAGGGCGCTGGACGTAAGGCTAAGCGAATGGTGCTGCAGTGTATCAATGGTGTGGGTTCAAATCCCGTCGACGGAAGAACAAAATTTGACAGCTCTAAAATCTAATTCTAACACTGTTTGGTTTAATTTTCAGACGTATATAATATTTAGTATTAACCTAGTATCCTTAGTAACTTTCAGATCCAGTGGGACAGATATATTGTATGGTTGTCACTTGCTTCTAGACGTTTGTATAATATACTTTATTTCCTGTGACTGTATAATGAATTCTTCATTATCCTATACAATATATTAAAAATTGCTGAGTTAGATTGCTGTCAAATTATAATATTAAGTATATATGTACCATCTACACACGCTTATACACATGTCTTACGTCTATCCCTAGATTTACCTTACGAGAAAAGGTAACACTAGGATTATTGAAGCTCCTTTTTTAGGGAGTGGATGTGGTCGAGTGGTCTAGGGCGCTGGACGTAAGGCTAAGCGAATGGTGCTGCAGTGTATCAATGGTGTGGGTTCAAATCCCGTCGAGGGAAGAACAAAAATTTGACAGCTCTAAAATCTAATTCTAAACACTGTTTGGTTTAATTTTCAGACGTATATAATATTTAGTATTAACCTAGTATCCTTAGTAACTTTCAGATCCAGTGGGACAGATATATTGTATGGTTGTCACTTGCTTCTAGACGTTTGTATAATATACTTTATTTCCTGTGACTGTATAATAAATTCTTCATTATCCTATACAATATATTAAAAATTGCTGAGTTAGATTGCTGTCAAATTATAATATTAAGTATATATGTACCATCTACACACGCTTATGCACATGTCTTACGTCTATCCCTAGATTTACCTTACGAGAAAAGGTAACACTAGGATTATTGAAGCTCCTTTTTTTAGGGAGTGGATGTGGTCGAGTGGTCTAGGGCGCTGGACGTAAGGCTAAGCGAATGGTGCTGCAGTGTATCACTGGTGTGGGTTCAAATCCCGTCGACGGAAGAACAAACATTTGACAGCTCTAAAATCTAATTCTAACACTGTTTGGTTTAATTTTCAGACGTATATAATATTTAGTATTAACCTAGTATCCTTAGTAACTTTCAGATCCAGTGGGACAGATATATTGTATGGTTGTCACTTGCTTCTAGACGTTTGTATAATATACTTTATTTCCTGTGACTGTATAATGAATTCTTCATTATCCTATACAATATATTAAAAATTGCTGAGTTAGATTGCTGTCAAATTATAATATTAAGTATATATGTACCATCTACACACGCTTATACACATGTCTTACGTCTATCCCTAGATTTACCTTACGAGAAAAGGTAACACTAGGATTATTGAAGCTCCTTTTTTTAGGGAGTGGATGTGGTCGAGTGGTCTAGGGCGCTGGACGTAAGGCTAAGCGAATGGTGCTGCAGTGTATCAATGGTGTGGGTTCAAATCCCGTCGAGGGAAGAACAAAAATTTGACAGCTCTAAAATCTAATTCTAAACACTGTTTGGTTTAATTTTCAGACGTATATAATATTTAGTATTAACCTAGTATCCTTAGTAACTTTCAGATCCAGTGGGACAGATATATTGTATGGTTGTCACTTGCTTCTAGACGTTTGTATAATATACTTTATTTCCTGTGACTGTATAATAAATTCTTCATTATCCTATACAATATATTAAAAATTGCTAAGTTAGATTGCTGTCAAATTATAATATTAAGTATATATGTACCATCTACACACGCTTATGCACATGTCTTACGTCTATCCCTAGATTTACCTTACGAGAAAAGGTAACACTAGGATTATTGAAGCTCCTTTTTTTAGGGAGTGGATGTGGTCGAGTGGTCTAGGGCGCTGGACGTAAGGCTAAGCGAATGGTGCTGCAGTGTATCAATGGTGTGGGTTCAAATCCCGTCGACGGAAGAACAAAATTTGACAGCTCTAAAATCTAATTCTAACACTGTTTGGTTTAATTTTCAGACGTATATAATATTTAGTATTAACCTAGTATCCTTAGTAACTTTCAGATCCAGTGGGACAGATATATTGTATGGTTGTCACTTGCTTCTAGACGTTTGTATAATATACTTTATTTCCTGTGACTGTATAATGAATTCTTCATTATCCTATACAATATATTAAAAATTGCTGAGTTAGATTGCTGTCAAATTATAATATTAAGTATATATGTACCATCTACACACGCTTATACACATGTCTTACGTCTATCCCTAGATTTACCTTACGAGAAAAGGTAACACTAGGATTATTGAAGCTCCTTTTTTAGGGAGTGGATGTGGTCGAGTGGTCTAGGGCGCTGGACGTAAGGCTAAGCGAATGGTGCTGCAGTGTATCAATGGTGTGGGTTCAAATCCCGTCGAGGGAAGAACAAAAATTTGACAGCTCTAAAATCTAATTCTAAACACTGTTTGGTTTAATTTTCAGACGTATATAATATTTAGTATTAACCTAGTATCCTTAGTAACTTTCAGATCCAGTGGGACAGATATATTGTATGGTTGTCACTTGCTTCTAGACGTTTGTATAATATACTTTATTTCCTGTGACTGTATAATAAATTCTTCATTATCCTATACAATATATTAAAAATTGCTGAGTTAGATTGCTGTCAAATTATAATATTAAGTATATATGTACCATCTACACACGCTTATGCACATGTCTTACGTCTATCCCTAGATTTACCTTACGAGAAAAGGTAACACTAGGATTATTGAAGCTCCTTTTTTTAGGGAGTGGATGTGGTCGAGTGGTCTAGGGCGCTGGACGTAAGGCTAAGCGAATGGTGCTGCAGTGTATCAATGGTGTGGGTTCAAATCCCGTCGACGGAAGAACAAAATTTGACAGCTCTAAAATCTAATTCTAACACTGTTTGGTTTAATTTTCAGACGTATATAATATTTAGTATTAACCTAGTATCCTTAGTAACTTTCAGATCCAGTGGGACAGATATATTGTATGGTTGTCACTTGCTTCTAGACGTTTGTATAATATACTTTATTTCCTGTGACTGTATAATGAATTCTTCATTATCCTATACAATATATTAAAAATTGCTGAGTTAGATTGCTGTCAAATTATAATATTAAGTATATATGTACCATCTACACACGCTTATACACATGTCTTACGTCTATCCCTAGATTTACCTTACGAGAAAAGGTAACACTAGGATTATTGAAGCTCCTTTTTTAGGGAGTGGATGTGGTCGAGTGGTCTAGGGCGCTGGACGTAAGGCTAAGCGAATGGTGCTGCAGTGTATCAATGGTGTGGGTTCAAATCCCGTCGAGGGAAGAACAAACATTTGACAGCTCTAAAATCTAATTCTAACACTGTTTGGTTTAATTTTCAGACGTATATAATATTTAGTATTAACCTAGTATCCTTAGTAACTTTCAGATCCAGTGGGACAGATATATTGTATGGTTGTCACTTGCTTCTAGACGTTTGTATAATATACTTTATTTCCTGTGACTGTATAATGAATTCTTCATTATCCTATACAATATATTAAAAATTGCTGAGTTAGATTGCTGTCAAATTATAATATTAAGTATATATGTACCATCTACACACGCTTATACACATGTCTTACGTCTATCCCTAGATTTACCTTACGAGAAAAGGTAACACTAGGATTATTGAAGCTCCTTTTTTTAGGGAGTGGATGTGGTCGAGTGGTCTAGGGCGCTGGACGTAAGGCTAAGCGAATGGTGCTGCAGTGTATCACTGGTGTGGGTTCAAATCCCGTCGACGGAAGAACAAACATTTGACAGCTCTAAAATCTAATTCTAACACTGTTTGGTTTAATTTTCAGACGTATATAATATTTAGTATTAACCTAGTATCCTTAGTAACTTTCAGATCCAGTGGGACAGATATATTGTATGGTTGTCACTTGCTTCTAGACGTTTGTATAATATACTTTATTTCCTGTGACTGTATAATGAATTCTTCATTATCCTATACAATATATTAAAAATTGCTGAGTTAGATTGCTGTCAAATTATAATATTAAGTATATATGTACCATCTACACACGCTTATACACATGTCTTACGTCTATCCCTAGATTTACCTTACGAGAAAAGGTAACACTAGGATTATTGAAGCTCCTTTATTTAGGGAGTGGATGTGGTCGAGTGGTCTAGGGCGCTGGACGTAAGGCTAAGCGAATGGTGCTGCAGTGTATCAATGGTGTGGGTTCAAATCCCGTCGAGGGAAGAACAAACATTTGACAGCTCTAAAATCTAATTCTAACACTGTTTGGTTTAATTTTCAGACGTATATAATATTTAGTATTAACCTAGTATCCTTAGTAACTTTCAGATCCAGTGGGACAGATATATTGTATGGTTGTCACTTGCTTCTAGACGTTTGTATAATATACTTTATTTCCTGTGACTGTATAATGAATTCTTCATTATCCTATACAATATATTAAAAATTGCTGAGTTAGATTGCTGTCAAATTATAATATTAAGTATATATGTACCATCTACACACGCTTATACACATGTCTTACGTCTATCCCTAGATTTACCTTACGAGAAAAGGTAACACTAGGATTATTGAAGCTCCTTTTTTTAGGGAGTGGATGTGGTCGAGTGGTCTAGGGCGCTGGACGTAAGGCTAAGCGAATGGTGCTGCAGTGTATCAATGGTGTGGGTTCAAATCCCGTCGAGGGAAGAACAAAAATTTGACAGCTCTAAAATCTAATTCTAAACACTGTTTGGTTTAATTTTCAGACGTATATAATATTTAGTATTAACCTAGTATCCTTAGTAACTTTCAGATCCAGTGGGACAGATATATTGTATGGTTGTCACTTGCTTCTAGACGTTTGTATAATATACTTTATTTCCTGTGACTGTATAATGAATTCTTCATTATCCTATACAATATATTAAAAATTGCTGAGTTAGATTGCTGTCAAATTATAATATTAAGTATATATGTACCATCTACACACGCTTATACACATGTCTTACGTCTATCCCTAGATTTACCTTACGAGAAAAGGTAACACTAGGATTATTGAAGCTCCTTTATTTAGGGAGTGGATGTGGTCGAGTGGTCTAGGGCGCTGGACGTAAGGCTAAGCGAATGGTGCTGCAGTGTATCAATGGTGTGGGTTCAAATCCCGTCGAGGGAAGAACAAAAATTTGACAGCTCTAAAATCTAATTCTAAACACTGTTTGGTTTAATTTTCAGACGTATATAATATTTAGTATTAACCTAGTATCCTTAGTAACTTTCAGATCCAGTGGGACAGATATATTGTATGGTTGTCACTTGCTTCTAGACGTTTGTATAATATACTTTATTTCCTGTGACTGTATAATAAATTCTTCATTATCCTATACAATATATTAAAAATTGCTGAGTTAGATTGCTGTCAAATTATAATATTAAGTATATATGTACCATCTACACACGCTTATGCACATGTCTTACGTCTATCCCTAGATTTACCTTACGAGAAAAGGTAACACTAGGATTATTGAAGCTCCTTTTTTTAGGGAGTGGATGTGGTCGAGTGGTCTAGGGCGCTGGACGTAAGGCTAAGCGAATGGTGCTGCAGTGTATCAATGGTGTGGGTTCAAATCCCGTCGACGGAAGAACAAAAATTTGACAGCTCTAAAATCTAATTCTAAACACTGTTTGGTTTAATTTTCAGACGTATATAATATTTAGTATTAACCTAGTATCCTTAGTAACTTTCAGATCCAGTGGGACAGATATATTGTATGGTTGTCACTTGCTTCTAGACGTTTGTATAATATACTTTATTTCCTGTGACTGTATAATAAATTCTTCATTATCCTATACAATATATTAAAAATTGCTGAGTTAGATTGCTGTCAAATTATAATATTAAGTATATATGTACCATCTACACACGCTTATGCACATGTCTTACGTCTATCCCTAGATTTACCTTACGAGAAAAGGTAACACTAGGATTATTGAAGCTCCTTTTTTTAGGGAGTGGATGTGGTCGAGTGGTCTAGGGCGCTGGACGTAAGGCTAAGCGAATGGTGCTGCAGTGTATCAATGGTGTGGGTTCAAATCCCGTCGACGGAAGAACAAAAATTTGACAGCTCTAAAATCTAATTCTAACACTGTTTGGTTTAATTTTCAGACGTATATAATATTTAGTATTAACCTAGTATCCTTAGTAACTTTCAGATCCAGTGGGACAGATATATTGTATGGTTGTCACTTGCTTCTAGACGTTTGTATAATATACTTTATTTCCTGTGACTGTATAATGAATTCTTCATTATCCTATGCAATATATTAAAAATTGCTGAGTTAGATTGCTGTCAAATTATAATATTAAGTATATATGTACCATCTACACACGCTTATACACATGTCTTACGTCTATCCCTAGATTTACCTTACGAGAAAAGGTAACACTAGGATTATTGAAGCTCCTTTTTTAGGGAGTGGATGTGGTCGAGTGGTCTAGGGCGCTGGACGTAAGGCTAAGCGAATGGTGCTGCAGTGTATCAATGGTGTGGGTTCAAATCCCGTCGAGGGAAGAACAAACATTTGACAGCTCTAAAATCTAATTCTAACACTGTTTGGTTTAATTTTCAGACGTATATAATATTTAGTATTAACCTAGTATCCTTAGTAACTTTCAGATCCAGTGGGACAGATATATTGTATGGTTGTCACTTGCTTCTAGACGTTTGTATAATATACTTTATTTCCTGTGACTGTATAATGAATTCTTCATTATCCTATACAATATGTTAAAAATTGCTGAGTTAGATTGCTGTCAAATTATAATATTAAGTATATATGTACCATCTACACACGCTTATACACATGTCTTACGTCTATCCCTAGATTTACCTTACGAGAAAAGGTAACACTAGGATTATTGAAGCTCCTTTTTTTAGGGAGTGGATGTGGTCGAGTGGTCTAGGGCGCTGGACGTAAGGCTAAGCGAATGGTGCTGCAGTGTATCAATGGTGTGGGTTCAAATCCCGTCGAGGGAAGAAACAGTGTTAGAATTATGCACAGAAAATTATGATCGAGATGTTATAAAAATAAAGTGATGGCCAACGATGTCAACAATATCAACAAAATGAACAACTACCTGTGACATCAAAATATCAAACACAAAACATACTAAGAGATGTGGTTTTGGAAATCCAAACCAATATGTGGCGAATTTTAACATGCTAATGGGATCCCAAACTTCACTCTGATTACTGGATTTCCGGAAATAGATGCATACAACTAGACTATTTATTATTTATTATTGTTGTGGATTGTACAAAATCGAAATACATGTACATTCAGGGGTCAAAAGCCTTTCTGCACTAATATATTTCCCTATATATTTCATATACATGCAACACTATTCTCTTGAGGTAATTTTTTTTATCCGATGATTTTCTTGCAATTTTCACCCTTAAAAAAATCAAATGAATAACATTCAATTTGTTCTAAAACTTGTATTTACAAGCATTTATCATTTAAGCACAAATGCAAATTCTCGACATCACATATCTCTATGGTACTATATATAGCTAGTACATTAAACTTCGTGATTATATCATGTTTTAAAGAAAAGTAGAAATCAAATGATATGCCAATTTTAAGAAGAAGAAACGAAGCTGTATTTATTTCTGCTTTTAATGCTGAAAATTTCATGAAAATCGATTTAGAAAATTGTTTAAAAAATGTATGGTTTTATATGAAAAGTACAAGGAAATATTTTAGTGTGGGAATGCCACGATATAACTGAAATATTGTTGATAGTAGCGTTAAACACCATAACCTTTTAGTGCGGAAAGACTTTTGACCTATTACTGTAGGTCAGGATTTGACCCAGTTGTACTTGTATTACACACGAGTAAATTAGTTATACAGCTTTCAATTTAACAAACACGTCATCATTTTACTTCATTAGTTGTATAATCACTTGTACATTTATCTTCCTTTAACAATGTGGTGAGACATCATTTGGGTTATTTAACAGTAGATGTATGTAATCAATACACAGGACTATAGCCATTTAATGTGATTTAACTTTCAAACGTACATTTGTTAAACTAATTGATATTTCAGGAAATTCAATGATTCAGTTTACTAATATTTTTTTTTTTATATCCGCCAATTCTTGAAGATAAGGGTAATAACAAAATTACCGAACTCCGAACAATCTTATAAAGGGAAAGTCAAAACTCATAATTATATAAACAGACAAAATCAGTCAACAACCGGAAAACTGTGAAAACCGTAATGACCCTGACTTGGTACAGGCATTTATGGTTTATTAGATATATTTTTTTAATTGAAATTTACAGTTTCTAAGAAATGTAATTATCATTAAAGCTAAAATGTTCTACCTACAACCATTAGTACGTTAAGCGTATTTTTGACTTTCTGCCAACGACTTAAATTATTTGGTTTACCAATCTTTTGACTGACGAAGGTTTTTCCAGAAACGTGTTATACGTACTACATTATATATCTAAGAGTATCTTCCATGGTATATTACATATTTTTAATATTGACATTTACAGTGCATAAATAATGTAATTTAATTATTAGTGAAACTATTGTTTTTTGCCATTTGCCATTTGTTGCTAAACCGTTTAGATTCTTTGTTTTTTTCTTGTTTTAAATATTCTTTAAATTACTTGGCTTTACAGCCCTTTTACTTTGCGTGTACCTGATGGAGACTATTCCAGAAACGCGTCGGCCGCACCCTAGTAGGCATCGTAATTTTAGTCAGTGATGTCATCTAAATAGCGTTTTGATTGTGTTGCACACAGAAAACCACCGACCTGTCGCAAATCACTGACCAACTTCGCCTGAATGGGATTAGAACTCACAACTTTTGTGGTGATATGCAATGATTATACATATAGTTGTAAATCCAACTACCATACGAACAGTACAACTATGACCCCCATACATTATAAGCCTTGGTTATTATAATGGTTATCTTGTTAATTGCCCAGCCATCTTAGAAATACTACAAATAACACCAAGACGAAAAACGATTCCCAGATGAAGCGTTTTTCCGTAGAAATAAAGAGTACCGATCAATTACAGGCTAGAGTATGTTCCAGCTTCATCTTAGAGTATGTAGAGTTGTATGTGTTTTGCTGATTGTTGACGCTATGGTGACTTAAGAAATGTAGAACAGCAATAAAAGCGCTGTTCCTTTACATTAATTTGTGTCGTACTTTTCTGATAGTCCATATACATCCATTTCCTTTTCTTTACTGATTGAAGCAATGCAAAGCAAAATATATGGGGTGAGCGATTGTTGTTAAACGACAGGTCAAACATTGTTGAGTTATATCATGGCGAGAATAATAAATTTCCAATGGAATGAGGCTGAAATCTGCCTTGTGATAGAACAACAAGCATATCTGGATTTTTATAGTACTACCTCCCTGAAACAGCAATCCGAGGATAGACGTGTCACCCAACTCGGACACATTAACCTGATTCCGAGACAACCAGTCTTTGCTCTTTCTCCTTAATGGTGCGTTCTTAGCGGAGAATCGACAAATACCAGCGGAGAATCGACAAATACCAATTTGTAGTCTCTGGATTGGCCCAAACGTGGTTCGAACCCTCGACCTACCGCACTCGATGCGAGCATGCTAACCTGGTTCGAACCCACGACCTACCGCACTCGATGCGAGCATGCTAACCTGGCTCGAACCCACGACCTACCGCACTCGATGTGAGCATGCTAACCTGGCTCAAACCCACGACCTACCGCACTCAATGCGAGCATGCAAACCTGGCGCGAACCCACGACCTACCGCACTCGATGTGAGCATGCTAACCTGGCTCGAACCCACGACCTACCGCACTCGATGTGAGCATGCTAACCTGGCTCGAACCCACGACCTACCGCACTCAATGCGAGCATGCTAACCTGGCTCGAACCCACGACCTACCGCACTCGATGTGAGCATGCTAACCTGGCTCGAACCCACGACCTACCGCACTCAATGCGAGCATGCTAACCTGGTTCGAACCCACGACCTACCGCACTCGATGTGAGCATGCTAACCTGGCTCAAACCCACGACCTACCGCACTCAATGCGAGCATGCAAACCTGGCGCGAACCCACGACCTACCGCACTCAATGCGAGCATGCTAACCTGGCTCGAACCCACGACCTACCGCACTCGATGTGAGCATGCTAACCTGGCTCGAACCCACGATATACCGCACTCGATGCGAGCATGCTAACCTGGCTCGAACCCACGGCCTACCGCACTCGATGCGAGCATGCTAACCATTAAACCACCGATGTTGTTACACAATATATGTCCTTATTAACTGTGCAAATGAAAAAAAAAATCTTTATGATAGAAATAAAATCGTAGGATGTACATTACCCTAGTGTATTGTCTTGATCAAAGTTTTAATTACAAATTGACAAAATCTAAAACTTACATTGACGAAATTGTCATAAAAGCATTAGATTAACATGTGAGTGGGAAGTTTTATATTTATAATTAACGTGCATAATGTCAATAAAACAACGTCATTTATGTTTTATAAAAGAAAATTATGAGCGATTAATTTGAAATAACAACGAGTGATTATTACGAATAATAAAAATACTATCCTAAGTAATATATATTGTTCCAGAGAAGATTACATACTTGTTATCTAAAATCTTGGTATTGTCTTGTCTTCTGTACAGCATAATAAATAACCATTGTCAATCCAAAGTGCACCAACCGATGTCTTGTTTCTAGCACAATGTTTATGAACGTACTTATAACTAATTGATATAAAAATCTGTGTTCCCGCAACCATTCGTACGTTTAGCGTATTTTTGACTTTCTGCCAACGACTTTTAAATTATTTGGCTTTCCAATCTTTTGACTGATGAATTTTTTTTTCCAGAAACGTGTTATACGTACTACATTATATATCTAAGGGTATCTTCCGCCTAGTATTCAGTATTTCGGCACTGGCATGGTATATTAAATATGTTTAATATTGACATTTACAGTGCATAAATAATGTAATTTAATTATTAGTGAAACTATTGCTTTTTGCCATTTGCCATTTGTTGCTAAAGCGTTTACATCCTTTGGTTTTTAATTGTTTTAAAAATACTTTAAATTACTTGGCTTTACATCCCCTTTTTCTTTGCGCGTACCTGAAGAAGACTATTCCAGAAACGCGTCGGATGCACTCTAGTATGCATCTTAATTTTAGTCAGTGATGTCATCTAAACAGCGTTTTAATTGTGATGTACACAGAGAAAACCACCGACCTGTCGCAAATCACTGACCAACTTCGCCTGAATGGGATTCGAACTCACAGCTTTTGTGGTGATATGCAATGATTACACAGATAGTTGTAAATCCAACTACCATACGAACAGGACAACGACGACCCCCATACATGATAAGCTTTAATTATTATAATGGTTATCTTGTTAATTGCCCAGCCATCTTAGAAATACTACAAATAACACCAAGATGAAAAACGATTCCCAGATGAAGCGTTTTTCCGTAGAAATAAAGAGTACCGATGAATTGCAGGCTAGAGTATGTTCCAGCTTCATCTTAGAGTATGTAGAGTTGTATGTGTTTTGCTGATTGTTGACGCTATGGTGACTTAAGAAATGTAGAACAGCAATAAAAGCGCTGTTCCTTTACATTAATTTGTGTTGTACTTTTCTGATAGTCCATGTACATCCATTTCCTTTTCTTTACTGATTGAAGCAATGCAAAGCAAAATATATGGGGTGAGCGATTGTTGTTAAACGACAGGTCAAAAATTGTTGAGTTATATCATGGCGAGAATAATAAATTTCCAATGGAATGAGGCTGAAATCTGCCTTGTGATAGAACAACAAGCATATCTGGATTTTTATAGTACTACCTCCCTGAAACAGCAGTCCGAGGATAGACGTGTCACCCAACTTGTACACATTAACCTGATTCCGAGACAACCAGTCTTTGCTCTTTCTCCTTAATGGTGCGTTCTTAGCGGAGAATCGACAAATACCAATTTGTAGTCTCTGGATTGGCCCAAACGTGGTTCGAACCCACGACCTACCGCACTCGATGTGAGCATGCTAACCTGGCTCGATCCCACGACCTACCGCACTCGATGTGAGCATGCTAACCTGGCTCGAACCCATGACCTACCGCACTCAATGCGAGCATGCTAACCTGGCTTGAACCCACAACATACCGCACTCGATGTGAGCATGCTAACCTGGCTCGAACCGACGATATACCGCACTCGATGTGAGCATGCTAACCTGGCTCGAACCGACGATATACCGCTCTCGATGTGAGCATGCTAACCTGGCTCGAACCCACGACCTACCGCACTCGATGCGAGCATGCTAACCTGTCTCGAACCCACGGTCTTCCGCACTCGGTGTGAGCATGCTAACCTGGCTCGAACCCACAATATACCGCACTCGATGTGAGCATGCTAACCTGGCTCGAACCCACGGCCTACCGCACTCGATGCGAGCATGCTAACCATTACACCACCGATGTTGTTACACAATATATGTCCTTATTAACTGCAAATGAAAAACAAAATCTTTATAATGATAGAAATAAAATCGTAGGATGTACATTACCCTAGTGTATTGTCTTGATCAAAGTTTTAATTACAAATTGACAAAATCTAAAACTTACATTGACGAAATTGTCATAAAAGCATTAGATTAACATGTGAGTGGGAAGTTTTATATTTATAATTAACATGTGAGTGGGAAGTTTTATATTTATAATTAACGTGCATGATGTCAATAAAACAACGTCATTTATGTTTTATAAAAGAAAATTATGAGCGATTAATTTGAAATAACAACGAGTGATTATTACGAATAATAAAAATACTATATTAAGCAATATATATTGTTCCAGAGAAGATTACATACTTGTTATCTAAAATCCTGGTATTGTCTTGGCTTCTGTACAGCATAATAAATAACCATTGCCAATCCAAAGTGCGTCAACCGATTTCTTGTTTCTAGCACAATGTTTATGAACGTACTTATAACTAATTGATATCAAAATTTGTTAGAAGTATCAGTTATGATTTTTCCTCCTAAGAGCAATGATCTCTAACAAACAGATTATACCTTATACTCTTAGATAGTAATGATTTCACTACAAACATTCATTGACCTTATTATTGTAATGTCTTAGCTAGTAATGATTTCACTACAAACATTCATTGACCTTATTGTAATGTGTTAGCTAGTAATGATTTCACTACAAACATTCATTGACCTTATTATTGCAATGTCTTAGCTAGTAATGATTTCACTACAGACATTCATTGACCTTCTTATTGTAATGTCTTAGATAGTAATGATTTCACTACGAACATTCATTGACCTTATTTTTGTAATGTCTTAGCTAGTAATGATTTCACTATAATCATTCATAAAACTTATTATTGTAATGTCTTAGATATTAATGATTTCACTACAAACATTCATTGACCTTATTATTGTAATTAAAGGTAATAACAAAATTACCGAACTCCGAACAATCTTACAAAGGGAAAGTCAAAACTCATAATTATATAAACAGACAAAATCAGTCAACAACCGGAAAACTGTGAAAACCGTAATGATCCTGACTTGGTACAGGCATTTCTAAAGAAATGGTGGGTTGAATCAGATTTTAAGGCGCCAAACCTCCCGCTCTCATTACGGTTCAAAGATTCCGGCTGTCACTGTAACAGTATTTAAATACAGGAACAAAATAGGTAAAATAGTTGTCAAAGCAGTACCATATTCGGTGACGTAAATGTCAAAAATATTTTTACGTCACACATTGACAAAACAATTCTTGACATTTTTGACTTCTTTATCTTTATACATTTTCACTATATGAAAATGCATCGCTTATAATTTTTTCTGCAGAGACGGAATATATTTCGACAAGATTTTGGTATCGGAATATAAACTTTTTAAGAGATCAAATAAGGCTAATCTTTTTATAGCCCTGGTCCAGTAGCCTGTTTCTCAGATGAATACTGGCCCTTGCATAACGAATCAATTGCGAGATGTAAACACCATATGCAGGAGAAGCTGGTATATTGCTGCACATGTTTGGAAAATTTATGATTTTAAAATTGAAGTCGTCCCGCTTATCATAAATTTTAGTACTGAGTTGACCACTCTCGTAAAATTCGAGGTACAAGTCCAAAAATGATGCGGACGAAGCTGTATCGGTGGTCTCTTTAACTTCCAGCTCTGGAGGATATATCAATGTAAGAAATTCTGCAAATGTAGAATTATTGATAGATAAAACGTCATCAATATACCTGTCTGTGAAATTAAAGGCTCTAGCCTCATGAATCTTCTTATATTTTACAAGCTTTTGAAGAAACTCCGACTCATACGAGTATAAAAATAAATCGGCTAGAAGAGGGGCACAATTCGTACCCATTGGTATGCCGACGACCTGCTGAAACAGTGTCCCTCCAAAGGAGACAAATATGTTATCGATGAGGAACTCCAGCATACTGATCACTTGTTCCTCGGAGTAGCATGTTTTACCTTTATGAATTTTGTTTGAAAAATCAGTGGAATTGTAGCCTAACACAACAAATTTTGAGCCATAGTTTCTATGACTAAAAGCTTTATGAATTGTTTCTTTTAAGCGGGTTTTTAATTTGTCATGCGGTAGGGTGGTATATAGAGTTGAAAAATCAAAAGTTTTGATGGAGGATACCTGAGAGAAAGATCTTGATTTCAGGTTATCCAAAAGATCTTTAGAGTTTTTCAAAATCCACATGTGATTTATGCCACTACGCGAGTAAACAGTTTCACAATATTTCTGTTGTCCCTCTTTTACTGCAGACAGAATCTTTGTCAGGTGAATAGACAATTCTTTCGTCGAACAAGTTGATGATCCCGCTATGTACCTTTCTTTGTATGGTGTCTTATGGAGTTTAGGTATCCAATATAAATAGGGTAAATCCTCAGACTCGTTACCAGAGGAAATGTTTAAAGAGGTCATGAATGATCTGTGGTTAGCTAGGATTTCATCTTTGTCGAACGAAGTTGGTTTGTATGTGGTAATGATTTCACTACAAACATTCATTGACCTTATTATTGTAATGTCTTAGCTAGTAATGAGTTCACTACAAACTTTCATTGACCTTATTATTGTAATGTCTTAGCTAGTACTGATTTCACTACAAACATTCATTGACCTTATTATTGTAATGTCATAATTAGTAATGATTTCACTTCAAACATTCAATGACCTTATTGTAATGTCTTAGATAGTAATGATTTCATTACAAACATTCATTGACCTTACTATTGTAATGTCTTAGATAGTAATGATTTCACTACAAACATTCATTGACCTTATTATTGTAATGTCTTAGATAGGAATGATTTCACTACACACATTTATTGACCTTATTAGTGTAATGTCTTAGGTAGTAATGATTTCACTACAAACATGCATTGACCTTATTATTGTAATGTCTTAGCTATTAATGATTTCACTACACACATTCATTGAACTTATTAGTGTAATGTCTTAGCTATTAATGATTTCACTACAAACATTCATTCACCTTATTATTGTAATGTCTTAGCTAGTAAGTACTTCACTACAAACATTCATTTACTTTATTATTGTTATGCCCAAGCTTTTTTGTCATTAATTTGTGTGGTATTATGTGGTTGTTTAAGTGTTTAAGGGGGTACCATGCACTACAGGGAGATAACTCTTTAAAATCAGTTGAACGTTTTGATCATATGTTGTTTGTATGCAGATTTCAAGCATCTAGGTGATCAAAACCACAGAGAGAAAAGCTTCTATGTGTCTAGTGAATCTATAGCTCGGAGTGTTGGTTGCAATTTGCTAATATTTTGATATTTATTACAGTGGATATATTCAAACACACTGCCAACAAAATGAGAAATTTAAACGAGCAGATCAAATTTTACCTGAAGTGTATGGTACCACCTTAGGTGTTTAAATATCTGTGTAGGATTTATTTGATAATATATTTATATCTGTAATGTCGGTGTGAAGCTGGGAAAGGAGAGGGTTGGAATTCCAGTAACCAGTTTAATCCGCCACAACTTTGAGCAACATGAACCCCAATAAAAGCTGGGTGATGGACTAACGTGCTTCGAAAGTGTAAGCAATAGAAATAACATGTTTGGCTTATCTATTTAGTTTCGTTTTAATTGAGGGGTGAAGGAACACTGACATCTAACAATATCCCTTATGGAGCTGCCAAACCTGATAACATTTCATCCATCGTTGACCATTCAATCATCACAAGACAGTTGTACCTCAAGAATTGTTAGACTCGACTCTGATAGTTCGGTTGAAAATATGTACCATGACCTGACCCACACTGAATGTGTACCATGACCTGACCCACACTGAATATGTACCATGACCTGACCCACACTGAATGTTAAATATGTACCATGACCTGACCCACACTGAATATGTACCATGACCTGACCCACACTGAATGTTAGATATGTACCATGACCTGACCCACACTGAATGTTAGATATGTACCATGACCTGACCCACACTGAATGTTAGATATGTACCATGACCTGACCAACACTGAATGTTAGATATGTACCATGACCTGACCCACACTGAATGTTAGATATGTACCATGACCTGACCCACACTGAATGTTAGATATGTACCATGACCTGACCCACACTGAATGTTAGATGTGTACCATGACCTGACCCACACTGAATGTTAGATGTGTACCATGACCTGACCCACACTGAATGTTAGATATGTACCATGACCTGACCCACACTGAATGTTAGATGTGTACCATGACCTGAGCCACACTGAATGTTAGATGTGTACCATGACCTGACCCACACTGAATGTTAGATATGTACCATGACCTGACCCACACTAAATGTTAGATGTGTACCATGACCTGACCCACACTGAATGTTAGATATGTACCATGACCTGACCCACACTAAATGTTAGATGTGTACCATGACCTGACCCACACTAAATGTTAGATATGTACCATGACCTGACCCACACTGAATGTTAGATATATACCATGACCTGACCCACACTGAATGTTAGATGTGTACCATGACCTGACCCACACTGAATGTTAGATGTGTACCATGACCTGACCCACACTGAATGTGAGATGTGTACCATGACCTGACCCACACTGAATGTTAGATATGTACCATGACCTGACCCACACTGAATGTTAGATATGTACCATGACCTGACCCACACTGAATGTTAGATGTGTACCATGACCTGACCCACACTGAATGTTACATGTGTACCATGACCTGACCCACACTGAATGTTAGATATGTACCATGACCTGACCCACACTGAATGTTAGATATGTACCATGACCTGACCCACACTGAATGTTAGATATGTACCATGACCTGACCCACACTGAATGTTAGATATGTACCATGACCTGACCCACACTGAATGTTAGATATGTACCATGACCTGACCCACACTGAATGTTAGATATGTACCATGACCTGAACCACACTGAATGTTAGATATGTACCATGACTTGACCCACACTGAAAGTTAGATGGGTACCATGACCTGACCCACACTGAATGTTAGATATGTACCATGACCTGACCCACACTGAATGTTAGATATATACCATGACCTGACCCACACTGCATGTTAGATATGTACCATGACCTGACTCACACTGAATGTTAGATATGTACCATGACCTGACCCACACTGAATGTTAGATATGTACCATGACCTGACCCACACTGAATGTTAGATGTGTACCATGACCTGACCCACACTGAATGTTAGATATGTACCATGACCTGACCCACACTGAATGTTAGATATGTACCATGAACTGACCCACACTGAATGTTAGATATGTACCATGACCTGACCCACACTGAATGTTAGATGTGTACCATGACCTGACCCACACTGAATGTTAGATGTGTACCATGACCTGACCCACACTGAATATTAGATGTGTACCATGACCTGACCCACACTGAATGTTAGATATGTACCATGACCTGACCCACACTGAATGTTAGATGTGTACCATGACCTGACCCACACTGAATGTTAGATATGTACCATGACCTGACCCACACTGAATGTTAGATGTGTACCATGACCTGACCCACACTGAATGTGAGATGTGTACCATGACCTGACCCACACTGAATGTTAGATGTGTACCATGACCTGACCCACACTGAATGTTAGATATGTACCATGACCTGACCCACACTGAATGTTAGATGTGTACCATGACCTGACCCACACTGAATGTTAGATGTGTACCATGACCTGACCCACACTGAATGTTAGATGTGTACCATGACCTGACCCACACTGAATGTTAGATATGTACCATGACCTGACCCACACTGAATGTGAGATGTGTACCATGACCTGACCCACACTGAATGTTAGATGTGTACCAAGACCTGACCCACACTGAATGTTAGATGTGTACCATGACCTGACCCACCCTGAATGTGAGATGTGTACCATGACCTGACCCACACTGAATGTTAGATGTGTACCATGACCTGACCCACACTGAATGTTAGATATGTACCATGACCTGACCCACACTGAATGTGAGATGTGTACCATGACCTGACCCACACTGAATGTTAGATGTGTACCATGACCTGACCCACACTGAATGTTAGATGTGTACCATGACCTGACCCACACTGAATGTTAGATGGGTACCATGACCTGACCCACACTGAATGGTAGATGTGTACCATGACCTGACCCACACTGAATGTTAGATGTGTACCATGACCTGACCCACACTGAATGTTAGATGTGTACCATGACCTGACCCACACTGAATGTTAGATGGGTACCATGACCTGACCCACACTGAATGGTAGATGTGTACCATGACCTGACCCACACTGAATGTTAGATGTGTACCATGACCTGACCCACACTGAATGTTAGATGTGTACCATGACCTGACCCACACTGAATGTTAGATGTGTACCATGACCTGACCCACACTGAATGTGAGATGTGTACCATGACCTGACCCACACTGAATGTTAGATGTGTACCATGACCTGACCCACACTGAATGTTAGATGTGTACCATGACCTGACCCACACTGAATGTTAGATATGTACCATGACCTGACCCACACTGAATGTGAGATGTGTACCATGACCTGACCCACACTGAATGTTAGATGTGTACCATGACCTGACCCACACTGAATGTTAGATGTGTACCATGACCTGACCCACACTGAATGTTAGATGGGTACCATGACCTGACCCACACTGAATGGTAGATGTGTACCATGACCTGACCCACACTGAATGTTAGATGTGTACCATGACCTGACCCACACTGAATGTTAGATGTGTACCATGACCTGACCCACACTGAATGTTAGATATGTACCATGACCTGACCCACACTGAATGTGAGATGTGTACCATGACCTGACCCACACTGAATGTTAGATGTGTACCATGACCTGACCCACACTGAATGTTAGATGTGTACCATGACCTGACCCACACTGAATGTTAGATATGTACCATGATCTGACCCACACTGAATGTGAGATGTGTACCATGACCTGACCCACAATGAATGTTAGATATGTACCATGACCTGACCCACACTGAATGTTAGATGTGTACCATGACCTGACCCTCACTGAATGTTAGATATGTACCATGACCTGACCCACACTGAATGTGAGATGTGTACCATGACCTGAGCCACACTGAATGTTAGATATGTACCATGACCTGACCCACACTGAATGTTAGATATGTACCATGACCTGACCCACACTGAATGTTAGATGTGTACCATGACCTGACCCACACTGAATGTTAGATGTGTACCATGACCTGACCCACACTGAATGTTAGATATGTACCATGACCTGACCCACACTGAATGTTAGATATGTACCATGACCTGACCCACACTGAATGTTAGATATGTACCATAACCTGACCCACACTGAATGTTAGATATGTACCATGACCTGACCCACACTGAATGTTAGATATGTACCATGACCTGACCCACACTGAATGTTAGATATGTACCATGACCTGAACCACACTGAATGTTAGATATGTACCATGACTTGACCCACACTGAATGTTAGATGGGTACCATGACCTGACCCACACTGAATGTTAGATATGTACCATGACCTGACCCACACTGAATGTTAGATATATACCATGACCTGACCCACACTGCATGTTAGATATGTACCATGACCTGACCCACACTGAATGTTAGATATGTACCATAACCTGACCCACACTGAATGTTAGATATGTACCATGACCTGACCCACACTGAATGTTAGATGTGTACCATGACCTGACCCACACTGAATGTTAGATATGTACCATGACCTGACCCACACTGAATGTTAAATATGAACCATGACCTGACCCACACTGAATGTTAGATATGTACCATCACCTGACCCACACTGAATGTTAGATGTGTACCATGACCTGACCCACACTGAATGCTAGATGTGTACCATGACCTGACCCACACTGAATATTAGATGTGTACCATGACCTGACCCACACTGAATGTTAGATATGTACCATGACCTGACCCACACTGAATGTTAGATGTGTACCATGACCTGACCCACACTGAATGTTAGATATGTACCATGACCTGACCCACACTGAATGTTAGATGTGTACCATGACCTGACCCACACTGAATGTGAGATGTGTACCATGACCTGACCCACACTGAATGTTAGATGTGTACCATGACCTGACCCACACTGAATGTTAGATATGTACCATGACCTGACCCACACTGAATGTTAGATGTGTACCATGACCTGACCCACACTGAATGTTAGATGTGTACCATGACCTGACCCACACTGAATGTTAGATGTGTACCATGACCTGACCCACACTGAATGTTAGATATGTACCATGACCTGACCCACACTGAATGTGAGATGTGTACCATGACCTGACCCACACTGTGTTAGATGTGTACCAAGACCTGACCCACACTGAATGTTAGATGTGTACCATGACCTGACCCACACTGAATGTGAGATGTGTACCATGACCTGACCCACACTGAATGTTAGATGTGTACCATGACCTGACCCACACTGAATGTTAGATATGTACCATGACCTGACCCACACTGAATGTGAGATGTGTACCATGACCTGACCCACACTGAATGTTAGATGTGTACCATGACCTGACCCACACTGAATGTTAGATGTGTACCATGACCTGACCCACACTGAATGTTAGATGGGTACCATGACCTGACCCACACTGAATGTTAGATGTGTACCATGACCTGACCCACACTGAATGTTAGATGTGTACCATGACCTGACCCACACTGAATGTTAGATATGTACCATGACCTGACCCACACTGAATGTGAGATGTGTACCATGACCTGACCCACACTGAATGTTAGATGTGTACCATGACCTGACCCACACTGAATGTTAGATGTGTACCATGACCTGACCCACAATGAATGTTAGATATGTACCATGATCTGACCCACACTGAATGTGAGATGTGTACCATGACCTGACCCACACTGAATGTTAGATATGTACCATGACCTGACCCACACTGAATGTTAGATGTGTACCATGACCTGACCCTCACTGAATGTTAGATATGTACCATGACCTGACCCACACTGAATGTGAGATGTGTACCATGACCTGAGCCACACTGAATGTTAGATGTGTACCATGACCTGACCCACACTGAATGTTAGATATGTACCATGACCTGACCCACACTGAATGTGAGATGTGTACCATGACCTGACCCACACTGAATGTTAGATGTGTACCAAGACCTGACCCACACTGAATGTTAGATGTGTACCATGACCTGACCCACACTGAATGTTAGATGTGTACCATGACCTGACCCACACTGAATGTTAGATGTGTACCATGACCTGACCCACACTGAATGTTAGATATGTACCATGACCTGACCCACACTGAATGTGAGATGTGTACCATGACCTGACCCACACTGAATGTTAGATGTGTACCATGACCTGACCCACACTGAATGTTAGATGTGTACCATGACCTGACCCACACTGAATGTTAGATATGTACCATGACCTGACCCACACTGAATGTTAGATATGTACCATGACCTGACCCACACTGAATGTTAGATGTGTACCATGACCTGACCCACACTGAATGTGAGATGTGTACCATGACCTGACCCACACTGAATGTTAGATATGTACCATGACCTGACCCACACTGAATGTTAGATGTGTACCATGACCTGACCCACACTGAATGTTAGATGTGTACCATGACCTGACCCACACTGAATGTTAGATGTGTACCATGACCTGACCCACACTGAATGTTAGATATGTACCATGACCTGACCCACACTGAATGTTAGATGTGTACCATGACCTGACCCACACTGAATGTTAGATGTGTACCATGACCTGACCCACACTGAATGTTAGATGTGTACCATGACCTGACCCACACTGAATGTTAGATATGTACCATGACCTGACCCACACTGAATGTGAGATGTGTACCATGACCTGACCCACACTGTGTTAGATGTGTACCAAGACCTGACCCACACTGAATGTTAGATGTGTACCATGACCTGACCCACACTGAATGTGAGATGTGTACCATGACCTGACCCACACTGAATGTTAGATGTGTACCATGACCTGACCCACACTGAATGTTAGATATGTACCATGACCTGACCCACACTGAATGTGAGATGTGTACCATGACCTGACCCACACTGAATGTTAGATGTGTACCATGACCTGACCCACACTGAATGTTAGATGTGTACCATGACCTGACCCACACTGAATGTTAGATGGGTACCATGACCTGACCCACACTGAATGTTAGATGTGTACCATGACCTGACCCACACTGAATGTTAGATGTGTACCATGACCTGACCCACACTGAATGTTAGATATGTACCATGACCTGACCCACACTGAATGTGAGATGTGTACCATGACCTGACCCACACTGAATGTTAGATGTGTACCATGACCTGACCCACACTGAATGTTAGATGTGTACCATGACCTGACCCACAATGAATGTTAGATATGTACCATGATCTGACCCACACTGAATGTGAGATGTGTACCATGACCTGACCCACACTGAATGTTAGATATGTACCATGACCTGACCCACACTGAATGTTAGATGTGTACCATGACCTGACCCTCACTGAATGTTAGATATGTACCATGACCTGACCCACACTGAATGTGAGATGTGTACCATGACCTGAGCCACACTGAATGTTAGATGTGTACCATGACCTGACCCACACTGAATGTTAGATATGTACCATGACCTGACCCACACTGAATGTGAGATGTGTACCATGACCTGACCCACACTGAATGTTAGATGTGTACCAAGACCTGACCCACACTGAATGTTAGATGTGTACCATGACCTGACCCACACTGAATGTTAGATGTGTACCATGACCTGACCCACACTGAATGTTAGATGTGTACCATGACCTGACCCACACTGAATGTTAGATATGTACCATGACCTGACCCACACTGAATGTGAGATGTGTACCATGACCTGACCCACACTGAATGTTAGATGTGTACCATGACCTGACCCACACTGAATGTTAGATGTGTACCATGACCTGACCCACACTGAATGTTAGATATGTACCATGACCTGACCCACACTGAATGTTAGATATGTACCATGACCTGACCCACACTGAATGTTAGATGTGTACCATGACCTGACCCACACTGAATGTGAGATGTGTACCATGACCTGACCCACACTGAATGTTAGATATGTACCATGACCTGACCCACACTGAATGTTAGATGTGTACCATGACCTGACCCACACTGAATGTTAGATGTGTACCATGACCTGACCCACACTGAATG
This sequence comes from Bathymodiolus brooksi, assembly GCA_963680875.1. NCBI lineage: Eukaryota > Metazoa > Mollusca > Bivalvia > Mytilida > Modiolidae > Bathymodiolus > Bathymodiolus brooksi. Next base: position 81,544,298 of record OY804590.1, read on the forward strand.
TTAGATGTGTACCATGACCTGACCCACACTGAATGTTAGATATGTACCATGACCTGACCCACACTGAATGTGAGATGTGTACCATGACCTGACCCACACTGAATGTTAGATGTGTACCAAGACCTGACCCACACTGAATGTTAGATGTGTACCATGACCTGACCCACACTGAATGTGAGATGTGTACCATGACCTGACCCACACTGAATGTTAGATGTGTACCATGACCTGACCCACACTGAATGTTAGATATGTACCATGACCTGACCCACACTGAATGTGAGATGTGTACCATGACCTGACCCACACTGAATGTTAGATGTGTACCATGACCTGACCCACACTGAATGTTAGATGTGTACCATGACCTGACCCACACTGAATGTTAGATGGGTACCATGACCTGACCCACACTGAATGTTAGATGTGTACCATGACCTGACCCACACTGAATGTTAGATGTGTACCATGACCTGACCCACACTGAATGTTAGATGTGTACCATGACCTGACCCACACTGAATGTTAGATATGTACCATGACCTGACCCACACTGAATGTGAGATGTGTACCATGACCTGACCCACACTGAATGTTAGATGTGTACCATGACCTGACCCACACTGAATGCTAGATGTGTACCATGACCTGACCCACACTGAATGTTAGATATGTACCATGACCTGACCCACACTGAATGTTAGATGTGTACCATGACCTGACCCACACTGAATGTTAGATATGTACCATGACCTGACCCACACTGAATGTGAGATGTGTACCATGACCTGACCCTCACTGAATGTTAGATATGTACCATGACCTGACCCACACTGAATGTGAGATGTGTACCATGACCTGAGCCACACTGAATGTTAGATGTGTACCATGACCTGACCCACACTGAATGTTAGATATGTACCATGACCTGACCCACACTGAATGTGAGATGTGTACCATGACCTGACCCACACTGAATGTTAGATGTGTACCAAGACCTGACCCACACTGAATGGTAGATGTGTACCATGACCTGACCCACACTGAATGTTAGATGTGTACCATGACCTGACCCACACTGAATGTTAGAAGTGTACCATGACCTGACCCACACTGAATGTTAGATATGTACCATGACCTGACCCACACTGAATGTGAGATGTGTACCATGACCTGACCCACACTGAATGTTAGATGTGTACCATGACCTGACCCACACTGAATGTTAGATGTGTACCATGACCTGACCCACACTGAATGTTAGATATGTACCATGACCTGACCCACACTGAATGTTAGATATGTACCATGACCTGACCCACACTGAATGTGAGATGTGTACCATGACCTGACCCACACTGAATGTTAGATGTGTACCATGACCTGACCCACACTGAATGTGAGATGTGTACCATGACCTGACCCACACTGAATGTTAGATGTGTACCATGACCTGACCCACATTGAATGTTAGATGTTTGCCATGACCTGACCCACACTGAATGTTAGATGTGTACCATGACCTGACCCACACTGAATGTTAGATATGTACCATGACCTGACCCACACTGAATGTGAGATGTGTACCATGACCTGACCCACATTGAATGTTAGATATGTACCATGACCTGACCCACACTGAATGTTAGATGTGTACCATGACCTGACCCACACTGAATGTTAGATATGTACCATGACCTGACCCACACTGAATGTGAGATGTGTACCATGACCTGAGCCACACTGAATGTTAGATGTGTTCCATGACCTGACCCACACTGAATGTTAGATGTGTACCATGACCTGACCCACACTGAATGTTAGATGTGTACCATGACCTGACCCACACTGAATGTTAGATGTTGGAGTATCATCAACGATAAACAGATACAACAAACATTTAATTTTAATTAGAATGTTCTGATAGCGACACCGCTATAATCTATAAGAACAGACTTTATTTTAAGAAACATTTTGAAATAGTATTTTAATATCCGTTTAAGAAATTATATTGAAATTGAAATATGCCTTAAAAGATATCTTTTCACAATCTTCCCTAATCGTGAAATTCCATTTCCTATCATAAATCTGTAAACAGAGTTCCCTATTCACACTACGAAATTACAGTTTCCCAGCTGGATTCTTCCATATTTCATTTAAATCGTCAATTAATTTTAAGTTTTTTTGAAACAGAGTGCTAAAAGGTCTAAATTGAACAAATTATCATATTTATATAAAGTATTTCTTCCTCTTATAGCTTGTGGCGTTTCAATCTTATTAAGATCTATATTTATCAAAAAAATTTCAAATCTGATTTAAAACAGCATTGTAAGTCCAATAAGTTTATAAATTGAGAATATGTATTAAGTAATATCTATGATGATCTATAATACAAATAATGAAATGTCACTCTGTATTGCATGTTTTGTGACTGACGGCAATTGGAAGGAAACATCCTTGTCTTCAAACATTACTCTTAGTCCTTTGAGATTAATTAAAACCAAAGCTTCGGTAATTAGCATGCCATGTGCCTTGGAACATTTCTTAATGCTCAGTAGTAATATTATTATTTCCGAACAACCCGGAAAGTTCTACAATTTTTTAAAATAAATTACTTAAAAAAATATGACACGATTTATTTTGTACTTTTGATATAAGAATATTTATTTGAATGGAAATAAATTTAAAAAACTCAAATTCGTTCCAACAACAGAAAAGAGTCGTAGAAACAGGCAAAATCGAAACCGTAACAGGCATAATAGGGAGGCATTTATTTAATTCATCATTATTCGACCAATACTAACAAGATGTTACATTTCAATGTAATTAATTTTTTATTTTATTTTCATTTTAAAAAAATATGTTTACTTAAATTTTAATATTCGTTTATCTATTGTTCAGCATGAGAAAAACATGCATTATGAATATTACAAAATAATGAGAAATAAACGAAGAACTTGATACAGAGAAAATATGCAATCCAATGACTGTTAGCGGATCAAAATGTTACTTTTCACATACATTGAATGCTAATATAAGGCTGCTTGCCAATAAAGAAAAATGTCTTTTGCGAGAAGTTCAGATAACTGTCCTATTATGTGTATGTATGTTCCGTGTTCCGTATTGTGATGTTCGTTACGTTTTCCGCATAAAACAATGTTCGGGTCGACTTTACCTCCTGTTTTTGGTAGGAGGGATCATGTCTTATTTACGTTATTTGTGCTTGTTTGAGAATAGTGGTGTCCAGCACATATTCTTTTGTGGTTTGTTTTATTTGTTTATCTTCGTCTTATGTGCCGAATGTTTCCAGTTTCTCTGGGTTATCCATTCTTGATTGCCCCTTCGATTTTCTCTAGCGTTTATGTTCTATTGAGTAAAACATATAAAGTTGTTTTTATATAATTGACGACATTTCTCTAGCTAAACAAATCACATTTCTCATTTTTAAAGTTTTCCTACGATCATTTAAAATCTTGTCCAACAAACAACCTCTGGGTTTTTTGTTTTTCTCATCTTTTGAGCTGCAGGTAATATAATCAAAATACATACATCAATCACTATTTTTTTCTTCTTATTATTCTTCTAGGGCCCGGGTGGCTCAATGAGTTAGGTGGTTTGATTAGCTAACAACTCATACAAGCCTATCACCAATACGGCGTGGGTTCGCTCCCGGCTTTGTAAATTACAAAAAGGTGCACTCGACTGGCAGTCGCAAGTGATAAGGCTTACCAGTTACTTTCCCATGGTCGGTGGCTCTCTCCGGATACTCCGGCTTCTTCCACCACTAAAACTGGTCGCCATGATATAGCTGAAATATTGCTGAAAGTGGCGTTAAAACACAAAAAAATCCAAATATTATTCTTCTCGTGTATATTAGCATAAGTCGCATAGACTTAAACAAAATGATGGTAATATTTATAAGATACTTTTCACTGTGTTTTGTTTTCCTGTTTATAACCCATCATTTGAGAATTAAAAATTATATACAGCAAATAACATCAAAACAGCAAGGATGCGAAGATGTAGAGTGTATCGACAGAAGTAAAGAACACCGCTAAACTGCAGGCTAGAGGTCGTTTACAATCGTTTTAGGGTATGAGTTTTGTTCATTATTTAAGATCCTACTTTGACTGGGAAATGTAGAACAACAATAAGAACGATGATCGTTTACTTTAATTTGTGTTTAGGTGTAAAGTTGGATAGTCTCTGGTGTTCATTTACATATACATATCTATCATTTCCCACTAATCGAGGTCTTAATCAAAGACCAATTACATCTACAGTTTTAAAATGAAAACAAAATGATTGAATTTTATTGGAATTATGATGTTCTACACTAATTCAATTGATTGCAGCTCACAATGTTAAATCATCATAAAAACCCATTCTAAATGATAGTAAACTCTAAACAAATGTTTTATGTTTTAAGTTTCCATGACATAGAAAGTGTGGTATATACTGCAAATTGGACCTTTATCAACTGTATGTGAACTGCAAAATGGAAAACATACTTACAAATAAAATATAAAGTAATGCTTTTTTTGCTAGCACCAATATTGGAATTCAGCTGTATACATGCACAAATGATAATCAGATTCAGTGTGAAACATATTCTAATCTTAGAAAAGGAAATTATGACTGAATATATTTTAGTGTTGGCCAATGTAAGGTAATGATCATCTAATTAGAGTTAGGGGCCGTCGTGGCCGTGATCATATGGTAGTTGGATTTAAACTACCTGTGCAATCAGTACCTTTCACCGCTAACGTTGTGTGTACCCGATACAACATTATTTGATAAAGTTTGTCAGTAACTTGCGACAGGTCGATGGTGTTATCCACCAATAAAACTGACCGCCACGATATAACTGAAATATTGTTGAAAGTGGCGTTAAACACCATCAAACCAATCTAAATGTAGTTTACTATTGGTCAATGTATAGCAAATAGTTCATGGCACTGAGGGTCATATGGCAGTATATATGGACCGGTAAGTCACCAAAATATTATTATATGGACCGAAGTTTCTGAGGTCCATATAATATTTTTTTTGTGACGGACAGGTCCATATACTGCCATATGACCCGAAGTGACATTAACTATTTGCTTTATTATGCTTTTTATTTAAAATAATGCAGGTACCTGGCCGGTCCATATACGAAAATAGTGACCGGCTGCGCTAACAAAGACAAATAGGGAAAATAAATACGTAAAGTGTAATATAATGTAATAATGACCTAAATAGATTGAACAATTATAAATACATTTCACGATTGTCCAATATGGTTAATTATTGCTAAAAACTTGTTGTTTATGAGGATCTGGTTTCACAGCACCAATCTGAAAATAGGCTGGTAATAGTCTTGTACAACATTTCCCTTCCCTGGTTTCTCTTGTTTGCCTGGTTTCTCTTGTTTGTCTGGTTTCTCTTGTTTCCCTTGTTTGCCTGGTTTCTCTTGTTTCTCTTGTTTGCCTGGTTTCTCTTGTTTGCCTGGTTTCTCTTGTTTCCCTGGTTTCTCTTGTTTGCCTGATTTCTCTTGTTTGCCTGGTTTCTCTGGTTTCTCTTGTTTTCCTGGTTTCTCTTGTTTCTCTTGTTTGTCTGGTTTCTTTTGTTTCTCTTGTTTCCATGGTTTCTCTTGTTTGCCTGGTTTCTCTTGTTTGCCTGGTTTCTCTTGTTTGCCTGGTTTCTCTTGTTTCCCTTGTTTCTCTTGTTTCCCTGGTTTCTCTTGTTTGCTTGGTTTCTCTTGTTTCCCTTGTTTGCCTGGTTTCTCTTGTTTCTCTTGTTTGCCTGGTTTCTCTTGTTTCTCTTGTTTGCCTGGTTTCTCTTGTTTACCTGGTTTGCCTGGTTTCTCTTGTTTGCCTGGTTTCTCTTGTTTCCCTGGTTTCTCTTGTTTTCCTGGTTTCTCTTGTTTGCCTGGTTTCTCTTGTTTCCCTGGTTTTTCTTGTTTCCCTAGTTTCTCTTGTTTCCCTTGTTTCTCTTGTTTCCCTGGTTTCTCTTGTTTCTCTTGTTTGCCTGGTTTCTCTTGTTTCCCTGGTTTCTCTTGTTTGCCTGGTTTCCCTGGTTTCTCTTGTTTCCCTGGTTTCTCTTGTTTCTCTTGTTTGCCTGGTTTCTCTTGTTTCTCTTGTTTCCCTGGTTTCCCTGGTTTCTCTTGTTTGCCTGGTTTCTCTTGTTTGCCTGGTTTCTTTTGTTTCTCTTGTTTCCCTGGTTTCTCTGGTTTCCCTGGTTTCTCTTGTTTCCCTTGTTTCTCTTGTTTCTCTTGTTTCATGGTGGATCTTTACAATTGCCTTCTCCTTCTTGTACGCTAAACATGTATTAAAATATGTATTAAGCTTGGTTAAAAAGTCATACTAAATTATCTGACTGATAAGTACTTAATATAATATGTATCAATTAACATATTTGTTCTCAAATTGAAATTGCCAAGGTCCTTCATTTTAATATTTGCGACATAAAAATATGCAAAAACAAGAGAAGTTTCACATCAGTAGCTTGATAAAAACAAATGTCTATAGAGCAAAAACGTGACTGATCTCGAATAAATCCTACAATTAATGAGTAACGGTGGCGGATTTGTATATGCCCTTGAGGGTGCGTCTATTATTTCACATTATTAAATCTTTATTGTTAAAAACATATAGGCCATTATCATCAATATCGCTAATTCAAAAACAACTCAAAATAAATTAATGTTAGAATCACATGTCATTAAATACGTGTTTTGATTGGTTTAAAAAGTTGAAGTTAATTTAAACAATATTTATTTAGAAAATAATCAGAAAATACAGTACATCAAACATAGTAAATACAGACAGGATTCAGAAGCAAGCAATTATTGCTTTTATAAATCTGTCTCCTAACTTGAGATTATTTTCGTATGTACTGAATCTGATAATAGACGTCGTTCACAAGGCGATTTTCTTTAAATTAGGGACCTTTGGGGTTGTTTAAATTTATATCCGATTATTTGCCTTATTTTGAAAAAAGAAATATATTTTTCAATATTATAACAAAAAACGTTTGAATTAATTTATAAGGATTGATCGAAATTTGTGTTCTGTCCATTCGAAATAACCTCAATCAGGTTGTACACACCCTTGAGTAACCCGTTACACGTTGTGTACAACCTGATTGGGGTTATTTCTTCATGAACCGAACAAAAAATTGCGATCAATCCTTAATTATAAATATTCAGTGCGCTATCTTCTGTCTTTTTTGTTACGTCATTTTGAGCAATGCATTCATGATAGCTGCATAAAGTAAATAAAGATAATGTTAGATATTACATATGTAGCACAATTACTGCGCATGCGCATCTATTTTGGGGTTTTACCGCATGTGTGGTGTAACGGTTGGTGTACTCGCCTCTAGTGCGGAAAATCGTGGATTCGAACCCGGCTCGGATCAAACCATTAACTATAAAATTGGTATTTGCTCATTTTGCTAAGCGCAGAGTATTATAGATTAAGAACAAAGACGGGTATAGATCGAAATCAGCGTAACGTATTCTAGTGGAGTAACATGTCTAGTATCTCAGCTGTCTGTTGCATCAGTCGTTCCAGTACAAAATAGATATCATCAACAATTCATGAACATGTTCTCATCATGATCTAATAAGGGTAATAACAAATTTACCGAATTCCGAACAATCTTACAAAGGGAAAGTCAAAACTCATGCGTATATAAACAGACAAAATCAGTCAACAACAGGAAAACTGTGAAAACCGTAATGACCCTGACTTGGTACAGGCATTTCTAAAGAAATGATGGGTTGAATCAGATTTTAAAGCACCAAACCTCCCGCTTTCATTACGACTCGAAGGTTCCGACTGTCATTATAACAGTATTTATAACAATACTGGAACAAAATAGGTAAAAAAAGTTAACAAAGCAGTACCAAACCCAGTGAAGCAAATATCAAAAACAATTTGACGTCACACATTGATCTAACTGACAGCATTAGTAACTTGGCAACAATTACTTACTCAATTTTGTGTGTTGCTTGCGAATAGAGTCAGTATCGAAGATGTGGGTTAGAGTTATGGTGTTTAACGCCGAAGATGTGGGTTAGGGTTATGGTGTTTAACGCCGAAGATGTGGGTTAGAATTATGGTGTTTAACGCCAAAGATGTGGGTTAGGGTTAGGGTGTTTAACGCCAAAGATGTGGGTTAGGGTTATGGTGTTTAACGCCAAAGATGTGGGTTAGGGTTATGGTGTTTAACGCCAAAGATGTGGGTTAGGGTTATGGTGTTTAACGCCAAAGATGTGGGTTAGAGTTATGGTGTTTAACGCCGAAGATGTGGGTTAGAGTTATGGTGTTTAACGCCAAAGATGTGGGTTAGGGTTATGGTGTTTAACGCCAAAGATGTGGGTTAGAGTTATGGTGTTTAACGCCAAAGATGTGGGTTAGGGTTAGGGTGTTTAACGCCGAAGATGTGGGTTAGGGTTATGGTGTTTAACGCCAAAGATGTGGGTTAGAGTTATGGTGTTTAACGCCGAAGATGTGGGTTAGGGTTATGGTGTTTAACGCCAAAGATGTGGGTTAGGGTTAGGGTGTTTAACGCCAAAGATGTGGGTTGGGGTTATGGTGTTTAACGCAAAGATGTGGGTTAGAGTTATGGTGTTTAACGCCAAAGATGTGGGTTAGGGTTATGGTGTTTAACGCCAAAGATGTGGGTTAGGGTTATGGTGTTTAACGCCAAAGATGTGGGTTAGGGTTATGGTGTTTAACGCCAAAGATGTGGGTTAGGGTTATGGTGTTTAACGCCAAAGATGTGGGTTAGAGTTATGGTGTTTAACGCCGAAGATGTGGGTTAGAGTTATGGTGTTAACGCCAAAGATGTGGGTTAGGGTTATGGAGTTTAACGCCAAAGATGTGGGTTGGGGTTATGGTGTTTAACGCCAAAGATGTGGGTTAGGGTTATGGTGTTTAACGCCAAAGATGTGGGTTAGGGTTATGGTGTTTAACGCCAAAGATGTGGGTAAGGGTTAGGGTGTTTAACGCCAAAGATGTGGGTTAGGGTTAGGGTGTTTAACGCCAAAGATGTGGGTTAGGGTTAGGGTGTTTAACGCCAAAGATGTGGGTAAGGGTTAGGGTGTTTAACGCCAAAGATGTGGGTTAGGGTTATGGTGTTTAACGCCAAAGATGTGGGTTAGAGTTATGGTGTTTAACGCCGAAGATGTGGGTTAGAGTTATGGTGTTTAACGCCAAAGATGTGGGTTAGGGTTATGGTGTTTAACGCCAAAGATGTGGGTTAGAGTTATGGTGTTTAACGCCAAAGATGTGGGTTAGGGTTAGGGTGTTTAACGCCGAAGATGTGGGTTAGGGTTATGGTGTTTAACGCCAAAGATGTGGGTTAGAGTTATGGTGTTTAACGCCGAAGATGTGGGTTAGGGTTATGGTGTTTAACGCCAAAGATGTGGGTTAGGGTTAGGGTGTTTAACGCCAAAGATGTGGGTTAGGGTTATGGTGTTTAACGCAAAGATGTGGGTTAGAGTTATGGTGTTTAACGCCAAAGATGTGGGTTAGGGTTATGGTGTTTAACGCCAAAGATGTGGGTTAGGGTTATGGTGTTTAACGCCGAAGATGTGGGTTAGGGTTAGGGTGTTTAACGCCAAAGATGTGGGTTAGGGTTAGGGTGTTTAACGCCAAAGATGTGGGTTAGAGTTATGGTGTTTAACGCCGAAGATGTGGGTTAGAGTTATGGTGTTAACGCCAAAGATGTGGGTTAGGGTTATGGAGTTTAACGCCAAAGATGTGGGTTAGGGTTATGGTGTTTAACGCCAAAGATGTGGGTTAGAGTTATGGTGTTTAACGCCGAAGATGTGGGTTAGGGTTATGGTGTTTAACGCCAAAGATGTGGGTTAGGGTTATGGTGCTTAACGCCGAAGATGTGGGTTAGGGTTAGTGTGTTTAACGCCGAAGATGTGGGTTAGGGTTAGGGTGTTTAACGCCAAAGATGTGGGTTAGGGTTATGGTGTTTAACGCCAAAGATGTGGGTTAGGGTTAGGGTGTTAACGCCAAAGATGTGGGTTAGGGTTAGGGTGTTTAACGCCAAAGATGTGGGTTAGGGTTAGGGTGTTTAACGCCAAAGATGTGGGTTAGGGTTAGGGTGTTTAACGCCAAAGATGTGGGTTAGAGTTAGGGTGTTTAACGCCAAAGATGTGGGTTAGGGTTAGGGTGTTTAACGCCAAAGATGTGGGTTAGGGTTAGAGTGTTTAGCGCCAAAGATGTGGGTTAGGGTTAGGGTGTTTAACGCCAAAGATGTGGGTAAGGGTTAGGGTGTTTAACGCCAAAGATGTGGGTTAGGGTTATGGTGTTTAACGCCAAAGATGTGGTTAGGGTTAGGGTGTTTAACGCCAAAGATGTGGGTTAGGTTTAGGGTGTTTAACGCCAAAGATGTGGGTTAGGGTTATGGTGTTTAACGCCAAAGATGTGGGTTAGGGTTAGGGTGTTTAACGCCAAAGATGTGGGTTAGGGTTATGGTGTTTAACGCCAAAGATGTGGGTTAGGGTTAGGGTGTTTAACGCCAAAGATGTGGGTTAGGGTTATGGTGTTTAACGCCAAAGATGTGGGTTAGAGTTATGGTGTTTAACGCCGAAGATGTGGGTTAGAGTTATGGTGTTAACGCCAAAGATGTGGGTTAGGGTTATGGAGTTTAACGCCAAAGATGTGGGTTGGGGTTATGGTGTTTAACGCCAAAGATGTTGGTTAGGGTTATGGTGTTTAACGCCAAAGATGTGGGTTAGGGTTATGGTGTTTAACGCCAAAGATGTGGGTAAGGGTTAGGGTGTTTAACGCCAAAGATGTGGGTTAGGGTTAGGGTGTTTAACGCCAAAGATGTGGGTAAGGGTTAGGGTGTTTAACGCCAAAGATGTGGGTAAGGGTTAGGGTGTTTAACGCCAAAGATGTGGGTTAGGGTTATTGTGTTTAACGCCAAAGATGTGGGTTAGAGTTATGGGGTTTAACGCCGAAGATGTGGGTTAGAGTTATGGTGTTTAACGCCAAAGATGTGGGTTAGGGTTATGGTGTTTAACGCCAAAGATGTGGGTTAGAGTTATGGTGTTTAACGCCAAAGATGTGGGTTAGGGTTAGGGTGTTTAACGCCGAAGATGTGGGTTAGGGTTATGGTGTTTAACGCCAAAGATGTGGGTTAGAGTTATGGTGTTTAACGCCGAAGATGTGGGTTAGGGTTATGGTGTTTAACGCCAAAGATGTGGGTTAGGGTTAGGGTGTTTAACGCCAAAGATGTGGGTTAGGGTTATGGTGTTTAACGCAAAGATGTGGGTTAGAGTTATGGTGTTTAACGCCAAAGATGTGGGTTAGGGTTATGGTGTTTAACGCCAAAGATGTGGGTTAGGGTTATGGTGTTTAACGCCGAAGATGTGGGTTAGGGTTAGGGTGTTTAACGCCAAAGATGTGGGTTAGGGTTAGGGTGTTTAACGCCAAAGATGTGGGTTAGAGTTATGGTGTTTAACGCCGAAGATGTGGGTTAGAGTTATGGTGTTAACGCCAAAGATGTGGGTTAGGGTTATGGAGTTTAACGCCAAAGATGTGGGTTAGGGTTATGGTGTTTAACGCCAAAGATGTGGGTTAGAGTTATGGTGTTTAACGCCGAAGATGTGGGTTAGGGTTATGGTGTTTAACGCCAAAGATGTGGGTTAGGGTTATGGTGCTTAACGCCGAAGATGTGGGTTAGGGTTAGTGTGTTTAACGCCGAAGATGTGGGTTAGGGTTAGGGTGTTTAACGCCAAAGATGTGGGTTAGGGTTATGGTGTTTAACGCCAAAGATGTGGGTTAGGGTTAGGGTGTTAACGCCAAAGATGTGGGTTAGGGTTAGGGTGTTTAACGCCAAAGATGTGGGTTAGGGTTAGGGTGTTTAACGCCAAAGATGTGGGTTAGGGTTAGGGTGTTTAACGCCAAAGATGTGGGTTAGAGTTAGGGTGTTTAACGCCAAAGATGTGGGTTAGGGTTAGGGTGTTTAACGCCAAAGATGTGGGTTAGGGTTAGAGTGTTTAGCGCCAAAGATGTGGGTTAGGGTTAGGGTGTTTAACGCCAAAGATGTGGGTAAGGGTTAGGGTGTTTAACGCCAAAGATGTGGGTTAGGGTTATGGTGTTTAACGCCAAAGATGTGGTTAGGGTTAGGGTGTTTAACGCCAAAGATGTGGGTTAGGTTTAGGGTGTTTAACGCCAAAGATGTGGGTTAGGGTTAGGGTGTTTAACGCCAAAGATGTGGGTTAGGGTTAGGGTGTTTAACGCCAAAGATGTGGGTTAGGGTTAGGGTGTTTAACGCCAAAGATGTGGGTTAGGGTTATGGTGTTTAACGCCAAAGATGTGGGTTAGAGTTATGGTGTTTAACGCCGAAGATGTGGGTTAGAGTTATGGTGTTAACGCCAAAGATGTGGGTTAGGGTTATGGAGTTTAACGCCAAAGATGTGGGTTGGGGTTATGGTGTTTAACGCCAAAGATGTTGGTTAGGGTTATGGTGTTTAACGCCAAAGATGTGGGTTAGGGTTATGGTGTTTAACGCCAAAGATGTGGGTAAGGGTTAGGGTGTTTAACGCCAAAGATGTGGGTTAGGGTTAGGGTGTTTAACGCCAAAGATGTGGGTAAGGGTTAGGGTGTTTAACGCCAAAGATGTGGGTAAGGGTTAGGGTGTTTAACGCCAAAGATGTGGGTTAGGGTTATGGTGTTTAACGCCAAAGATGTGGGTTAGAGTTATGGTGTTTAACGCCGAAGATGTGGGTTAGAGTTATGGTGTTTAACGCCAAAGATGTGGGTTAGGGTTATGGTGTTTAACGCCAAAGATGTGGGTTAGAGTTATGGTGTTTAACGCCAAAGATGTGGGTTAGGGTTAGGGTGTTTAACGCCGAAGATGTGGGTTAGGGTTATGGTGTTTAACGCCAAAGATGTGGGTTAGAGTTATGGTGTTTAACGCCGAAGATGTGGGTTAGGGTTATGGTGTTTAACGCCAAAGATGTGGGTTAGGGTTAGGGTGTTTAACGCCAAAGATGTGGGTTAGGGTTATGGTGTTTAACGCAAAGATGTGGGTTAGAGTTATGGTGTTTAACGCCAAAGATGTGGGTTAGGGTTATGGTGTTTAACGCCAAAGATGTGGGTTAGGGTTATGGTGTTTAACGCCGAAGATGTGGGTTAGGGTTAGGGTGTTTAACGCCAAAGATGTGAGTTAGGGTTAGGGTGTTTAACGCCAAAGATGTGGGTTAGAGTTATGGTGTTTAACGCCGAAGATGTGGGTTAGAGTTATGGTGTTAACGCCAAAGATGTGGGTTAGGGTTATGGAGTTTAACGCCAAAGATGTGGGTTAGGGTTATGGTGTTTAACGCCAAAGATGTGGGTTAGAGTTATGGTGTTTAACGCCGAAGATGTGGGTTAGGGTTATGGTGTTTAACGCCAAAGATGTGGGTTAGGGTTATGGTGCTTAACGCCGAAGATGTGGGTTAGGGTTAGTGTGTTTAACGCCGAAGATGTGGGTTAGGGTTAGGGTGTTTAACGCCAAAGATGTGGGTTAGGGTTATGGTGTTTAACGCCAAAGATGTGGGTTAGGGTTAGGGTGTTAACGCCAAAGATGTGGGTTAGGGTTAGGGTGTTTAACGCCAAAGATGTGGGTTAGGGTTAGGGTGTTTAATGCCAAAGATGTGGGTTAGGGTTAGGGTGTTTAACGCCAAAGATGTGGGTTAGAGTTAGGGTGTTTAACGCCAAAGATGTGGGTTAGGGTTAGAGTGTTTAGCGCCAAAGATGTGGGTTAGGGTTAGGGTGTTTAGCGCCAAAGATGTGGGTAAGGGTTAGGGTGTTCAACGCCAAAGATGTGGGTTAGGGTTATGGTGTTTAACGCCAAAGATGTGGTTAGGGTTAGGGTGTTTAACGCCAAAGATGTGGGTTAGGTTTAGGGTGTTTAACGCCAAAGATGTGGGTTAGGGTTAGGGTGTTTAACGCCAAAGATGTGGGTTAGGGTTAGGGTGTTTAACGCCAAAGATGTGGGTTAGGGTTATGGTGTTTAACGCCAAAGATGTGGGTTAGGGTTAGGGTGTTTAACGCCAAAGATGTGGGTTAGGGTTATGGTGTTTAACGCCAAAGATGTGGGTTAGGGTTATGGTGTTTAGCGCCAAAGATGTGGGTTAGGGTTAGGGTGTTTAACGCCAAAGATGTAGGTTAGGGTTAGGGTGTTTAACGCCAAAGATGTGGGTTAGTGTTATGGTGTTTAACGACAAAGATGTGGGTTAGGGTTAGGGTGTTTAACGCCGAAGATGTGGGTTAGGGTTAGGGTTTTTAACGCAAAAGATGTGGGTTAGGATTAGGGTGTTTAACGCCAAAGATGTGGGTTAGGGTTAGGGTGTTTAACGCCGATGATGTGTGTTAGGGTTAGGGTGTTTAACGCCAAAGATGTGGGTTAGGGTTAGGGTGTTTAACGCCAAAGATGTGGGTTAGGGTTAGGGTGTTTAACGCCAAAGATGTTGGTTAGGGTTATGGTGTTTAACGCCGAAGTTGTGGGTTAGAGTTATGGTGTTTAACGCCAAAGATGTGGGTTAGAGTTATGGTGTTTAACGCCAAAGATGTGGGTTAGAGTTATGGTGTTTAACGCCAAAGATGTGGGTTAGGGTTAGGGTGTTTAACGCCAAAGATGTGGGTTAGAGTTATGGTATTTAACGCCAAAGATGTGGGTTACGGTTATGGTGCTTAGCGCCAAAGATGTGGGTTAGAGTTATGGTGTTTAACGCCAAAGATGTGGGTTACGGTTAGGGTGTTTAACGCCAAAGATGTGGGTTAGGGTTATGGTGTTTAACGCCAAAGATGTGGGTTAGGGTTAGGGTGTTTAACGCCAAAGATGTGGGTTAGGGTTATGGTGTTTAACGCCAAAGATGTGGGTTAGAGTTATGGTGTTTAACGCCAAAGATGTGGGTTAGGGTTAGGGTGTTTAACGCCAAAGATGTGGGTTAGGGTTATGGTGTTTAACGCCAAAGATGTGGGTTAGAGTTATGGTGTTTAACGCCAAAGATGTGGGTTAGGGTTATGGTGTTTAACGCCGAAGATATGGGTTAGGGTTATGGTGTTTAACGCCACTGTTCTATTTCAGTTATATCGTAGCAGTCAGTTTTATTGATGGAGAAAACAGTAGTACCCGTTGAAAACTACCGACAGGCCACAAGGACAGGATTCGAACTTTCAACATTAGTGGCGATAGGCACTGTTTGTTCCAGTCCATGCAGTTACAAAGCTAACTACCATACGATCACGACCACGACGACCCCTGCGATATTTGGTTAATATTCACATTGGCATGTCAAAACATTGACCAGTTGAGGCCAGGAAAGTTTGATAGGTGAATTTGCATCTATTTACTTATGACATCAGTGGCTACCACCACCAATGGCAATTAATATTTTCACATTTACGTAGGTTGTTTTCTTTTCTCTATCACGGACAAGATTGTTACCGGGCCAAACTATAAGTAACAAGGCTAGTTTCCTATAAGAAATAGGAACTGCCTAGCTTTCGAGAGCAACTGGGTTCACCCTCGGATTTTTGGTATGTCCCGTGTTGTTGAACTCCTCTGTTTAGTTTCCTATGTTGTGTGTCTTGTGCCGAGTATTACATGTGTCTGTGGATAGTATTTTCTTTATAAGCCCTTTCAGGTTTCTCTCATGATTATTTACCATTAAAATTGTGAATCTGATTCCCTCACATCACGAGGTGTATTTGATACAAGTTCGTGTAATAAAATGTGTCATTGACTTGCGGCAGGTCAAATAGCTTTCACTGTGTACTCACGCGGCAGGTCAAATAGCTTTCACTGTGTACTCACGCTATAACTGAGGTATTGTTGAAGGTAACGTTTGACCTCCGGTGATATTCAGGATGTGTCCTCCGGCTGCATTATAGCTTGGTTTGTGTGTTTAACGCCACTTTCAACGATATTTTAGTTATATCATGGCGGTCAGTTTTATTGGTGGAGGAAACCGGAGTACCAGAAGAAAACCAACGACTTGCCGCAGGTCACTGACTACTACCTTTATCACATAGTGTTGTATCGGGTGCACCTCGCCATGAAAGGCTTCGACCTCACAACTTTAGTGGTGGTAGGCACTGATTGCACAGGTCCTCCGGATTATACACTAGCTATATACACATAATGATCTGCTTTGTTTATTATCTTTTCGTTTTATCTTTGCGATGTCAATGAAATTTTACCCTGTGTTGTTCCTGAAAAGTTGTAGAAAATAAATATATTTCAAGATTGAAAACGTCTCATGTAGATCCCATAGAGTAAAATCGTGTCGTAAAATAATTTGTTATAACACGAAATATACCAACATTTTTTTCAAATTTCTTTAGTTTCCTGTAATTCGTTAAAATACACACGACTTACTAATATATTTTCAAAATGGTGTTGGTTGACAATTAATATTACTTAAAATGAGGTCATCCTCCGATTTTAATGAGGTTAAGTGTTGCTCGAACTTTAGTTTTCTCTGTTGTGTTTTGTAGATCATTGTGCTTTCTGTCCTTCTACTTACGACTTCTGATTATTCCGTCTATCTTTTCTAAATAAAGGACAAAAGCAGAGTACACAATTCTGAAGAGATTTTTAGTGAGAGCCACACTCCAGGAAAATATCTTATGTTCATCTTTATTTACATTCGTAGCATATTGCTCCCTGCACAGTTAGGTGACGAGTCTTCTTTTTTTCGAAATCTGTTGGTTAAACAGTATATCATGCCTTGTGTGTTGTCCCCAAATACCGGATGTTTTAGAAAACGTAGATATCTAATTAAGTGCACACTACGAGCCTTCATAATTATCTGATAGTCATAACAAATAGTTAAATGGTTGGAGAGCCAAATAATAAAAAGACGTCTTTGGGAGTAAATGAGTCAACGTACCTAAACAGGGAAACCAAAATCGGCTTAGCTTACTTGTGTCTAAGGGAGATTGACCTTTGTACAACTGAACCCTATACAATTCGCATTTCATTATTTCAAGTAAAAGTGCTAAGGTATTTAATTAACGAGGTCAATAGACGTGAATACTGTTTCTGTTGTATCACAACGGTTACATATCGTAGAGATCGTGCTGAGATAGACAAGGTTCTGAGAGGGATGTCGAGGAGTGAGTGAGTGATTGTTGTTTAACGCCAACGCAGCAATGTGTCAGCTATATCATGGCGAGAACAAGTCAATTTCAATGAAATGATGATGATGTCCGCTTTGTACTAGACCAACACGCTGAGTTGGATTTTTATAGTGCTAGCTCACTGCAACAAGTCCGCGGGTAGACATATCGGTCCACTCGGACACATTATTCTGATTCCGAACCAACCAGTCTTTGCTATTTCTCCTTAATGCTGCGTGCTTAGCGGAGAAACGACAAATATAAATTTTGTAGTTTTTGATTTGACCCAGCCCGGGCTCGAACCCACGATCTACGGCACTCAAGGCGAGCAAGCTAACCGTTGCACCACTGATGTGGTTGGGATTTCGAGGATGGGAATTTACTAATGAACATAATGCTGCATTGACAAATATCCATAGCTATTTCATACAAATGTACTGTTAGTAAAAGAAGATGTCGAACATGCAGAATGAGACCATATTGTTTCTTCTCAAGAAAAATGTATTACTGACAATAGCTTTAAGATCAACTCTCTCATTAAAATACGACCTGAATTCAAGACGCCGGGGATAGAATTGATATACAATGTAGGCAGAACAAAACGATTTTTGTACGTCTAATGTTATTAAAATCTCTAATTAGCATTTTAATTCTAAACAAATATGGTTGTCTGCCTAGATACACTCTATGATATTGCATCTCATTATGGTATCGACGATAAATAGCTGATAACATAAAGACAGACAAAGACCACGAAACAAGCAAGAATTGCATTAATTTTCCCATTTATGTAAATATCGAGATTACATTTTTAATATGCATTCTTCTTCCTGTATTAGTACATAAAGCCTGTATTGTCTACAGAGGAATTTTTATTTTCTTTAATTAATTTTCGTGCCATACATAAATATGGTAAGAGAGATTAAAAGGTGAAATACGTATGCAATAAATAATGAACAGTCCAGAGACCAATAACAACATTGGGCACACAGGACAAAGAACGAAAGTCAAATAAATCAAACGAAAAACACATAACGGAAAACTAAAAAGATGAACAATACGGACCCCACCAAAACACACGAAGAGTGAGCACTGTGTTACTCAAATAGTCAAATATTATATTTGAAAAGATAGTCAGCCATGCATTGCCACATCAATATTAGGTCATTTTTGTTTATTAATTTATAATATAGAATATATATAAAAAAATAATTAGATTTAGCTGCAAGATGTTTAATGATTATATTATATTTACGGTACAGGAACATGTGTGATTTTGGGTCTAAGGATAAGGTCGTTGACAATTTCACCTTACTCTATGCTTATTTTGTTGACCAATCATGTCAGTCATTTACAATCTACATGTATGTATAATAACACAATGTATATCTCTCCCATTATAACGTGGCCGTGATCATATGATAGTTGGATTTACAACTACCTATGCAATCAGTGCATACCACCACTGATGTTGCGAGTTTGAATCTCGATAAGGGCGAGGTGTACAACATTATGTGATACAGTTTGTCAGTGAATTGCGACAATGTCGGTGGTTTTCTCTGGGTCTTCCGATTTCCTCCAACAATAAAATAGTTCAGCTATATCATGTTGGTCAGTTATACTGATGGAGGAAACCGGAGTATCCGGAGAGCACCACCGACCTGCCGAAAGTCACTGACCAAATTCATCCGCCGTAATCCACTGACAAACTTTATTACATAATGTTGTATTGAGTACACCTCGCCATGATCAGATTCGAACTTATAACGTTAGTTGTGATAAGCTCTGATTGCATAGGTAGTTGTAAATCCAACTACCATGACGATCACGACGACCCTGAAGTTGTAAGGGTAGTCATATGTATCATCAATAGTATCACTTTTCCAGTGTGTCATATTTTTGTTGACAAAAACTATCAGCTTACGGATTACATGATTTCGTAATTCGTTCTAATTTAATTTGAAGATTAAAAGTTGTCAGAGTAGGAAAACATAGTGTCATATAATTTACATTATCTTCAGATAACAGCGGGGCTTCATTCTGAGTCTTAAGAGGTCGGGAAACTTACAACACCTTGAACTCTAGTATCATTGCTAATTTCTTAATAGTTTATTTTCTTAAGGATTCTGTTTTCTCGTTAATGTATGTTTGTTTTGTTATTTGCAAGTAATAAAATAAAAACAAAAAAATACCAACCTATCAAAACACTTTCAGTTTCACAATCCAACAAAAAATTGCAGAAAGACACAAAACAAGGGTGGTTCTCTCCGGGTACTCCGGCTTCCTCCACCACTAAAAACTGGTCGCCATGATATAGCTGAAATATTGCTGAAAGTGGCATTAAACACCAAAATTCAAATTCACAAAATTGATAGCGCTAAAACACAAATACATAACACCTCACTTTAATTTAATTTAATTCTGTATTTATTTAACGAGGTTTGCTTTGACGTAAATAATAGATCAACTCTCCTACAACAACTGAAGGTAAAGACGAACCGAACATCGTTTTTTATGCGGACATCACAACACAGAACTCAGAACATAAAGACATTTGATATAACAAAATATTGGGACAGTATCAATACCAGTCGAAATAACGAGTCAAACGACAAGCGAGACACGATACAATGTTTGTAATAACATACTGGGAATTTAATAAATGTATCTAACAATTTAATAAAACAAATAACAGGGGATAATTAAAATTAATAATTGAATTGCAATATTTTGAGGGCATTTACATTTTGTGCATGACGTCACATTATTTGTTGTTGCCACTAATTCAAAAATGTCATGTTTAACTTTCAATTTAAATATGGGGGGGGGGGGGGGGGTAGTTAAATGTACTGAACCGCGAAATTGCTGAAAACGTGACTGAAATAGTGGTGGTATTTTTCTGATGACTACCTACTGAAAAGTCGCTTGCTTTACGTCCAAACGACTTTTCCCATATTACAACACTATGACGTCATTAAAAGTGGTCCCGGTGTAGTGATGTAAATTCTTATATGGCAGGTTCCATTCTCTCGTTCAAAAAGAAACTTAATTGTGATCGATTGATTGATTGGTATTTAATACCAACATTAGAAATATTTCAGCTATATAGTGGCGTAGACAAATTTTATTATTAAATTATTAAACTTAGTCACCCACAAGATCCTTAGAAATAAACCATAAAACATACTTGTCAATAAAACAAACAGATTATATGTACAAATGGAACTTACTTATGTTATATTAGGGCCTGGGTGGCTCAATGAGTTAGGTAGTTGGATTACCTAACAACTCATACAAACCTATCACCAATACGGCATGGGTTCGCGCCCGGCTTTGTAAATTACCAAAAAAATGTGCACTCGACTCGCAAGTGATCAAGTTTACCAGTTTCTTGCCCATGGTCGGTGGTTCTCTCCGGGTACTCTGGCTTCTTCCACCACTAAAACTGGTCGCCATGATATAGCAAATATATTGTTGAAAGTGGCGTTAAAACACCAAAAATAAAAATCAATCATTACTTATGTTATTATGTTAGAAAATTTGTTTTAACGCTTGGTTCTATCTGATGTAGTTGTCAAGATGTCAATGACTGGAATCCATTATACTGAGCAACCCCCCACAAATCGGTGCATTCCGCGAACAAGTGGCGCTAATTATTTTCCATCTTATAGGCGATCCTTCGAGGTAATCCTAGTGTAAAGAAATATGGCACTTCTTCTCTGTAGGGTACAACCGTTCGGATAGGTGTGACTGTTGGTCGTGTGAAAGGAGTCAAACTGGTCATAAAAGAGAGTATGATGCAACTTATTTTCGCTGTATTTATCGTTCGTACATTGCATGAGATACAATTATTGTCCTCTCATTAATATCATCTTTCTGGTTGACGTCTAGACATGAGTCAAAGTTTCCTGTCGATATAGGTATGATACGAAAATATATCGGCATTCGGGAAAAAGGTAATACGCTGTATTTATCCACCTCCTTTAGATGTAGATAGACGAAGAGGTTGAAGAGATACCAAAAGGGCTAATTAGAGGTCGTACATAGCAGAAGAATAGACAGAACAATACCCAATAGAAAAAGGACAACTAGACAAAAAAACATCTACAAATCAATACACAGAAAACTAAAGATCGTGCAACACGAACGCCACTAAAAATATGGGGTGAACCCAGGTGTTCAGGAAGAGTAGGCAGTTCCTTCTCCACTAGTGGCACCCGTCATGTTGTTCCAGTTACACACCCGGTCATATATCACGAATGAGGAAAGAACCGGAGAGTGTTAGTTGTAAAGGTGTTTCTCATCTTTTGTAATTTCACCTTTGAAGATGTAAAAAAAGAATAATACAACATAATTACTTCTATAGTTCTGCAGTCACTTGAAACTGTTAAAACAAATTCTTTGTTTTTAACATATTTAGGGTACACCTTTGTTAGGACATCACTGGACTCTACTGCAACTACTTGGAAGCTACGACTCGTAAAACGCAGATATTCTTCCAGTTTATCCATATCCTGCCAAAATTTCGTCAGGTGCCAACGGGATGCAATATCAAATTCAAATTGAAGAATGGCCGACACTCTAAATTTCAAAATCAAAATGGGACAAAAAGGACAAGTAAGTCTCGACAAATTACTACACAGAAAACTAAAGATTGTCCAACACGACAGGATTAAGAGAAAGTGTATTTACTTTATCATAAATAATCGATGCAATAACATTTTTGGGTTTGAAATGAACATTTAGCATCATGACGTGTTCTTAGTTCCAATTTTCAAACTTTAGCCCACTGACTGGCTTGGTCATAACCCTTTCTCTCCTACTCCCCAACAAATATATTTCAATAAAGAAAGAGATTATAACATTAGTTGCTAAGATAAATGTTAACAAAATAATTATCGACCGCAGGATATCGTTTATACTGATCAAATAATATATAGTATGCATGCATCATTTCCTTTAGAACAGATATTCTACCTAATTTTATGATCTATATACATCATTTCAATGTTATCTTGTTAAACATAACGTCTAAATTATACAAAAAACGTGTAAAATGGATACCGCATCTCGGCAATAATTACGTAAATATATATCAAACGTTACTCAACGCTGCATGAAAGGACATCAAACTGTTATTTTATAAATCAAAGTGCACTTAAGGGTGTAAATAAGTATATCTATTTCACAACCTGTGAATACAACATTAACTTTTTAATACTGTCGATCTGATTTCAATTTGTGGTACCTGTCTTATTTTAACTATTAACCAACATTTACTTATGAACAGATGTGTGGTGTGGTGAATTTATTTCATAGCAATTGTAAGAACGTCTTACATCGTCAAACGCATTTTGCGACGTTAAGCGGTAAAAGTTACATCGGAATAGTAAACGCCTACAGCCGATAGTTCGACCGGTCTAGGGTACATTTTGTTACTCTTTACAGTAATAACAGAACGTGTCGCCGTCAAAGTTAGTTAACGTTAACTGATACCACTTCTGCATAGAACATAAAAATATCAACCCGCTTCACTTCACTTTACAATCATTAAAAAGTCATTATTTCAGACACATTAATAATTATATAACGGGAAGATAGAAATATAAATATTAATGGTATGATCATATTACGGTATAATAGAAAAACAAACACAGCATTGATGTAATACTTCCTAGACAGAGACTTTAAACGTCATAGCATATTAATGTATTTTATCCCGTCATCATTACAATTGCTGTAAAAAAAAAGGTATATGGGTATTTTTTCGTATTTGTGTATTAGAAAAAAACCAATCTTCTGGTACCTATTTTATGTAAATAGTATAACGCGGACGTGACAGAAGACACCATAGCACATAGCTGAAATTACCCTTGTTTTTGCTCTATTCAATTGATAAAATTTGGCAGCTGTTTCTTATTTTTATCATTACCAGATAAACAAAATATATGCGTACATTATCAGTAAAAATAATTTTATTCACACGCTGTGAAACAGATCGGTAAAGCTCGTCTAAGGCTCGCACAGATCGGTAAAGCTCGTCTAAGGCTCGCACAGATCGGGAAAGCTCGTCTAAGGCTCGCACAGATCGGTAAAGCTCGTCTCAGCCTCGCACTGATCGGTAAAGCTCGTCTAAGGCTCGCTTTTCTACTCTTTTCAAATGCTCGTACAAATAAACTATATCTTTTTCGACCATGTACACATATATGTGATTTGAATATTCTTATTTTAAATTAGTCAGCTTTCAATATTTAAAAGGACTGATCGTATGGTAACATTATAGTTTGTCAGTGATTTGTGGCAGATGATGATTTTCTTTGGGTACTCCTTTTTCCTCATCCAATAAAGCTGACCGCCACGATATATCTGAAATATTGTTGAAAGTGGGGGTTAAACACCATAAACCTAATCCATAAAACTGGTGGGCATAAGTTTCCTTGTATAAAGGTACTGATTTGCTAGATAATTCATTACAAGAAAAAGTTACCATTCATATACCGCAGTAAGGGATATATTTGTAATGGATATTATTATGTTATATATGTCACTTCTAAGCCCATTTATAATTATTTCTAATGAAGGTCTTTCACCTCGCAATTTACATTGTTGAACTTTCTTTTAACAGTTGCATCTGTTTATTAATTTAATAGAGTATTTTCTTTTTAAATGGTAGTAGACTGTATGGTTTGATTTCAAACTTAAGGACAATATAAATTGATAAGGCGATAATATGTATTACTTGTGGACAAACAAGAAAAAATATCTGGCTTAAAATATATCTTCATTCTAATAAGCACAGTCAGATATATACAATATTAATGCATTTTCATAAAATATAAAGTTTATGTGTATGGGGCTTTTGGTAAAAACTGGGATAAATGCGAGGTTCACCGAGTCTTCCACCAGTTTTGTACCGAAGGCACATACACTTTATATTTCAAAACACTGCATTAATATCGGGTTTGTA
The DNA here is from genome assembly GCA_963680875.1 of Bathymodiolus brooksi. NCBI lineage: Eukaryota > Metazoa > Mollusca > Bivalvia > Mytilida > Modiolidae > Bathymodiolus > Bathymodiolus brooksi. The sequence continues at coordinate 81,568,391 of OY804590.1, forward strand.
CTGCAAAAAAAAACACGTTAATCCATCGACGTTTATATATTTTGAATTAAATAATACAATTATATAATTATCCCTTGATTGCCCCTTTTGATATTTCATGTCAACAGAAAGTGAACTGGATTTAAAATTACGTTCCCAAAGCTCAACATCTAACCTGTGGAAGGGGTACAAGAAAAAGCTATATTTCGGTCAGTGAAAGCACAAATGTATATAACAACAATTTACCCAGTCAATGCAATTATGCTTGCTCAAATAGAACAAGTGCAGGATAAATAAAATAATGGCAGGGCTTATCCGATCTTGGTTACCCTGTTTATGCCCTTTGGTTGTATTGGTCCCAAACACCTTTATATTATTTGGCTTTACAATTTTTCGGTTGTGAGCGTCACTGATGAAGGCTATTCCAGAAACGCGTTGTGCGCACTAAATTTGATATCTACGTTTTGGCTAGAATCTAATTACCTTGTCTATTTATGAATATTGCAGAATTTGACATATTTTAAGATTTGACATATTGTCAGTTGACGCATGTAGTAATTTGATGGTAATTAATGTATTTCATAGAAGTTATCTAAGGAAGGAAACATGACCATTGTTCCGATAATGATAAACATGCCAAGTACATGTCACTCACTGGAAATTCAATAATTTCTTGTTATTCATTCAAATAATCCCATAGGAATTCATTACAGTAACACATTTTTCTTTTTTTTTTCTTTATTGCTCATTTTGTTGTACAGAAAACGTTTATATTTTTTTACTCTACAATTTCGGTTAATTATTATTATTTCTCATGTAGATAAACTTTGCCATTACAGCTTCCCCTTTCCTCTTCAGAAATCGAAGCCATCAACTTAAGTATCATTAAGCAGCCGTCGTCAAAGGAAGCAGCGTCTCAAATCCTAGATTATACAACGTATATGATAATCGCATGTAAAAAGACCAAAAGGGTGTACAAAAAGGGCATGGTAGCGCATACATGGCGGTAACTATGCAGTATTTAAGCAGTAAGGTGAAATTGATGTAATGTCGTAGATTCAGAACAATTTGTATTTGTAAGGCCTACTACTACAGCAGTTTAATCAAATGTCTGGAGGGGGCCTTCGTGGCAATCAACATCTGACAGTTGGATCGGCATCTATCTAATACCAAATAAGCGCCTAATACCAATACTAAGTCTTGTGAGATCTAATCAATAAAACATTCTAGGTCGGTAATTTTGTGTCGGTATTTCTGTTCCAGACATCAACATTATCACTTAAAACTTTTCGCTTCGATAATTGTAATGTTGTTCAAAGTTGCGTGAAATGCACATAATATTACAGTATAAATATAAAGTATCAAGTTACATGCAATGTATAATTTCGTTCACCCCCGTCTGTTTTCTCTCTTTTTTACTGTTTTTTTTGTGTTGCTTTTTGTTTGTTTGTTTGTTTATTTGTTGTTGTTTTGCTTTGTAGCGTTGCTCAATTTTTAGTTTTCTGTGCTGCCCTTTGTAGATCATTGTTTGTATTTTTTTTCTTTCGTTTTTCTTTTCATTGTGTGTCCTTCGATTTACGACTTCTTATCACTTCTTTGATATCTTCAGACGTTTCTTATTAAGGATACATAAATGATCCGACTGTGCAAAAACAAAATTTGACACTTCCTTTTTAGTTCAATAAAAGTGCAAAATGATGATGTCAGATTTTAATACGAAAACCTTGCTATTGACCGTGTAAAAATGGAAGACTTGACGCTCATCTGCTCTGCATCTCTTTTGAGATTTCGCAAGAACAAAAAAAAAGGAAGAAAATTAATACGCACATAGTAAACACAACAAAGTGATATAGTCAAGACAAATACCATTAAACCGGTTGTCCTTTCCCTTTCGTATTTCTGCATATTTTGTGTTGTATAATGTTGAAGACTGGAGTCATTTTTTCACAACATGTTCGTATATAAGCAAATAAATGAACCCTATTACAATGTGTACTGTAAATTTAACATATCATGATTGCATCATTTTCGACCACCAGGTCATATAATATTCAATAATATCCCTTTCCTCCTCTTCAACAGTCATTCGTAGGGGTCATTATTCATGTTCTTAATAGTATTTTGCTAGCCACAAAATAAAAGGAACAATGTGAAGGTCTGCACAGTGTAACATGTCATGTGCATGCTGGAACTCCTTACTGATAACAAATTTCTTCTTCTTCTTCTTATATATATATATATGTTATTTTATGTTACTAGTTACAGTATATGGTAAATCGCGATGAGTTAGTGTAAAGCTACGGCTGACTTTGATCATTTGGACAAAGTCAATTTTATAATTTCTTTAAGTTTAAAGTTAGGTAAGTTATAAAGTTTCAAAAGGACTTTGATCATTTGGACAAAGTCATTTCATTAAAACTTGTTTATTATTGTGCTACTATTATCATACTATGTTGTTTTATTTTGGCTGTTAAAGTTAAAAAAGAAAATGTATTTTCTAAATTTGTAAAGAAAGCTTGTCTATAATTAATGTATCCATTTTGATATATTGTATTTTATGTTAAATGAATTTCTGAATACCTATTGTGATCAATTGTCTGTGATATTATGTTTTTTTAAAATAAAGGTATTTGAAAATTCAAAATTCTTCTTCTTCCAGGTAAGGAACCGGATTCGTTAATCGAATGTATTTGGTTCCGCTTATTTGTTAACAAACGACGTTGGTTTTCCTATTATAAATTCCTCACCTTGTCAAAAACAAACACACTTCTCGTCCGTATCGTGTGTATTTATCACACCAAATCGGTTAGGGTAGATTGTGTTGAACGTGTTAGGAACAAACCGTCTTATAATTTAATGTTTAGTCATACAATGTTCATCATCGGTAACCCTCGGTTGATCACACCTCTATTATTCTCCACTCATCACCCGTAGGTCATTTGAAAGCAAATCTGTCCTACTCGTGAATAACTCATCTCGAATCTGACTGATCCCCGGTGTTTGGCCTGGGGATAGGAGATATGTGTTACATTCTGCTGGATCAGGAAACTATCTATAATACTTTGATACCTTATTTGCATTGTAAACAAAAAGACAACATCGATTTTTTTTAAATATTTGTTTAGACCTACCGATAAATCGTACAATTTGAGTAATGTTATATTGCTAAAATAATTTATAAATGCCAGATCAGTAGCCTGGCAACTGTGAAATAAATGGTTTTTTTTTTATTGACCCACGAACCATGAGTGGACAATATCGGAACGTAATCAGCCGTAAGGTACCGAAGATGGACGAAGGGGAAAATGTTGTTTTGACAAGGCTTCACATACAACACAAGTAACATAATTTGGTATGTCATTATATTCTACTAGTTAGCTCATTATTGAATATAGATTATGTCTTTTGGGAATCTTGGTTATTATCTTTTTACTGACGAAGTTAATAGTTTGTTGCGTCTATTGAATATATTTTCATAATTCTAACTTATTTATTTTGTCGTAATAATGTCATATACACAATTTGTTAGCACAATTATTTTAGATTATATCCTTAGCTTCTCCACTTCCTCGTTCCTCAATATTTATATCAGATATGACACCATTGGTCAACAACGCCGTCAAAAATAATACATAATTAATTAATTGGTCAACATTCTACCAAACTCTTATGATAACAGACAGGAAATAATTTTGCCCTAGTGAATTGTCCACATCTTGATAGTAATATACCAATCGGTCCAGTGTATGGAGATTATATTTCACAATGAATATGCTACTCTAGAACTTGCAGTTTGTATTCAGTTTTACAACGTCACCCAGTGTTAGGTTACAATTATCTACAAAATACCACACAGAAAACCAGGGGTACCGTCGTGGCCGTGCTCCTATGGTAGTTGGATTTACAACTACCTATGCAATCAGTGCCTATCACCACTGATGTTGTGAGTTCGAATCTCGAACACGGCAATGTGTACAACATTATGTGATAAAGTTTGTCAGTGACTTGCGACAGATCAATGATTTTCTATGGGTCCTCCGGTTTCCAAAAGTGAAAGTAGAGTTTCGGCACCCTTTTTCGCTTCGAAAACGGTTTAGCCTTTGTTCATCCCATAAAATTAATGCAAATATCGATGTGTTTTGCTGATTGACTGGTTTACAGTGGAATGACACTCGTTTTTAAATTCCAAGCGATCCGGACAACTTCTTATCATACTCAATTCCGGTTTCTACGGACTTAATAATGTGAATTTTCATTGATAGAAAAATAAATCGAAATATAATTAAAAAAAGTAGGATAAAAAGACAACTTAAATCTCTTGAATTGTAATATATTTTGTCCTTGTCTCAATTAATCTGGAAATATAGGAAGACAACATTTTAAGATTATCTTTTGACAAGATTGAGTAAATAATTTCCCACAAAATGCCAGTTTATTTACGTAAATCCTTCGACCAATGAAAACTCACCTTAATATTTAGTCCGTATAAACCGGAATTGAGTATGATGAGAAGTTGTCCAGACCGCTTGGAATTTAAAAACGAGTGTTATTCCACTGTAAACCAGTCAATCAGCAAAAAACAATGATATTTGCATTAATTTTATGGGAAGAACAAAGACTAAACCGTTTTTGAAGCGAACAAAAGTGTCGAAACTCTACTTTCACTTTTGGTCCCCCAAAAGTGTCATCCCTTCTTCTTTTTAACACATACCTGGTGATGTGAAAATATAACTGCGACATTAATGGACACTATTACTCAATGAAGGAAATTGTACTTTTTAAAGAGAGAAAATTAGTTTGACCGTAAACAAGAAAAAAATTGAAAATACCAAAGCAGTAATCAGAAGCCATGGTCGCATCGAGGAAAACCAGACAGTGCAGTGGCCAAAGAACAAACAATGATCTACAAAAGACTACACGGACAACGAAATATGAGCAACACGAAGCCTAGTAATATCTGGGGCATAGCTCATGTTCGGGTGTGTCTTTTTACCACCGAACGCCTAAAAATTACCACAGAACACCTATAGACACTTTTCAATAATCACCGAACACCTTCAGTGTAATAATATACATATTTAAGTACTAAATCGAAATTTTGGTCAGTGTAAATGTTTTAATAACGTAGTTAGTGACCAGTTTATTACCACCGAACACAATAAATTTACCACCGGACACATTGAGAAACGAAAGCTGTATTTTGAATTAATAATAAGATCTTTCAAGGATTTAATAAAAGTAAAATAAAAATCTTTATATCTCTGGTTCTCCGGAAATAGTTGGCACCGTACTATAATAGAGACTTGCTATTTGATCTAACATAACATAGGTATTACTTTGTAGAATAAATTATGCTTCTTCTATTTTATAGGGTCTTTGTGGATTTAGTTGTTAAGAATAAAATGCATAATTGATTGATTGCTTGTTCTTTAAAATCAAGAGGGCAGCTAGTCAGATATCGTCCCGAGAGATATCGAATCACGAAAGTGGGTGATAATACAATAGTCCCATTGTTGGATGTTGCTTATTACCATGAATAAAAGGAGTGAGAACTAATATGATTGGATCAGTTTTACTGGTAATTTGGTATTTTCAAAATAAGAGGATTTGTGTACTTCGGGAAAACAAAATCAGGAGTGAGTGTGTGAGTGGTTGTTGTTGTTTGATGCAAAGTGAGATTTTGTCAGGTTTATCATGACGATAATGATATCTGATTTGTACTAGACAAACACGGTTAAATAATTTTGTATAGTGCTATGTACAACAACAGTCTGCATTTGAAACAGGTCGTTCTACTCGGAACACATTTTCCTGATTCCGAGATAACCAGTGTTTGATCTTCCTCTTTCATATTGGGTGATCATCAGAGAAGCAGCACATTCAACTTTGATGATTTTCGGTTTGATCCAACAGGGGCTCGAACCCACGGTTTACAACACTCGAGTCAAGCACGCTAACAATTTCACCACCGATGCGGTATAAAAATGTGACGCAAATGAAATAAATTATAAAATATAAATTATACATGGTGGCTTGTCATTGTAACTATAAAAATCAAAATTTGTGTACTTAAAGTTGTCTTAGTTGTGTTTGTCATGTTCTGTATTGATGATAATCCTTTGTTTGGATTTTTAGATCAATAAAAATTATTATTATTATTATTATTATTATTGTAACACATTTATGTTATTGATGGGCATGTTTATATTCCAGTATTTCAAAGTATACACTATACCACATTCTAGTAGAATAAAGTCGAAAATTTAGCTTGGCATGTACTTACAATATAAATATCCTGACAACTTAACCAAGACTTTCATAACATTTAACTTGTTACGTACTTTTTATCTACATGTACTTATGAAATATCTTTAGGGTTATATACTAGTACCAGCTGCACAGACATCAGCTGGTGTTAATACCGCCATTTCTTCATGAACATACATCTGTAGAAACTGACCTTAATTAAAAATATATTAAATGTTCATTACTTTTGTATCCAGGACTTTACTTATCTAGCAAATAGATGAAAATATGTCTACCGATCATCTTGTGTACTATCAAATAGTTAAATGATGGGTATGGCCATACAAACAACTTCTGTGTCACGTCACAAATATTAACTATATTATATAGAATAGTTTTAATAAATCAATCAAGAAGCCCTTGAGAGCACAGAATTACAGACATTTGCATTTTACACTTACAATAATTTTGATGATTAGTAACATATATGACATATATAAAAAAGAATAAAAACAAGTATAGATGATCGACACTGCAGGGGGGAAACCACCCATAGGCAGAACAAACTATGGCAGTTTATAGCTAATATTATGATATACATAAAAATATATATTATACAAATATAATATGATGCAGATATAACATGGTGTTCATATCACGAATAGTATTTTATCTTTAAGTAAGGTTAAATTTTTATATATAAAGTTCAAGATTGCCCACTCATGGTCGGTTTTATTGATCGGTTCGCTAAGAGTACTTTTCTTGGCTTTTCCTCCCACTTCAGTAATTCTATTAGCTGGAATTTGCTAAGATTGACAATTTACACCAATAACCAAGCACTAGCTAACATATAACACACATGTGTGGGACGCAACAGTAATGAACAAAACAGCATTAATATTATTGCATTAATGGGTACTATTACTCAAGTAAGGAAATTGTACTTTTCAGAGAGAAACAAATATTTTGACCTAAACAAGAAGACTTGAAAATACGAAAGCAGTAATCAGAAGCCATCGCATCGAAGAAAACCAGACAGTACAGTGGCCAAAAGAAAAAGAACAAACAATGATCTACAAAAAACTACACGGGCAACTAAATATGAGGAACACGAAGCCTAGTAATATCTGGGGCATAGCTCATGTTCTTAGGTTTTCCGGCAATATTTGGCACCGTACTATAATAGAGACTTGCTATTTGATCGCAAATACAATAGGTAATACTTTGTGGAATAAATTATACTTGTTCTATTTTATAAGTTAGTTGTGGATTTAGTTGTTGAGAATAAAAGACATAATTGACTGATTGTTCTTTAAAATCGAGAGAGGAGTTGGTCAGCTATCGTCCCGAGAGATGATGAATCACGTAAATGGGTGATAATAATACTATTGTCCCATTGTTGGATGTTGTTTATTACCAGGAATAAAAGGAGTGAGAAATGATATGATTGGAACATTTTTCCTGGTAATTTGGTACTTTCAAAAAAAGAGGCTCTTTGTAAATCGGGAAAACAAAATCAGGAGTGAGTGAGTGGTTTCAGGTTTATCATGACGATGATGATAATGATGTCTGCTGTGTACTGGACAAGCACGCTTAATTAAATTTGTATAGTGCTACAACAGTCTGCATGGTAGACAGGTCGCTCTACTCGAACATATTTTCCCGATTCCGAGATAACCAATGTTTGATCTTACTCTTTGATAATGTGTGATCATCAGAGAAGCAGCACATTCAAATGCGATAGTCTTCGGTTCGATCTAACCGTGACTCGAACCCACGGTTTACTACCTTCGAGTCAAGAATTCTAACCATTACACCACAGATGTCGTCTAAAATGTGACGCATATGAAATCAATTAAGGCATAAATCATACATGTGTGTCATTGTAACACATTTATTTTATTTGTGCAAATGTTTATATTCCTTAAAATTTATATTATTAAAACTTAATTGACACATAAATTTACTAGAACTGTGCATGAAATGAATTGAGACTGAAATTTATTTGAGGTTTTGTGCAACCCAGTCCAGTATTTTAAAGTATACAATATACCACATTCTAGTAGAATAGTGTCTAAAATTTAGCTTGGTATGTACTTACAAAATACATATCCTGACAACTTATATACCAGTACCAGCTGCACAAACATCATATGGTGTTAATACTGGCATTTATTCATGAACAGAGATCTGAGGCAAATGACCTTAAATAAAAATATTTTCAATTTTCATCTCTTTTGTATCCATGACTTTTCTTATCTCTGTGGTATATGTCTAATTTGGATTTCAAATTTTCTCTTTGGACGCAATGCAAGTTGTAACAGTAAGCCTTGTTTGTTCGAATACACTGTAAAATTAGTCTAATTAGGACTCCCTAGGGAATCAAAGTTGTCATAATTACGCTTCAGATCTCAAGGACAATTATCAAGTACCATTCAAGATCTTTAAATGACTACTGTCATACAACTCTACAGCCTATTTGCCTCTCAATAATAATCTTAGCTTTTAGACCTATACAGCTAAAAGTGAACACTGGACAATTAAGTATGTGTTCCCTCGAAAATTGTATTAAGGTTGTACTTTAATACAAAAACGGAATAAAAAGAAAATGATTTGTTGTATCGTCAAAACAGTTTTGTAAAAATTACTAAATTCCATGTTGAAACACGCTTTTTCTTTATCACAACAAGAAGGTAATATCTATTTAACATGGTATACCAACGGATTTCACAACATGTCTTTAAAATTCTACCTTATAGGACAGACACTACAGTGGCCAAAAGAAAACGTACAAGCAATGATTTACAAAACACTACACAGAAAACTAAAAATTGAGCAACAGGAACCCAACTAGGAAAACCGGGGGTGTATTTTAGATAATATTTGACGATCAACGTTAGATACAGATAACATGTATTATAGATAAAAAGACGATATACTTTAAACTTTTAAATTATATTCTACAGATTGTCTGGCAAACAAAACATTACCGCGATTCTTAGTTATAATGGGTTATATGACTGTCTAAAGACATACAATTCTCTTAGATTTTATATTTGGGAGACTTAGAGATTCTTATTCGTAAATTAGACTGAAATAAGAAAACAAAGTATTTAACTTGTACGTATGCACATAGAAAAAAGCGCGCGATTGACTTAACTCGGATTGTAAATCGAAGATACGTATGTATGGTTTCTGAACTTATGACGAACATTTAGTACTATTGTCAGCAGAGGACAATATGGATAAAACATAACAAGAACAAAAGGATATGATATTTTTTAAAAGTCAAACAGTCGAAAACAAACCAAAATACAAAACAAACAAACAAACAAAAACAACTACACACAAATAAACGAAAGATATATAAAAAATATACAAAAGAACAGGCAAAACAACCACCACTCTCCACAATCTCTCATTCACACAATAAAATATTTTAATTTTATTAGATTTGGATCTTCAAGAACTTTCAATAAAATAGAAAATTGTTCACTTAAGCAACATCTGTGTTTATCTTCCTGGATATACGGTATATTTCTGTTCCAAATACTGCCCATTTAAACTTTGGATCACAGGATTCAGACACCATAGACACAGAGGTCTTAATTTATTGAAACTTGTATGTACATATCAGATTAATGCCTCATGCACTTTTAAAATTTACATAAGGGTAATAACAAAATTACCGAACTCCGAACAATCTTATAAAGGGAAAGTCAAAACTCATAATTATATAAACAGACAAAATCAGTCAACAAACGGAAAACTGTGAAAACCGTAATGGTCCTGACTTGGTACAGGCATTTCTAAAGAAATGTTGGGTTGAATCAGATTTTAAAGCGCCAAACCTCCCGCTTTCATTACGGCTCAAAGTTTCCGGCTGTCACTGTAACAGTAAATTAAAAAATATACTTACTGGCATTGTACATCAAATCAGTAAGACAATCAAAACTATATACAATAATTAGGTAAAAAAAAACAAAGCAGAAAATAAAACAAAACTAAAGAATAAAGAAATCACAAAATACAAACAAGACAAAGCAAAACAAAAACCTTAACAAATTAGAAAAAAACTAACAAAAAAAAAACCAACAACAAAACAAACAAACAAACGTAGAGGTAAAGGTGGATTATGGCACAGTAGTCATTGTTTAATTCGCCAAACATGCCTCGCATCAAATAGAAGAAATTAGAAGAGTTTGATGAGACCAAAGCCAAAGTGGTGTTCAGTAGCCCTTTTCACAAAAATTCGTAAGTATAATCTTAACTTTTTAACTTACGATTAATCCTTCGACAAATCTTACGACTAAAATTACAATTACGATAAAAAAATTATTCCTTAGGTGTGCTCGATACACCATTATGTGATAAAGTTTGTCAGTGGCAGGTCGGTGGATTTCTACGGGTACTCCGGTTTCCTCCACCAATAAAACTGACCGCCACGATGTAACTTATATATTGTTGAAAGGGGCGTTAAACACCATAAACTATCTTCCCCAGCAACAGTTTCATTTTCCTTGAACAATGTCTTTGTATTGCTTTAAATATTATTTGAACTACGTTTTCTTAGAAAAGTTGTACCTTTATCACGAACATTCTCAGATAATATACTCATACAAAAAAAATTATTTTAAATAATATAGTATTATATTACGAGACTCAATACGACTGTACGAGGACATAAAATAGGATTAATATCAAAACACCCATTTCATGATACCTTTATTAACCAATACACCAATGTGTAAAATACAACAAATATCAAAACATCCAATATTAACCAATACACTAATATGTAAAATACAACCAATAAATGCAATATGAAGGGGTGGTTGTCTCAGACACATTCCACATTTCAATGTTTGTACGAGGACATAATGTAGGATAAATATCAAAACACCCATTTCATGATACTTTCAGTAATCATACACCAATGTAAAAATACAACCAATTTTATTCAATACTATTAAGGGGTGATATATTTCATTATGTCATCAACAAGTATATCCATCATTTCCTCCCTTGATTTAGCATACCTATTGTACTTTCGAGGAGGAATTTCAGGCATTTTAGGAATGTAGAAATAGTGTCAGTTATGTCGTCTGCCATTTTTTTTGTCTATTGCTAAGTGCGCATGCCCACTCCTGTATAAAGACCAGTTCAAAGCCGTATTAAACCTGTTTTTCGTATAAAGACCTGTATAAATATACCACTTAAATAATCTGTATTAACTGGTCAGTTTCCTACATATTTTGTTACATTGGTTAATAAATATATTCTATAAAACATTCCCGGCACTAATATATAAGCAGTTTTTATGTTATGCCTGTTACCATAACAACGGGTCTTCTTGCTCGTCTACATTTACAACAGCAAGCCGTCCGATTGAACATCACAAGTGACAAGTTATGATGCATATATATTGCAAAAGTTTTGTAAAATCAGTGTTGGAACACTAAACCAATTGGCATGTGCATCCTTGTGTAATACAATCCGAGTATGAGACTGTGTTTGTATGTTTATATTGAATTTTTATCTAATATATGAATTGGCCAACAATAACTCCACCAAATATGAACGGGTATGAATGAAAATTTCTTATGCATGTAAATTATAATGATCTATGAAAAATGTCATTACTTGCAGTTATTCGTCATCATCCACGCGTGGTCACTTTTGGTAGATGTCTTTTTTAAGAGAGTGCATCTGGAGTTCGAAAAAAACCCCTATTCATATATATTATCCATGCTGGATAATTCATTTTATCATCATTTTACCCCCCGCCCCCTCTTTTCCCAATTGATCCCACCCCACATAAAATTGAACGCTTGTTCTTTTACTGATGAGAATTTATCTCGATTTATCTAAGATAACCCAAATTAAGATGTGTTTATCATCGATCAGTCATGAAGACGAATAAATATCCCTGTTATATATGAATATAACAGAAGAATGTACACTTATGTATTGCTAGAGTATTCGATGTTCATCGAAGTTGCCAGAAATTAATAAATTATATTACTAATATAAAGGCAATATCGAAGGGATATTATTGGATCCAGAAACTTCCAGTCCTATAGCGGTTGTTCATACAAAACTTTTGTAAGCGCAGTAGATGTCTAGAAGAAAATCCTGTATTCCTGTTAAATAATGAAAAAGAAGAAATCTCCCCAAGTTTGCAAGTAGTCTTTTCGATTGTCGACCGTTCCCAATTTGAAATCTAAAATTAAAAGAATTATCCTGATTGTTTTGGGTCATATTGTAGTTAATATGTAAACGATACACTTTGCTGCATTGAAAAGGTAAATGTACGGAATGCATCGTTATAGACTCTGTTATTAGTCATGCCAAAAAGGAGTAAACAACAATGTCATTTGCAGCGTCTGTTTGTATTAAACCATATTTATTTCAATAAACATTTATCAATATGTGTAATGTGGTTTGTCATACGGTTAGAGAAAATGCGCTAACGGTGAATTGCTCTCTTATTTTCAAGCCGAAGCGCCAATGCATCGTCCATATTTTTTTCTATTTTTTCACTTACGATAAAAGATAAGACAAATATTTCTCTTACGTTCAAAATTTTACATTTACGACAGGGTAGTTTTACACGTAAATTAGGACTATTTTTACACTTAAGATTATCGTAAGAATTTTTGTGAAAAGGGCTATACAATCTGTAAATCATCGGACATACAACATTAAATAAATTATAGATTTCAGGTGCTGAGAAGATAGCATATGCTGATTGTGTGCGATGTCTATTATAGAAAACTTCCCGAATGAAAGGTCTGAACTTGTTGTCACGTATGTGAAGACCATTAAGCCACCTACCTGTAGAATATACTTTAACAGCAACCACAAGTAATCAAGAAAGTCTTGGGATCCTCAGCTTTTTTTATTGAACAACAGCAGGGGACATTTGCCATACTAAAAACGTTTTGTGTCTATCTCATCGTCATAGGTCGTGTTCAGTGAGTTAAGGTGAGAGATCATTGTTCGTTTTGTTGATATTGGTGGAATAGTTGACTATCATTATTTAAACTGTCTTTTAATAGGTAGATATAAAGTTTAGTGGGCACGACACGTTTCTCTATAAATTTTCTCCCATTTGACAGTTAATTAATCCGCCATAAACAAGTATAGTTCAACTACTTGTTCATTGATATGGCTGAATCAGTGACAATGGATCAATATTACAAGTTTTGAAAATGCCAAAGGGATAATCAGAAGACGTAAATCGAACAATGCCAGACAATTAATATTTCCGAAGTCATTCATAAACAAATCAACAAGATTAAACGTTTTAGTACTAAAGTTTTGAGCTCTCACTCAACAATTGTCCAATCAGAATACTGTACGTATCGGATACAGTGTTTTTATTGGCTATTTTTCTAGTACGTGTGTACATTTTAGGATGCCAAAATTTAGAATTGTATTATTTACGGCTTGCAATAGAAATTTATAAATTTCTATGTCAAAGTTGATAAACTTTCTTATATTGCGGAGTTTGTTTACCAGAATTAAGTTTCCAGTATCAAATGCTTACAATACTTCTGCACTTTTTACAATTAAGAAAGAATACATGAATACATGGAAGTAAAAATTTGTATGATATTGCACATTGGTGAAAACGATAAAAACAAAGTCTGACATAATGTTTAAACGGAAAGCAGTATTGGAAATGCATCTACACATTTACTAACCTTCATTTTTGCGGTCACTTACATGTTTCAAAAGAAAAAAAAATACTTGACATCTCGAACAACCGACTACCGATTACATGCAGATGGTTAAGGTTATGGGTTTTATACGTCACTATAATTTGGGCCTATCGAACTAGCTTAACCCTGCCACTTTACAAATGAAGGAAAGTGAGCTGTAATGTATGTATGTGATAGGGGTATCATTCTCCCACTGTTTCTAAGAATTTTTATCGGACTATGGAACTTCAGACGGTTCGGGAATTATTTTAGCAATATTTGGGTAATATGGTGACGGTCAGTTTTGTTGATGGATGAAACCGAATATATCCGGAAAAAACAACTGGCCGCACTGGTTGCAGAGATCGGCACAAATCCCTCCGACGACTGAGCTATACAGATCTTATATTTGTGATGTGTTTGCATAGTATGAATCACAAAGTTGTGTACACGCCACAATATGGCTGAAATACTGGCGGTAAGCGCAAACCAATAAATCAACAAAATTGTGTAATTATAAAGACGGATAGACCAAACAACCAAGTGATTTAAATACATGTTACACATTATTACTGGCTGAAAATAGGTAGCCATGACGACAGCATTAATGGACAGTTATATATTAATATATTTTGAGTCCATTTTTGCTGTCAATTCCCTTTCGTGTTCGATATTGTGAATTAGGTAGCAAGCATAAAATTGGTTTTGATATTATGAAGCAGTCAAGCCTAAGCTAATGTTATTACATCCATGAACCTTTTGAAGTCATATAGTCATATCCCTGGATTATTTTTACAAGTCATTTTATCTAATACTTTATTATTTAATTTCAATTTAACTTTATGCTTTGTAATCAAATATGATGAGAACCATATGTGTTTATTATCTCATTTCTTTATTAATTTCGATATCTCAACACGATCACATACTACCACAAAAATGAATGACAATATAAACATGGACAATACAATGACAAGGTTAATGAATGCTAGGTTATATATGACCAATATTTGTCTTTCGTTTCAGGCGGATCTAACTCCCTGGTCACTGCTTAAGACATTGCAATATAATACTGCTCACGTCAAACGAGAGTCAATGTCTTATTCAATAATATCATTATTAACTAAAAAAAAACGAATGATTGCGTTGTGTACTTTTATTACAAGTATGATAAACCTATCATATTTCTGATCTTCTGTATACAGATATTTACTTTTTGAAACATTATACTAAGATATTAGTTTGTGAACAAACATATATAATAATGTATATCTATGTACCTACATATATTGCACCCACAATATATATAAAGCAAAATAAACATTGAACGATAATTAAATAAAAAAATATGATAATGAAATTTAATTTTTGATTGAATTCCAGATTTTGGGTGTTTAACGACTCGTTAGAAATGATTCGATTATAGCATGGCTGTCGTTGCCGTTAGTTGTTGATCAAAGACCTTTTATATGTCACTGACAAGTTGTATGATATATTAATTAAAATGAAAAGTTCAACGGCATACGTCTAGAAAGGTATACTTATTTGCTTAGTATGTTAATATCAAGTCATTGCTCTCTGTAAATCCACCGTAACATTTAGAGGAATATGATGCACTGTATGTTTGGAAGCATGTTTTGTTTTATTTCAGATATCGTGTTCGCGATATTTATTAAAGTAGTTATTGATATTTGTTGTATTAAAACGAAAAACAAAACAAACAAACAAGATACCACAATGTCGGAACAATTCTAAAATCAAATATGGAGAGGATTTGTATAGGCTATTGCCTGCTATCCAATCCATTTCATTTATTTATGAATAAAATATGTTTAAAATGAAAATTCCAAAATCAAATATGGAGAGGATTTGTATAGGCTATTGCCTGCTATCCAATCCATTTCATTTATTTATGAATAAAATATGTTTAAAATGAAAATTCCAAAATCAAATATGGAGAGGATTTGTATAGGCTATTGCCTGCTATCCAATCCATTTCATTTATTTATGAATAAAATATGTTTAAAATGAAAATTCCAAAATCAAATATCGAAATGGTAGAAAGAAGCACAATCGGTACCCCTAGTACACTACTACATGACCGCTCACTTTCATGACTTGGTACAAGCACTTCAATAACAAGTGGTGGGGTTAAGCTAGTTTTATGGATCAAACCACTTTCTTAGGCAAATGATGCGGTCATGCCAGTGCTTTCCACATGTGAGTAAAACACAAACTCTCTTCTTCATGTTTTGACAAGGGGTACCAGACTGATCCCATCGTTTGTTCTCCTTGCATTTTACTCTCTGTTTATTATTTATATTACTATTCAATCACGACAGGTCTATTAAACTTTAGATGTCTAATTTAATACTGACGACGCGATTCTAGAATGATTGATTGGTGTTTAACGTCCACCGAGCAATTGTTCAGCTATATTCAGGACGACTTTCATTATGTACTTCAACGTCTTTCGCAGAACCAAAATCAAAGGGTTTAAATAATGAAATTAAAAAAAAAAATTCTATACTGTCGGCATATCCAATATATAATTATAGAAAAAGGCCAAATCGATACCTCTAACACACATACATACATGACCGTGCATCTTCCTGGCTTTGTACAGGCACTTACAAAGAAAAGTGGCGGACAGCTGATTTGATGGGCCCAAACACTCGCTCTTAAAGAATTGATCCGGCGATGCAATACTGGTCACGTCAGACAAAAGTCAATGGTTTATTTAACCATATCATCAATATCTTTTATGTCATTACGGTTTTCACAGTTTTCCGGTTGTTGACTGATTTTGTCTGTTTATATACTTATGAGTTTTGACTTTCCCTTTGTAAGATTGTTCGGAGTTCGGTAATTTTGTTATTACCCTTATTTTAAAAATTATATTTGTCTGATGTATTCTTTAATTACAAGTATGATAAACCTATCATATTTCTGAGCTTATGTATACAGATATTTACTATTTGAAACATTATACTAAGATATAAGTTTGTGTACAAACATATATAATAATGTATATCTATGTACCTACATATATTGCACCCGCCATATATTTAAAGCAAAATAAACATTGAACGATAATTAAATTAAAAAAATATGATAATGAAATTTGATTGAATGGCAGATTTTGGGTGTTTAGCGCCTCGTTTAGCAATAATTTGATTTTAGCAGGGAGGTCTGTATCATTTGTCGATGACGAGAGAGACCTTCTACATGTCACTGACAAACCTTCTGACATATTATTTAAAATTGAAATATCAACGTCATAATTTCTAGAAAATTATAATTGTATGCTGAGTATTTTAGTATTAAGTCATTGACCCTGTAAGCACACCGTAACATTTAGAGGGATAGAATGCACGGTATGTTTGTAAGCATGATATTTTATTTCAGGTATCATGTTCGCGCTATTTATTAAGAAGAGTTTGAAGATACCAAGGAGGTAATCAGAGTCCGTACATCGATGAAGAACAGACAACACAATGGCCAAAAGAAAAAGTACAAAAGGACAAACAACGATCTACAATACATACATATAAAGCTAAAGATCGAGTAACACGAACCCCACTAAATACCTGGGGTGAACTCAGGTGCTCCGAAAGGGTAAACAGTTCCTGCTTCACTAGTGACAAATCTAGCTACAAATCCGGTGACAAGTCATGAACGAGGAAAGTACCGGGAAGTGTTTACGACAAGTGGAACATATCCGTGGTCATTTGTGACACAGAAGTTCTTGATTATTGTTGTATTAAAATGAAAAACAAAACAAATAAGGTACTACAATGTCGGAATAAAATAAAATCGTAGAAAGAAGCAAAACCGATACCCATAACACACAAGACACTCACTTTCCTGACTTGGTACAGACACTTCAATAAAATAAGCAATAAATGGGGTTAAACTATTTTAATGGGTTCAAACCTCCCCTGTTAGATTAATGATGCGGTCATGTAAGTGCTTTGCACATGTGAGTAAAATGTCACACCTCTTCTTCACTGTTTGACCATGGGTTACCAGACTGTTCTTATTGTTAGTTAGCATGCCAGGCCACACCTCTTCTTCACTGTTTGACCATGGGTTACCAGACTGTTCTCATTGTTAGTTCTCATGCCATTTTACTTGTTATGTATTATTAATATTACGATTCAATCACGATAGATCTATTAAACCTTAGGTATCTAATTTAGTGCTGACGACGCGTGCTAGGTGTAACTTTCATCATGTACGCTCAAAGGAAATATATTATGTAATCAGTTGTGTATTCATTATTTTATGTTATCAGTTGTGTATTCATTGTTTTATGTAATCAGTTGTGTATTCATTGTTTTATGTAATCAGTTGCGTACTCATTGTTTTATGTAAACAGTTGTGTATTCATTGTTTTATGCAATCAGTTGTGTATTCATTGTTTTATGTTATCAGTTGTGTATTCATTATTTTATTTTATCAGTTGCGTATTCATTGTTTTATGTAATGAGTTGTGTATTCATTGTTTTATGTAATCAGTTGTGTATTCATTGTTTTATGCAATCAGTTGTGTGTTCATTATTTTATGTTATCAGTTGTGTATTCATTATTTTATGTAATCAGTTGCGTATTCATTGTTTTATGTAATCAGTTGTGTATTCATTGTTTTATGTACTCAGTTGTGTATTCATTATTTTATGCTATCAGTTGTGTATTCATTGTTTTATGTAGTCAGTTGTGTATTCATTGTTTTATGCAATCAGTTGTGTATTAATGTTTTATGTAATCAGTTGTGTATTCTTTGTTTATGTAATCAGTTGTGTATTCATTATTTTATGTAATCAGTTGTGCATTCATTATTTTATGTAATCAGTTGTGTATTCAGTATTTTATGTAATTAGTTGTGTATTCATTATTTTATGTAATCAGTTGTGTATTCATTGTTTTATGTAATCAGTTGTGTATTCATTTTTTTATGTAATCAGTTGTGTATTCATTGTTTCATGTAATCAGTTGTGTATTCATTATTTTATGTTATCAGTTGTGTATTCATTATTTTATGTAATCAGTTGCGTATTCATTGTTTTATGTAATCAGTTGTGTATTCATTATTTTATGTTATCAGTTGTGTATTCATTGTTTTATGTAGTCAGTTGTGTATTCATTGTTTTATGCAATCAGTTGTGTATTAATTGTGTTATGTAATCAGTTGTGTATTCATTGTTTATGTAATCATTTGTGTATTCATTGTTTTATGTAATCAGTTGTGCATTCATTATTTTATGTAATCAGTTGTGTATTCATTATTTTATGTAATTAGTTGTGTATTCATTATTTTATGTAATCAGTTGTGTATTCATTGTTTTATGTAATCAGTTGTGTATTCATTTTTTTATGTAATCAGTTGTGTATTCATTGTTTTATGTAATCAGTTGTGTATTCATTTTTTTATGTAATCAGTTGTGTATTCATTATTTTATTTAATCAGTTGTGTATTCATTATTTTATGTAATCAGTTGTGTATTCATTATGTTATGTAATCAGTTGTGTATTCATTCTTTTATTTAATCAGTTGTGTATTCATTATTTTATGTAATCAGTTGTGTATTCATTGTTAATGTAATCAGTTGTGTATTCATTGTTTTATTTAATCAGTTGTGCATTCATTATTTTATGTAATCAGTTGTGTATTCATTATTTTATGTAATTAGTTGTGTATTCATTATTTTATGTAATCAGTTGTGTATTCATTGTTTTATGTAATCAGTTGTGTATTCATTTTTTTATGTAATCAGTTGTGTATTCATTGTTTTATGTAATCAGTTGTGTATTCATTTTTTTATGTAATCAGTTGTGTATTCATTATTTTATTTAATCAGTTGTGTATTCATTATTTTATGTAATCAGTTGTTCATTCATTATGTTATGTAATCAGTTGTGTATTCATTCTTTTATTTAATCAGTTGTGTATTCATTATTTTATGTAATCAGTTGTGTATTCATTGTTGTGTCTTCATTATTTAAATATATCAGTTGTGTATTCATCATTTTATGTTATCCGAAGTTACTATAGACGTCAGAAGACATTTCGAAAATATTTCGCACTAAATATGATTGTTCGGTTCATTTTACAAATTAAAAATCGGGGCATCTGTCAATAAAAAAATGCACAAATAAAAGAAAAAGAGATATAGATAACAATTTTTCGAAATGAAACAGTAATATACATCACTTGCCAAAAGCATTCGGAATATATATATATATATATATATAGCTTAATTTAATATAGAACAATTGACTGGCCAGTGTGAAAATCATGTTCTACAATAGCTAATATCAACTGCTGACATTTAACACCGGAATAGCAATCAAGAGATTAAAAGACCTAACAACCACATCGTGTTATTCGACGGCTAGACGAGATTGTTCCAAATGAACCTCAGTCTCGTAATATAATTTCATTATTGTTCATGGTGTGAAATTTGTCTGTCTGGTATGCACATTTGTATTGTTTAGTAGCTTTTGCACTTGTTAATATAAAACCATAAATATTTAATTTAGTTCGTACATCGTGCTTTGCGAATAACATTCACCAGAATTCGCTGATAGTTGAAAGATTGGAAATACAATTTTGTTTTTAAATCAAGTAAAAGAGTTAGTAAATCTAATACACTATTTTGTAATTCGTATTTTATTTAAGAACAACAGCTGATTCCAGAAACGCGTCGTGCGCACTAAATTTGACATATACGTTTGTATTCTAATATGACACATGAAGATGGTGTTAAACACCCTATACCCCAATATAAAATGTAGGGCAAAACAAACATGTCTCAGGAAACAATACTGGTTTTAGTTTCCGCCTATCCAATCCATTTCATTTATTTATGAATAAAATATGTTTAAAATGAAAATTCCAAAATCAAATATGGAGAGGATTTGTATAGGCTATTGCCTGCTATCCAATCCATTTCATTTATTTATGAATAAAATATGTTTAAAATGAAAATTCCAAAATCAAATATGGAGAGGATTTGTATAGGCTATTGCCTGCTATCCAATCCATTTCATTTATTTATGAATAAAATATGTTTAAAATGAAAATTCCAAAATCAAATATCGAAATGGTAGAAAGAAGCACAATCGGTACCCCTAGCACACTACTACATGACCGCTCACTTTCATGACTTGGTACAAGCACTTCAATAACAAGTGGTGGGGTTAAGCTAGTTTTATGGATCAAACCACTTTCTTAGGCAAATGATGCGGTCATGCCAGTGCTTTCCACATGTGAGTAAAACACCAACTCTCTTCTTCATGTTTTGACAAGGGGTACCAGACTGATCCCATCGTTTGTTCTCCTTGCATTTTACTCTCTGTTTATTATTTATATTACTATTCAATCACGACAGGTCTATTAAACTTTAGATGTCTAATTTAATACTGACGACGCGATTCTAGAATGATTGATTGGTGTTTAACGTCCACCGAGCAATTGTTCAGCTATATTCAGGACGACTTTCATTATGTACTTCAACGTCTTTCGCAGAACCAAAATCAAAGGTTTAAATAATGAAATTAAAAAAAAAATTCTATACTGTCGGCATATCCAATATATAATTATAGAAAAAGGCCAAATCGATACCTCTAACACACATACATACATGACCGTGCATCTTCCTGGCTTTGTACAGGCACTTACAAAGAAAAGTGGCGGACAGCTGATTTGATGGGCCCAAACACTCGCTCTTAAAGAATTGATCCGGCGATGCAATACTGGTCACGTCAGACAAAAGTCGATGGCTTATTTAACCATATCATCAATATCTTTTATGTCATTACGGTTTTCACAGTTTTCCGGTTGTTGACTGATTTTGTCTGTTTATATACTTATAAGTTTTTACTTTCCCTTTGTAAGATTGTTCGGAGTTCGGTAATTTTGTTATTACCCTTATTTTAAAAATTATATTTGTCTGATGTATTC
Source organism: Bathymodiolus brooksi (assembly GCA_963680875.1). Lineage (NCBI taxonomy): Eukaryota > Metazoa > Mollusca > Bivalvia > Mytilida > Modiolidae > Bathymodiolus > Bathymodiolus brooksi. Next base: position 81,590,288 of record OY804590.1, read on the forward strand.
TTTAATTACAAGTATGATAAACCTATCATATTTCTGAGCTTATGTATACAGATATTTACTATTTGAAACATTATACTAAGATATAAGTTTGTGTACAAACATATATAATAATGTATATCTATGTACCTACATATATTGCACCCACCATATATTTAAAGCAAAATAAACATTGAACGATAATTAAATTAAAAAAATATGATAATGAAATTTGATTGATTGGCAGATTTTGGGTGTTTAGCGCCTCGTTTAGCAATAATTTGATTTTAGCAGGGAGGTCTGTATCATTTGTCGATGACGAGAGAGACCTTCTATATGTCACTGACAAACCTTCTGACATATTATTTAAAATTGAAATATCAACGTCATAATTTCTAGAAAATTATAATTGTATGCTGAGTATTTTAGTATTAAGTCATTGACCCTGTAAACACACCGTAACATTTAGAGGGATAGAATGCACGGTATGTTTGTAAGCATGATACTTTATTTCAGGTATCATGTTCGCGCTATTTATTAAGAAGAGTTTGAAGATACCAAGGAGGTAATCAGAGTCCGTACATCGATGAAGAACAGACAACACAATGGCCAAAAGAAAAAGTACAAAAGGACAAACAACGATCTACAATACATACATATAAAGCTAAAGATCGAGTAACACGAACCCCACTAAATACCTGGGGTGAACTCAGGTGCTCCGAAAGGGTAAACAGTTCCTGCTTCACTAGTGACAAATCTAGCTACAAATCCGGTGACAAGTCATGAACGAGGAAAGTACCGGGAAGTGTTTACGACAAGTGGAACATATCCGTGGTCATTTGTGACACAGAAGTTCTTGATTATTGTTGTATTAAAATGAAAAACAAAACAAATAAGGTACTACAATGTCGGAATAAAATAAAATCGTAGAAAGAAGCAAAACCGATACCCATAACACACAAGACACTCACTTTCCTGACTTGGTACAGACACTTCAATAAAATAAATAATAAATGGGGTTAAACTATTTTAATGGGTTCAAACCTCCCCTGTTAGATTAATGATGCGGTCATGTAAGTGCTTTGCACATGTGAGTAAAATGTCACACCTCTTCTTCACTGTTTGACCATGGGTTACCAGACTGTTCTCATTGTTAGTTAGCATGCCAGGCCACACCTCTTCTTCACTGTTTGACCATGGGTTACCAGACTGTTCTCATTGTTAGTTCTCATGCCATTTTACTTGTTATGTATTATTAATATTACGATTCAATCACGATAGATCTATTAAACCTTAGGTATCTAATTTAGTGCTGACGACGCGTGCTAGGTGTAACTTTCATCATGTACGCTCAAAGTAAATATATTATGTAATCAGTTGTCTATTCATTATTTTATGTTATCAGTTGTGTATTCATTGTTTTATGTAATCAGTTGTGTATTCATTGTTTTATGTTATCAGTTGTGTATTCATTATTTGATGTAATCAGTTGTGTATTCAATATTTCATGTAATCAGTTGCGTATTCATTATTTTATGTAATCGGTTGTGTATTCATTGTTTTATGCTATCAGTTGTGTATTCATTGTTTTATGTTATCAGTTGTGTATTCATTATTTTATGTAATCAGTTGCGTATTCATTGTTTTATGTAATCAGTTGTGTATTCATTGTTTTATGTAATCAGTGGCGTACTCATTGTTTTATGTAAACAGTTGTGTATTCATTGTTTTATGCAATCAGTTGTGTATTCATTGTTTTATGTTATCAGTTGTGTATTCATTATTCTATTTTATCAGTTGCGTATTCAATGTTTTATGTAATGAGTTGTGTATTCATTGTTTTATGTAATCAGTTGTGTATTCATTGTTTTATGCAATCAGTTGTGTGTTCATTATTTTATGTTATCAGTTGTGTATTCATTATTTTATGTAATCAGTTGCGTATTCATTGTTTTATGTAATCAGTTGTGTATTCATTGTTTTATGTTATCAGTTGTGTATTCATTGTTTTATGTTATCAGTTGTGTATTCATTATTTTATGTTATCAGTTGTGTATTCATTGTTTTATGTAATCAGTTGTGTATTCATTGTTTTATGTTATCAGTTGTGTATTCATTGTTTTATGTAGTCAGTTGTGTATTCATTATTTTATGTAATCAGTTGTGTATTCATTGTTTTATCTAATCAGTTGTATATTCATTATTTTATGTAATCAGTTGTGTATTCATTGTTTTATGTAATCAGTTGTGTATTCATTGTTTTATGTTATCAGTTGTGTATTCATTGTTTTATGTAATCAGTTGTGTATTCATTGTTTTATGTTATCAGTTGTGTATTCATTGTTTAATGTAGTCAGTTGTGTATTCATTATTTTATGTAATCAGTTGTGTATTCATTGTTTTATCTAATCAGTTGTATATTCATTATTTTATGTAATCAGTTGTGTATTCATTGTTTTATGTAATCAGTTGTGTATTCATTGTTTTATGTTATCAGTTGTGTATTCATTGTTTTATGTTATCAGTTGTGTTTTCATTATTTTATGTAATCAGTTGCGTATTCATTGTTTTATGTAATCAGTTGTGTATTCATTGTTTTATGCAATCAGTTGTGTATTCATTGTTTTATGTTATCAGTTGTGTATTCATTATTTTATGTTATCAGTTGCGTATTCATTGTTTTATGTAATCAGCTGTGTATTCATTGTTTTATGTAATCAGTTGTGTATTCATTGTTTTATGTAATCAGTTGCGTACTCATTGTTTTATGTAAACAGTTGTGTATTCATTGTTTTATGCAATCAGTTGTGTATTCATTGTTTTATGTTATCAGTTGTGTATTCATTATTTTATTTTATCAGTTGCGTATTCATTGTTTTATGTAATGAGTTGTGTATTCATTGTTTTATGTAATCAGTTGTGTATTCATTGTTTTATGCAATCAGTTGTGTGTTCATTATTTTATGTTATCAGTTGTGTATTCATTATTTTATGTAATCAGTTGCGTATTCATTGTTTTATGTAATCAGTTGTGTATTCATTGTTTTATGTTATCAGTTGTGTATTCATTGTTTTATGTTATCAGTTGTGTATTCATTATTTTATGTTATCGGTTGTGTATTCATTGTTTTATGTAATCAGTTGTGTATTCATTGTTTTATGTAATCAGTTGTGTATTCATTGTTTTATGTTATCAGTTGTGTATTCATTGTTTTATGTAGTCAGTTGTGTATTCATTATTTTATGTAATCAGTTGTATTCATTGTTTTATCTAATCAGTTGTATATTCATTATTTTATGTAATCAGTTGTGTATTCATTGTTTTATGTAATCAGTTGTGTATTCATTGTTTTATGTTATCAGTTGTGTATTCATTGTTTTATGTTATCAGTTGTGTATTCATTATTTTATGTAATCAGTTGCGTATTCATTGTTTTATGTAATCAGTTGTGTATTCATTGTTTTATGCAATCAGTTGTGTATTCATTGTTTTATGTTATCAGTTGTGTATTCATTATTTTATGTTATCAGTTGCGTATTCATTGTTTGATGTAATCAGTTGTGTATTCATTGTTTTATGTAATCAGTTGTGTATTCATTGTTTAATGTAATCAGTTGTGTATTCATTATTTTATGTTATCAGTTGTGTATTCATTATTTTATGTAATCAGTTGCGTATTCATTGTTTTATGTAATCAGTTGTGCATTCTTTATTTATGTAATCAGTTGTGTATTCATTGTTTTATGTAATCAGTTGTGCATTCATTATTTTATGTAATCAGTTGTGTATTCATTATTTTATGTAATTAGTTGTCTATTCATTATTTTATGTAATCAGTTGTGTATTCATTGTTTTATGTAATCAGTTGTGTATTCATTTTTTTATGTAATCAGTTGTGTATTCATTGTTTTATGCAATCAGTTGTGTATTCATTGTTTTATGTTATCAGTTGTGTATTCATTGTTTTATGTAATCAGTTGTGTATTCATTGTTTTATATTATCAGTTATGTATTCATTGTTTTATGTAGTCAGTTGTGTATTCATTATTTTATGTAATCAGTTGTGTATTCATTGTTTTATCTAATCAGTTGTATATTCATTATTTTATGTAATCAGTTGTGTATTCATTGTTTTATGTAATCAGTTGTGTATTCATTGTTTTATGTTATCAGTTGTGTATTCATTGTTTTATGTAATCAGTTGTGTATTCATTGTTTTATGTTATCAGTTGTGTATTCATTGTTTTATGTAGTCAGTTGTGTATTCATTATTTTATGTAATCAGTTGTGTATTCATTGTTTTATCTAATCAGTTGTATATTCATTATTTTATGTAATCAGTTGTGTATTCATTGTTTTATGTTATCAGTTGTGTTTTCATTATTTTATGTAATCAGTTGCGTATTCATTGTTTTATGTAATCAGTTGTGTATTCATTGTTTTATGCAATCAGTTGTGTATTCATTGTTTTATGTTATCAGTTGTGTATTCATTATTTTATGTTATCAGTTGCGTATTCATTGTTTTATGTAATCAGCTGTGTATTCATTGTTTTATGTAATCAGTTGTGTATTCATTGTTTTATGTAATCAGTTGCGTATTCATTGTTTTATGTTATCAGTTGTGTATTCATTGTTTTATGTAGTCAGTTGTGTATTCATTATTTTATGTAATCAGTTGTGTATTCATTGTTTTATCTAATCAGTTGTATATTCATTATTTTATGTAATCAGTTGTGTATTCATTGTTTTATGTAATCAGTTGTGTATTCATTGTTTTATGTTATCAGTTGTGTATTCATTGTTTTATGTAATCAGTTGTGTATTCATTGTTTTATGTTATCAGTTGTGTATTCATTGTTTAATGTAGTCAGTTGTGTATTCATTATTTTATGTAATTAGTTGTGTATTCATTGTTTTATCTAATCAGTTGTATATTCATTATTTTATGTAATCAGTTGTGTATTCATTGTTTTATGTAATCAGTTGTGTATTCATTGTTTTATGTTATCAGTTGTGTTTTCATTATTTTATGTAATCAGTTGCGTATTCATTGTTTTATGTAATCAGTTGTGTATTCATTGTTTTATGCAATCAGTTGTGTATTCATTGTTTTATGTTATCAGTTGTGTATTCATTATTTTATGTTATCAGTTGCGTATTCATTGTTTTATGTAATCAGTTGCGTACTCATTGTTTTATGTAAACAGTTGTGTATTCATTGTTTTATGCAATCAGTTGTGTATTCATTGTTTTATGTTATCAGTTGTGTATTCATTATTTTATTTTATCAGTTGCGTATTCATTGTTTTATGTAATGAGTTGTGTATTCATTGTTTTATGTAATCAGTTGTGTATTCATTGTTTTATGCAATCAGTTGTGTGTTCATTATTTTATGTTATCAGTTGTGTATTCATTATTTTATGTAATCAGTTGCGTATTCATTGTTTTATGTAATCAGTTGTGTATTCATTGTTTTATGTTATCAGTTGTGTATTCATTGTTTTATGTTATCAGTTGTGTATTCATTATTTTATGTTATCGGTTGTGTATTCATTGTTTTATGTAATCAGTTGTGTATTCATTGTTTTATGTAATCAGTTGTGTATTCATTGTTTTATGTTATCAGTTGTGTATTCATTGTTTTATGTAGTCAGTTGTGTATTCATTATTTTATGTAATCAGTTGTATTCATTGTTTTATCTAATCAGTTGTATATTCATTATTTTATGTAATCAGTTGTGTATTCATTGTTTTATGTTATCAGTTGTGTATTCATTGTTTTATGTTATCAGTTGTGTATTCATTATTTTATGTAATCAGTTGCGTATTCATTGTTTTATGTAATCAGTTGTGTATTCATTGTTTTATGCAATCAGTTGTGTATTCATTGTTTTATGTTATCAGTTGTGTATTCATTATTTTATGTTATCAGTTGCGTATTCATTGTTTGATGTAATCAGTTGTGTATTCATTGTTTTATATAATCAGTTGTGTATTCATTGTTTAATGTAATCAGTTGTGTATTCATTATTTTATGTTATCAGTTGTGTATTCATTATTTTATGTAATCAGTTGCGTATTCATTGTTTTATGTAATCAGTTGTGTATTCTTTGTTTATGTAATCAGTTGTGCATTCATTATTTTATGTAATCAGTTGTGTATTCATTATTTTATGTAATTAGTTGTCTATTCATTATTTTATGTAATCAGTTGTGTATTCATTGTTTTATGTAATCAGTTGTGTATTCATTTTTTTATGTAATCAGTTGTGTATTCATTGTTTTATGCAATCAGTTGTGTATTCATTGTTTTATGTTATCAGTTGTGTATTCATTGTTTTATGTAATCAGTTGTGTATTCATTGTTTTATGTTATCAGTTGTGTATTCATTGTTTTATGTAGTCAGTTGTGTATTCATTATTTTATGTAATCAGTTGTGTATTCATTGTTTTATCTAATCAGTTGTATATTCATTATTTTATGTAATCAGTTGTGTATTCATTGTTTTATGTAATCAGTTGTGTATTCATTGTTTTATGTTATCAGTTGTGTATTCATTGTTTTATGTAATCAGTTGTGTATTCATTGTTTTATGTTATCAGTTGTGTATTCATTGTTTTATGTAGTAAGTTGCGTATTCATTGTTTTATGTTATCAGTTGTGTATTCATTGTTTTATGTTATCAGTTGTGTTTTCATTATTTTATGTAATCAGTTGCGTATTCATTGTTTTATGTAATCAGTTGTGTATTCATTGTTTTATGCAATCAGTTGTGTATTCATTGTTTTATGTTATCAGTTGTGTATTCATTATTTTATGTTATCAGTTGCGTATTCATTGTTTTATGTAATCAGCTGTGTATTCATTGTTTTATGTAATCAGTTGTGTATTCATTGTTTTATGTAATCAGTTGCGTACTCATTGTTTTATGTAAACAGTTGTGTATTCATTGTTTTATGCAATCAGTTGTGTATTCATTGTTTTATGTTATCAGTTGTGTATTCATTATTTTATTTTATCAGTTGCGTATTCATTGTTTTATGTAATGAGTTGTGTATTCATTGTTTTATGTAATCAGTTGTGTATTCATTGTTTTATGCAATCAGTTGTGTGTTCATTATTTTATGTTATCAGTTGTGTATTCATTATTTTATGTAATCAGTTGCGTATTCATTGTTTTATGTAAACAGTTGTGTATTCATTGTTTTATGTTATCAGTTGTGTATTCATTGTTTTATGTTATCAGTTGTGTATTCATTATTTTATGTTATCAGTTGTGTAATCATTGTTTTATGTAATCAGTTGTGTATTCATTGTTTTATGTAATCAGTTGTGTATTCATTGTTTTATGTTATCAGTTGTGTATTCATTGTTTTATGTAGTCAGTTGTGCATTCATTATTTTATGTAATCAGTTGTGTATTCATTGTTTTATCTAATCAGTTGTATATTCATTATTTTATGTAATCAGTTGTGTATTCATTGTTTTATGTAATCAGTTGTGTATTCATTGTTTTATGTTATCAGTTGTGTATTCATTGTTTTATGTTATCAGTTGTGTATTCATTATTTTATGTAATCAGTTGCGTATTCATTGTTTTATGTAATCAGTTGTGTATTCATTGTTTTATGCAATCAGTTGTGTATTCATTGTTTTATGTTATCAGTTGTGTATTCATTATTTTATGTTATCAGTTGCGTATTCATTGTTTTATGTAATCAGCTGTGTATTCATTGTTTTATGTAATCAGTTGTGTATTCATTGTTTAATGTAATCAGTTGTGTATTCATTATTTTATGTTATCAGTTGTGTATTCATTATTTTATGTAATCAGTTGCGTATTCATTGTTTTATGTAATCAGTTGTGTATTCATTATTTTATGTTATCAGTTGTGTATTCATTGTTTTATGTAGTCAGTTGTGTATTCATTGTTTTATGCAATCAGTTGTGTATTAATGTTTTATGTAATCAGTTGTGTATTCTTTGTTTATGTAATCAGTTGTGTATTCATTATTTTATGTAATCAGTTGTGCATTCATTATTTTATGTAATCAGTTGTGTATTCAGTATTTTATGTAATTAGTTGTGTATTCATTATTTTATGTAATCAGTTGTGTATTCATTGTTTTATGTAATCAGTTGTGTATTCATTTTTTTATGTAATCAGTTGTGTATTCATTGTTTCATGTAATCAGTTGTGTATTCATTATTTTATGTTATCAGTTGTGTATTCATTATTTTATGTAATCAGTTGCGTATTCATTGTTTTATGTAATCAGTTGTGTATTCATTATTTTATGTTATCAGTTGTGTATTCATTGTTTTATGTAGTCAGTTGTGTATTCATTGTTTTATGCAATCATTTGTGTATTAATTGTGTTATGTAATCAGTTGTGTATTCATTGTTTATGTAATCATTTGTGTATTCATTGTTTTATGTAATCAGTTGTGCATTCATTATTTTATGTAATCAGTTGTGTATTCATTATTTTATGTAATTAGTTGTGTATTCATTATTTTATGTAATCAGTTGTGTATTCATTGTTGTATGTAATCAGTTGTGTATTCATTTTTTTATGTAATCAGTTGTGTATTCATTGTTTTATGTAATCAGTTGTGTATTCATTTTTTTATGTAATCAGTTGTGTATTCATTATTTTATTTAATCAGTTGTGTATTCATTATTTTATGTAATCAGTTGTGTATTCATTATGTTATGTAATCAGTTGTGTATTCATTCTTTTATTTAATCAGTTGTGTATTCATTATTTTATGTAATCAGTTGTGTATTCATTGTTGTGTCTTCATTATTTAATTATATCAGTTGTGTATTCATCATTTTATGTTATCCGAAGTTACTATAGACGTCAGAAGACATTTCGAAAATATTTCGCACTAAATATGATTGTTCGGTTCATTTTACAAATTAAAAATCGGGGCATCTGTCAATAAAAAAATGCACAAATAAAAGAAAAAGAGATATAGATAATAATTTTTCGAAATGAAACAGTAATATACATCACTTGCCAAAAGCATTCGGAATATATATATATATATATATATATATATATATATATAGCTTAATTTAATATAGAACAATTGACTGGCCAGTGTGAAAATCATGTTCTACAATAGCTAATATCAACTGCTGACATTTAACACCGGAATAGCAATCAAGAGATTAAAAGACCTAACAACCACATCGTGTTATTCGACGGCTAGACGAGATTGTTCCAAATGAACCTCAGTCTCGTAATATAATTTCATTATTGTTCATGGTGTGAAATTTGTCTGTCTGGTATGCACATTTGTATTGTTTAGTAGCTTTTGCACTTGTTAATATAAAACCATAAATATTTAATTTAGTTCGTACATCGTGCTTTGCGAATAACATTCACCAGAATTCGCTGATAGTTGAAAGATTGGAAATACAATTTTGTTTTTAAATCAAGTAAAAGAGTTAGTAAATCTAATACACTATTTTGTAATTCGTATTTTATTTAAGAACAACAGCTGATTCCAGAAACGCGTCGTGCGCACTAAATTTGACATATACGTTTGTATTCTAATATGACACATGAAGATGGTGTTAAACACCCTATACCCCAATATAAAATGTAGGGCAAAACAAACATGTCTCAGGAAACAATACTGGTTTTAGTTTCCGCCTATCAAATCCATTTCATTTATTTATGAATAAAATATGTTTAAAATGAAAATTCCAAAATCAAATATGGAGAGGATTTGTATAGGCTATTGCCTGCTATCCAATCCATTTCATTTATTTATGAATAAAATATGTTTAAAATGAAAATTCCAAAATCAAATATGGAGAGGATTTGTATAGGCTATTGCCTGCTATCCAATCCATTTCATTTATTTATGAATAAAATATGTTTAAAATGAAAATTCCAAAATCAAATATCGAAATGGTAGAAAGAAGCACAATCGGTACCCCTAGCACACTACTACATGACCGCTCACTTTCATGACTTGGTACAAGCACTTCAATAACAAGTGGTGGGGTTAAGCTAGTTTTATGGATCAAACCACTTTCTTAGGCAAATGATGCGGTCATGCCAGTGCTTTCCACATGTGAGTAAAACACCAACTCTCTTCTTCATGTTTTGACAAGGGGTACCAGACTGATCCCATCGTTTGTTCTCCTTGCATTTTACTCTCTGTTTATTATTTATATTACTATTCAATCACGACAGGTCTATTAAACTTTAGATGTCTAATTTAATACTGACGACGCGATTCTAGAATGATTGATTGGTGTTTAACGTCCACCGAGCAATTGTTCAGCTATATTCAGGACGACTTTCATTATGTACTTCAACGTCTTTCGCAGAACCAACATCAAAGGTTTAAATAATGAAATTAAAAAAACAATTCTATACTGTCGGCATATCCAATATATAATTATAGAAAAAGGCCAAATCGATACCTCTAACACACATACATACATGACCGTGCATCTTCCTGGCTTTGTACAGGCACTTACAAAGAAAAGTGGCGGACAGCTGATTTGATGGGCCCAAACACTCGCTCTTAAAGAATTGATCCGGCGATGCAATACTGGTCACGTCAGACAAAAGTCGATGGCTTATTTAACCATATCATCAATATCTTTTATGTCATTACGGTTTTCACAGTTTTCCGGTTGTTGACTGATTTTGTCTGTTTATATACTTATAAGTTTTTACTTTCCCTTTGTAAGATTGTTCGGAGTTCGGTAATTTTGTTATTACCCTTATTTTAAAAATTATATTTGTCTGATGTATTCTTTAATTACAAGTATGATAAACCTATCATATTTCTGAGCTTATGTATACAGATATTTACTATTTGAAACATTATACTAAGATATAAGTTTGTGTACAAACATATATAATAATGTATATCTATGTACCTACATATATTGCACCCACCATATATTTAAAGCAAAATAAACATTGAACGATAATTAAATTAAAAAAATATGATAATGAAATTTGATTGATTGGCAGATTTTGGGTGTTTAGCGCCTCGTTTAGCAATAATTTGATTTTAGCAGGGAGGTCTGTATCATTTGTCGATGACGAGAGAGACCTTCTATATGTCACTGACAAACCTTCTGACATATTATTTAAAATTGAAATATCAACGTCATAATTTCTAGAAAATTATAATTGTATGCTGAGTATTTTAGTATTAAGTCATTGACCCTGTAAACACACCGTAACATTTAGAGGGATAGAATGCACGGTATGTTTGTAAGCATGATACTTTATTTCAGGTATCATGTTCGCGCTATTTATTAAGAAGAGTTTGAAGATACCAAGGAGGTAATCAGAGTCCGTACATCGATGAAGAACAGACAACACAATGGCCAAAAGAAAAAGTACAAAAGGACAAACAACGATCTACAATACATACATATAAAGCTAAAGATCGAGTAACACGAACCCCACTAAATACCTGGGGTGAACTCAGGTGCTCCGAAAGGGTAAACAGTTCCTGCTTCACTAGTGACAAATCTAGCTACAAATCCGGTGACAAGTCATGAACGAGGAAAGTACCGGGAAGTGTTTACGACAAGTGGAACATATCCGTGGTCATTTGTGACACAGAAGTTCTTGATTATTGTTGTATTAAAATGAAAAACAAAACAAATAAGGTACTACAATGTCGGAATAAAATAAAATCGTAGAAAGAAGCAAAACCGATACCCATAACACACAAGACACTCACTTTCCTGACTTGGTACAGACACTTCAATAAAATAAATAATAAATGGGGTTAAACTATTTTAATGGGTTCAAACCTCCCCTGTTAGATTAATGATGCGGTCATGTATGTGCTTTGCACATGTGAGTAAAATGTCACACCTCTTCTTCACTGTTTGACCATGGGTTACCAGACTGTTCTCATTGTTAGTTAGCATGCCAGGCCACACCTCTTCTTCACTGTTTGACCATGGGTTACCAGACTGTTCTCATTGTTAGTTCTCATGCCATTTTACTTGTTATGTATTATTGATATTACGGGTGTCCCTCAAGGATCAATTCTGGGAACTCTGTTCTTTATTATATATATTAACGATATAGTAGCAGACATAAATTCGTCAATAAAGTTATTTGCAGATGATACTAGTCTTTATATAATTGTTGACGATCCTGTTGATGCTGCTGAGACTTTGAATACGGACTTGTCGAAAATTCATGACTGGTCTATGGAGTGGCTGGTTAAATTTAACCCTGATAAAACAGAAAGTATGATCGTATCTAGGAAATCTAACCGCCCACTTCATCCACCACTCATGATGGATAATAAGATCATTAACATGGTATCTGAACATAAACATTTAGGCCTTACCATATCTAATGATGGAAATTGGGGTAAACACGTAGACCTGATTACCAAGAAAGCCTTTACCAGAGTCAACATTATGAGAAAATTTAAATTCATTTTAGATCGAAGAACCCTTGAAAAAATTTATTTGACATTTATTCGGCCTTTATTAGAATATGGGGATGTCGTTTGGGACTGTAAAACTGTTTACCTTACGAATAAATTAGAAAGCGTACAAGCAGAGGCTGCCAGGGTTGTTACCGGGGGTACCCGCCTGGTATCCCTTTTAAAGTTATATGCAGAAACCGGGTGGGAATATTTGAAAGACAGAAGGGAAAAACATAGATTGACATATTTTAATAAAATGAATAATGGCTTAACCCCGGGGTATTTGAGTAGTCTTGTCCCTAACACCCTCCGAAATATTCACGATCACAATACAAGACATGCAACGTTAATTCCGCCTGTCAGAGCTCGAACCACTTTATATGCACATTACTTTTTACCTCAGACAGTACGGTCTTGGAATCTTCTTCCGGATAGCACAAAAAACTGTCCTTCTATTAATGTATTCAAATCGCGACTGAACCTTAATATTATACATGATAAACCCACATTTTTTTACGTCGGTAGCCGTTTAGGACATATTTTTCACGCTAGAATACGTATGGGGTGTAGTGCTCTTAATTCCGATCTATTTCGGAAAAATATTGTAAATTCACCGCATTGTACATGTGGTGCTATAGAGACTCCTACTCATTATCTTCTCAACTGTCCTCACTATAACATACCTAGACAACGCCACATATTTGCCCTTAACCTTCCTATTCCATTGTCCACTGAACTTCTATTGGTAGGATCTAATGAGTTAACAATTAACCAGAACACAGAAATCTTCTTGTCAGTACAAAAGTTCATTTTAAGTAGTAAACGATTTACCCCGTAATTCACAACTCACCAACCCCTTTCATTTTCCTGCACAATTCACCAACCCCTCTCATTTTCCTGCACAATTCAACCCCTATGGTGTAAATACAATTATCATTTCACTGATCCTTACAACGTAATCTAACTTCTGAGATTATTAAAAGTAGATTTAATTAAACTTGGGATACGGATTTATATAAGTTTAATAACTTGTTTTCGGATCCTCTTAATTAATTCATAGTCATTACTATTGTTGTATTTAAATTGTTGTACTATATTCATATGTATTGATTAATAAAATATGTTTACACTAATATTACGATTCAATCACGATAGATCTATTAAACCTTAGGTATCTAATTTAGTGCAGACGACGCGTGCTAGGTGTAACTTTCATCATGTACGCTCAAAGTAAATATATTATGTAATCAGTTGTGTATTCATTATTTTATGTTATCAGTTGTGTATTCATTGTTTTATGTAATCAGTTGTGTATTCATTGTTTTATGTTATCAGTTGTGTATTCATTATTTTATGTAATCAGTTGTGTATTCAATATTTCATGTAATCAGTTGCGTATTCATTATTTTATGTAATCGGTTGTGTATTCATTGTTTTATGCTATCAGTTGTGTATTCATTGTTTTATGTTATCAGTTGTGTATTCATTATTTTATGTAATCAGTTGCGTATTCATTGTTTTATGTAATCAGTTGTGTATTCATTGTTTTATGTAATCAGTGGCGTACTCATTGTTTTATGTAAACAGTTGTGTATTCATTGTTTTATGCAATCAGTTGTGTATTCATTGTTTTATGTTATCAGTTGTGTATTCATTATTCTATTTTATCAGTTGCGTATTCAATGTTTTATGTAATGAGTTGTGTATTCATTGTTTTATGTAATCAGTTGTGTATTCATTGTTTTATGCAATCAGTTGTGTGTTCATTATTTTATGTTATCAGTTGTGTATTCATTATTTTATGTAATCAGTTGCGTATTCATTGTTTTATGTAATGAGTTGTGTATTCATTGTTTTATGTAATCAGTTGTGTATTCATTGTTTTATGCAATCAGTTGTGTGTTCATTATTTTATGTTATCAGTTGTGTATTCATTATTTTATGTAATCAGTTGCGTATTCATTGTTTTATGTAATCAGTTGTGTATTCATTGTTTTATGTTATCAGTTGTGTATTCATTGTTTTATGTTATCAGTTGTGTATTCATTATTTTATGTTATCGGTTGTGTATTCATTGTTTTATGTAATCAGTTGTGTATTCATTGTTTTATGTAATCAGTTGTGTATTCATTGTTTTATGTTATCAGTTGTGTATTCATTGTTTTATGTAGTCAGTTGTGTATTCATTATTTTATGTAATCAGTTGTATTCATTGTTTTATCTAATCAGTTGTATATTCATTATTTTATGTAATCAGTTGTGTATTCATTGTTTTATGTAATCAGTTGTGTATTCATTGTTTTATGTTATCAGTTGTGTATTCATTGTTTTATGTTATCAGTTGTGTATTCATTATTTTATGTAATCAGTTGCGTATTCATTGTTTTATGTAATCAGTTGTGTATTCATTGTTTTATGCAATCAGTTGTGTATTCATTGTTTTATGTTATCAGTTGTGTATTCATTATTTTATGTTATCAGTTGCGTATTCATTGTTTGATGCAATCAGTTGTGTATTCATTGTTTTATGTAATCAGTTGTGTATTCTTTGTTTATGTAATCAGTTGTGTATTCATTGTTTTATGTAATCAGTTGTGCATTCATTATTTTATGTAATCAGTTGTGTATTCATTATTTTATGTAATTAGTTGTCTATTCATTATTTTATGTAATCAGTTGTGTATTCATTGTTTTATGTAATCAGTTGTGTATTCATTTTTTTATGTAATCAGTTGTGTATTCATTGTTTTATGCAATCAGTTGTGTATTCATTGTTTTATGTTATCAGTTGTGTATTCATTGTTTTATGTAATCAGTTGTGTATTCATTGATTTATGTTATCAGTTGTGTATTCATTGTTTTATGTAGTCAGTTGTGTATTCATTATTTTATGCAATCAGTTGTGTATTCATTGTTTTATCTAATCAGTTGTATATTCATTATTTTATGTAATCAGTTGTGTATTCATTGTTTTATGTAATCAGTTGTGTATTCATTGTTTTATGTTATCAGTTGTGTATTCATTGTTTTATGTAATCAGT
The DNA here is from genome assembly GCA_963680875.1 of Bathymodiolus brooksi. Classification (NCBI taxonomy): domain Eukaryota; kingdom Metazoa; phylum Mollusca; class Bivalvia; order Mytilida; family Modiolidae; genus Bathymodiolus; species Bathymodiolus brooksi. The sequence goes on from OY804590.1 coordinate 81,605,755, forward strand.
TGTGTATTCATTGTTTTATGTTATCAGTTGTGTATTCATTGTTTTATGTAGTCAGTTGTGTATTCATTATTTTATGTAATCAGTTGTGTATTCATTGTTTTATCTAATCAGTTGTATATTCATTATTTTATGTAATCAGTTGTGTATTCATTGTTTTATGTAATCAGTTGTGTATTCATTGTTTTATGTTATCAGTTGTGTATTCATTGTTTTATGTTATCAGTTGTGTTTTCATTATTTTATGTAATCAGTTGCGTATTCATTGTTTTATGTAATCAGTTGTGTATTCATTGTTTTATGCAATCAGTTGTGTATTCATTGTTTTATGTTATCAGTTGTGTATTCATTATTTTATGTTATCAGTTGCGTATTCATTGTTTTATGTAATCAGCTGTGTATTCATTGTTTTATGTAATCAGTTGTGTATTCATTGTTTTATGTAATCAGTTGCGTACTCATTGTTTTATGTAAACAGTTGTGTATTCATTGTTTTATGCAATCAGTTGTGTATTCATTGTTTTATGTTATCAGTTGTGTATTCATTATTTTATTTTATCAGTTGCGTATTCATTGTTTTATGTAATGAGTTGTGTATTCATTGTTTTATGTAATCAGTTGTGTATTCATTGTTTTATGCAATCAGTTGTGTGTTCATTATTTTATGTTATCAGTTGTGTATTCATTATTTTATGTAATCAGTTGCGTATTCATTGTTTTATGTAATCAGTTGTGTATTCATTGTTTTATGTTATCAGTTGTGTATTCATTGTTTTATGTTATCAGTTGTGTATTCATTATTTTATGTTATCGGTTGTGTATTCATTGTTTTATGTAATCAGTTGTGTATTCATTGTTTTATGTAATCAGTTGTGTATTCATTGTTTTATGTTATCAGTTGTGTATTCATTGTTTTATGTAGTCAGTTGTGTATTCATTATTTTATGTAATCAGTTGTATTCATTGTTTTATCTAATCAGTTGTATATTCATTATTTTATGTAATCAGTTGTGTATTCATTGTTTAATGTAATCAGTTGTGTATTCATTGTTTTATGTTATCAGTTGTGTATTCATTGTTTTATGTTATCAGTTGTGTATTCATTATTTTATGTAATCAGTTGCGTATTCATTGTTTTATGTAATCAGTTGTGTATTCATTGTTTTATGCAATCAGTTGTGTATTCATTGTTTTATGTTATCAGTTGTGTATTCATTATTTTATGTTATCAGTTGCGTATTCATTGTTTGATGTAATCAGTTGTGTATTCATTGTTTTATGTAATCAGTTGTGTATTCATTGTTTAATGTAATCAGTTGTGTATTCATTATTTTATGTTATCAGTTGTGTATTCATTATTTTATGTAATCAGTTGCGTATTCATTGTTTTATGTAATCAGTTGTGTATTCTTTGTTTATGTAATCAGTTGTGTATTCATTGTTTCATGTAATCAGTTGTGCATTCATTATTTTATGTAATCAGTTGTGTATTCATTATTTTATGTAATTAGTTGTCTATTCATTATTTTATGTAATCAGTTGTGTATTCATTGTTTTATGTAATCAGTTGTGTATTCATTTTTTTATGTAATCAGTTGTGTATTCATTGTTTTATGCAATCAGTTGTGTGTTCATTATTTTATGTTATCAGTTGTGTATTCATTATTTTATGTAATCAGTTGCGTATTCATTTCTTTATGTAATCAGTTGTGTATTCATTGTTTTATGTTATCAGTTGTGTATTCATTGTTTTATGTTATCAGTTGTGTATTCATTATTTTATGTTATCAGCTGTGTATTCATTGTTTTATGTAATCAGTTGTGTATTCATTGTTTTATGTAATCAGTTGCGTATTCATTGTTTGATGTAATCAGCTGTGTATTCATTGTTTTATGTAATCAGTTGTGTATTCATTGTTTAATGTAATCAGTTGTGTATTCATTATTTTATTTTATCAGTTGCGTATTCATTGTTTTATGTAATGAGTTGTGTATTCATTGTTTTATGTAATCAGTTGTGTATTCATTGTTTTATGCAATCAGTTGTGTGTTCATTATTTTATGTTATCAGTTGTGTATTCATTATTTTATGTAATCAGTTGCGTATTCATTGTTTTATGTAATCAGTTGTGTATTCATTGTTTTATGTTATCAGGTGTGTATTCATTGTTTTATGTTATCAGTTGTGTATTCATTATTTTATGTTATCGGTTGTGTATTCATTGTTTTATGTAATCAGTTGTGTATTCATTGTTTTATGTAATCAGTTGTGTATTCATTGTTTTATGTTATCAGTTGTGTATTCATTGTTTTATGTTATCAGTTGTGTATTCATTATTTTATGTAATCAGTTGTGTATTCATTGTTTTATCTAATCAGTTGTATATTCATTATTTTATGTAATCAGTTGTGTATTCATTGTTTTATGTAATCAGTTGTGTATTCATTGTTTTATGTTATCAGTTGTGTATTCATTGTTTTATGTTATCAGTTGTGTATTCATTATTTTATGTAATCAGTTGTGTATTCATTGTTTTATCTAATCAGTTGTATATTCATTATTTTATGTAATCAGTTGTGTATTCATTGTTTTATGCAATCAGTTGTGTATTCATTGTTTTATGTTATCAGTTGTGTATTCATTATTTTATGTTATCAGTTGCGTATTCATTGTTTGATGTAATCAGCTGTGTATTCATTGTTTTATGTAATCAGTTGTGTATTCATTATTTTATGTTATCAGTTGTGTATTCATTATTTTATGTAATCAGTTGCGTATTCATTGTTTTATATAATCAGTTGTGTATTCTTTGTTTATGTAATCAGTTGTGTATTCATTGTTTTATGTAATCAGTTGTGTATTCATTATTTTATGTAATTAGTTGTCTATTCATTATTTTATGTAATCAGTTGTGTATTCATTGTTTTATGTAATCAGTTGTGTATTCATTTTTTTATGTAATCAGTTGTGTATTCATTGTTTAATGTAATCAGTTGTGTATTCATTATTTTATGTTATCAGTTGTGTATTCATTATTTTATGTAATCAGTTGCGTATTCATTGTTTTATGTAATCAGTTGTGTATTCATTATTTTATGTTATCAGTTGTGTATTCATTGTTTTATGTAGTCAGTTGTGTATTCATTGTTTTATGCAATCAGTTGTGTATTAATTGTGTTATGTAATCAGTTGTGTATTCATTGTTAATGTAATCAGTTGTGTATTCATTGTTTTATGTAATCAGTTGTGCATTCATTATTTTATGTAATCAGTTGTGTATTCATTATTTTATGTAATTAGTTGTGTATTCATTATTTTATGTAATCAGTTGTGTATTCATTGTTTTATGTAATCAGTTGTGTATTCATTTTTTTATGTAATCAGTTGTGTATTCATTGTTTTATGTAATCAGTTGTGTATTCATTTTTTTATGTAATCAGTTGTGTATTCATTATTTTATTTAATCAGTTGTGTATTCATTATTTTATGTAATCAGTTGTTCATTCATTATGTTATGTAATCAGTTGTGTATTCATTCTTTTATTTAATCAGTTGTGTATTCATTATTTTATGTAATCAGTTGTGTATTCATTGTTGTGTCTTCATTATTTAAATATATCAGTTGTGTATTCATCATTTTATGTTATCCGAAGTTACTATAGACGTCAGAAGACATTTCGAAAATATTTCGCACTAAATATGATTGTTCGGTTCATTTTACAAATTAAAAATCGGGGCATCTGTCAATAAAAAAATGCACAAATAAAAGAAAAAGAGATATAGATAACAATTTTTCGAAATGAAACAGTAATATACATCACTTGCCAAAAGCATTCGGAATATATATATATATATATATAGCTTAATTTAATATAGAACAATTGACTGGCCAGTGTGAAAATCATGTTCTACAATAGCTAATATCAACTGCTGACATTTAACACCGGAATAGCAATCAAGAGATTAAAAGACCTAACAACCACATCGTGTTATTCGACGGCTAGACGAGATTGTTCCAAATGAACCTCAGTCTCGTAATATAATTTCATTATTGTTCATGGTGTGAAATTTGTCTGTCTGGTATGCACATTTGTATTGTTTAGTAGCTTTTGCACTTGTTAATATAAAACCATAAATATTTAATTTAGTTCGTACATCGTGCTTTGCGAATAACATTCACCAGAATTCGCTGATAGTTGAAAGATTGGAAATACAATTTTGTTTTTAAATCAAGTAAAAGAGTTAGTAAATCTAATACACTATTTTGTAATTCGTATTTTATTTAAGAACAACAGTTGATTCCAGAAACGCGTCGTGCGCACTAAATTTGACATATACGTTTGTATTCTAATATGACACATGAAGATGGTGTTAAACACCCTATATCCCAATATAAAATGTAGGGCAAAACAAACATGTCTCAGGAAACAATACTGGTTTTAGTTTCCGCGGGAATACGTACATTGTACATAGTTTATCACCTGCATTGTATTATCCTGCGAAATGATGTAACAAATACAATACACAATGTACGAGACGTCAGTCAGATCCACGTGCTAAGATAATGCGCGTTCGTTGACGTTTTCTTCTAATGCAGAGCTACAACTCATTAGTGGTCGTACGTGACCCGTTATAAAACAAACCTAGGCAACGCCATTGGAATTTCAATGTCAAAATCTAGTTGTATATGCCGATTTAACATTGATAAGACAAACAATGAAAAGGCAATGACATTATGGGATCTATAAATTTAATTAAAAATACGAGAAGTTTCATCCTTGTTTTTCTTTGATGGGCTTCTGTGTGTGTATGTGTTTGATCTTCAGTGATATATGAAGAAGCATTATAACTGTTAATAATAGAATAACAATATTTATATACACAACAAAACACCCACATTAACGACAAACGTGAATCAATCAGTCAGCAGATGTAATATATTTCTTAGATATATAATGAAACTGAAAATAAGAAAGACAAAAATACGTAATTAAGAGTCATCAATAAGGGTAATAACAAAATTACCGAACTCCGAACAATCTTACAAAGGGAAAGTCAAAATTCATAAGTATGTAAACAGACAAAATCAGTCAACAACCGGAAAACTGTGAAAACCGTAATGACCCTGATTTGGTACATGTATTTCTAAAGAAATGGTGGGTTGAATCAGATTTTAAAGCGCCAAACCTCCCACTTTCATTACGGCTCAAAGGTTCCGGCTGTCACTATAACAGTATTTATAACAATACTGGAACAACATAGGTAAAATAGTTGTCACAGCAGTACCAAATTCAATTAAGTAAATGTCAAAAACAATTTTACGTCACATATTGAAAAAAAAATATGTTTGACATTTTTGTTGACTTCCTAATCTTTATACATTTTCACTATGTGAAAATGCATCGTTTATTATCGTCTCTGCAGAGACGGAATATATTTCGACAAGATCTTGGTACTGGAATATAAACTTTTTCAAGATATCGAATAAGGCGAATCTTTTTTAGCCCTGGTCCAGTAGCCTGTTTCAATATTGAAACTCTAATGAATGTGATTTCCAAGGACATTAGGTTAAGCAAAAGCTAATGTCATGTTTAATGGAAAGTTGTAAGTATATAGTAAGTAGCAGTTAGAGAAAACCGAAGGGTGGAAATCAATAATGGGCAATCAATAGACGCGGTAAACATTGAGCACAGGAAACATACACACTCGTTGGAATCAAATCTTTGACTTGCTCTCCCCTTTATTGATATGTCGCGGCGTGGGAGATATGAGAAAATTTCATTACGGTACATATGTGTTTGACTCTGTGTTCCAGCTAATGAAGGTGTCGATTGCGAGAATATAAAAATGCTACGAAACGTTTGAAGATACCAAAGAGGTAAGCAGAGCTGTTAATCGAGCGACAGAAAACACAATGGTCAGAGGAAACAGGACAAAAGGACAAACATTAATCTACAAAATAATACATAGTGAAACTAAATGTTGCTACACATAAATGGAAAGTTCACAATAGGCAATGGGGAAATTGAAATGATCTCTTTTGTTGTAAAAGAGCAAGAGAGAGATCTCATTTTAATCAGATTAAGGAAACACAACAAAGACGAGCAGGACTAAAACACATTATAGGAAACTAAAAAGAAGAGATGTAACTCGCAAACGAATTTATTCTGCTGAAGGAGGACAAAGGGGGAACGGAAGACTAAAAAACGAAGACATACATATTTAAAGGGTTGCCTCTACAACAAGAAGAGTTTGAAGATACCAAAGTGGGAATCAGAATCCGTATATCGAAGACGATCAAAAAACACAATGGCAAAAAAAAAGTACAAAAGGACAAACAATGTTCAACAAAACATACATATAAAACTAAAGATCGAGTAACACGAACTCCATTAAAAACCGGGGGTGAACTAAGGTGCTCCGGAAGGGTAAACAGTTCCTACTCCACTAGTGACACCCGTCGTGTTAATCTAGTTACAATATAACTACTCTTGGATTCCGAATACCAAACAATAAATCACGAGCAACCGAAAACCGCAGAGATTTACGAATGTTAGAGTATGAGTGAATAACCGTCTTTGTTTGGATACGAGTGAATTATTTTTTTATATTTGGAATACAAGAGTAGTTATAAGGGTAATAACAAAATTACCGAACTCCGAACAATCTTACAAAGGGAAAGTCAAATATCATAAATATATAAACAGACAAAATCAGTCAACAACGGAAAACTGTGAAAACCGTAATGACCCTGACTTGGTACAGGCATTTCTAAAGAAATGATGGGTTGAATCAGATTTTAAAGCGCCAAACCTCCCGCTTTCATTACGGCTCAAAAGTTCCGGCTGTCACTATAACAGTATTTACAACAATACTGGAAAATAAGACGTTTCAAAATTGAACTTGTTTTTCATTGTCGCACATTCAATGATTTTTCTGATTGTGACGATGTTGGTACAATACAGTATGACGTCATGGAGTATGACGATGTTGGTACAATGCAGTATGACTTCATGGAATGAAATAAAGATATTAATTTTACTTTACAATGCAACGAAAATAAGGTTACACATGTTACAACGTCATAAAAAAAATGGCTTCCATGAATTATTTCGAAAACTCTAATAATTTATTTTGTGAAGTGTAAGTCAGTAATGAAAATCCACGAACCTTCATGTTTACAGTTCCTTTTCCCACATGGGTAAATAGACGGCGATGCAATTAAATTACTGATATTTTCCAATTTGATGGCATTTTGAATTTAGCTACTTAAACACGTAAAATGCTCACAAAATCGAAAAAATAAATCAATAACCAGCTTGTATCAATGTCACCAGTGTTCCTTGTAAACTACGTCACCGCAAGACGACAAATTACAAACACCAAAGTCGATAGATGGTTGTCTTATATTTTTTCCGGCAAAAATTATATATCAAGAAACAATTCGAGAATTGTTATGTTTGTATGCACCACGGTCCTGTATGAACACATGAATTTACTTAGTAATGATGTGCGAATTAAAATATATCGGGAGTTTGTTCATGGTATTAACTATATAGCCAGCAAAGGACGTCATGTTAAAATGTTTATTATCTGGTGGATCATGGTAGGGACATGAAATACTAACCCTTACGGATCCGACCACGCGCATCTGTGTATTGTAGGAATTTGCGCATACATTTCTCCTCGTGTGTGGAACTGTTACTGTTTGGAATTTATATATTTAAGCGCACAACGATGGTTTTATATTTAACCAAGAGGGGATGCTTAGACCCATAAACATAGCTTAGCTTCGACACATCTTATGGAAGTGTATGTACCAACTCAGGGTAGTGAACGTTCATGTGTTAAAGATGTCGATTTTGTTGTTGTATCTACCCTTTTTTATCTAGATGTGGAATTGTGCAGACAGTGTGAGATTTTTTGTTTTAAGAATGTATAGGACATAGTTTATGTCAGCCAGCTTTCGGAACCAAATGGTCTTACTATCATTATATGTTAATTTTTCACTACTGACAAATTTGTTTCTATTTTGAGTATGATGTTTGATATTGTGCCATCCAGTCAATATCATTAACTCACAATAGTGTTACATAGCTTAATAATCGTATTTGTATGTCTGTATAGCGGAGGTTGGGGATCCAATGATCAAGAGGCGGATCGGGATTCCTTTATCCGACTTAACCCCAACACTAACCAAGACCTAAATTATTCAACGTCAAATGCCATTGTATTTGATATGTTCAATAATTTGAGGTGAGAGCCGTAATTGTTAATTTTGCTGATACTGGTGGAATTGTTCACCTTCACTGTTTAAACTTTCTTAACACGAAACCTAGTTAACACGGAATATTTGTGTCAGATACAACCACGATATTATCTGTTTCTCGTGCATGTAATCCCAATCTGTTTCTGTTTCTCGTGCATGTAATCCCAATCTGTTTCTGTTTCTCGTGCATGTAATCCCAATCTGTTTCTGTTTCTCGTGCATGTAATCCCAATCTGTTTCTGTTTCTCGTGCATGTAATCCCAATCTGTTTCTGTTTCTCGTGCATGTAATCCCAATCTGTTTCTGTTTCTCGTGCATGTAATCCCAATCTGTTTCTGTTTCTCGTGCATGTAATCCCAATCTGTTTCTGTTTCTCGTGCATGTAATCCCAATCTGTTTCTGTTTCTCGTGCATGTAATCCCAATCTGTTTCTGTTTCTCGTGCATGTAATCCCAATCTGTTTCTGTTTCTCGTGCATGTAATCCCAATCTGTTCTTAACCTCATGCATGACTTATAACCGAGTTTGTAACAAGAGGAACACGGTCGGTGCTACTAATGCAGCAGAAATGTCTTAACCCCCGATACACCTGATTTCACACCGGTTCGTGTTGCTCAATCGTTAGTTTTCAATATAGTGTTTTGTAGATCATTGTTTGTTATTTTTCTTTTATTCATTGTATTGTGTATTTTTCTTCGATTTACGGCTGCTGATTACCCCCTTTGTTATCTGTCGTGCCTCATTAACAAAGATCCAACAATCAATCGATAAAAGTACAGAGCAGAGATATAAATAAAATCCGTCTATTTCTAAATGTAATATCCATCATGGAGGTACCTACAGAGAATTACCTCATGTCAGTCATTATCAACAATCCGCTTACATCAAAATATGAAATATTTATTCAGCTGTAGAGAATATTTCGCCCATATTTCATCATACCACATCAATCGTATTATTCTGTTTGATAAATTGGTCATCGCTTGAAATAAAAACTGCTCCGACTCTTCTGTTCAATCATTGATCTTTGTGGTAATCAGCTCTGTCACTGTGCATAATTCTTCTCTTATATTAGATATGGTTAATATATTTACTGTATGTATTGGAACGACGTCAGAATTTTTTTTTTCACAAAAACGTTACTATCAATATTCGTAATTACATTTTCCTTACGTCAAAAGCTTCTCTGTAATTTTATGTTTGTATTTGTAGATAACATTGTTTACTAATTCAAAACATTCAGAATAAAAAACAAATATCAAATATAATACTCAGGTCAATAACTCCTCGGAATATGTAGCGCTAGCTGAATGTGTATTGTTTTGTAGATCGTTTTTTGTCCCTTTTCTTTTGACCATTCTGTTGTCTTTCCTCCTTCGATTTATGGATTCTGATTACCCCTTTGGTATCTTCAAACTCTTCTCTTGGCTCTCTTTGGTCGACCCTTCGGGTTACAAATGTACTTTCCCCATAAGACTTTTAAATTGATTTGCTTTCTAGGGCAGTATATATTCTTTAATGAAAACGTAGATATCTACTTTAGTGCGCATTTCATGGAATGATCTTCATCTACCAACAGAAAAATATATCTTATACTGCGAATGAATGAGGGATTAACCTGAACAATAAGAGATTCTATCCGTGCGAATGTCCTTTATACAATCTAATAATTTCATGTCAGTACTACTTTATGGAGGACTTGGAATGGTGTGTAACAGTGCAGCAATAGTTGTATCGATCATTGGTAACACATACTCATCAAAGGACTGTAACTTCGGGAAAAAAAGGAAATCACGGAATAGTTATCTGACCACAAATCAACTGCGTTATACTTAACTCAAGTACGTTAGATGTAAATAAACGTTAGAGAAAACCGAAGGGGCAATCGGAAATGGACAATCCAGATAAACTGGCAACATAGGGTACATAAGACGAAGAAAAACAACACAAAAACCATATTATGTAAGCATCGTTCCAAAAGTCTTACCTATATATTGACAGTTACAGAGGGCCTACTTAAGTAAGTACTAAGTAAACGCATTGTCCGTGTTGTGATTTCCTTTACGAGTTTTGCATGTTCGGTTCGTCTTTACCTCAAGTTGTTTGTAGGAGGTCTCATTTCTTATTTACTTTATTTGTGTTTGTCTACGTACAGTGATGTACATACTGTGTTGTGTGTTTGTTTTGTGTTTCATCGTCTATGTTTCCAGTTTCTCTGGATTGTCCATTGTTGATTACCTCTTAGGTATTCTTTAACGTTTATATACTATCACTGAAATTATGCAATTATATCACCACTTTCGATTTTAAGGAACAACGATGTAGTCCGCTTGAATTGTTTTATTAGGATCTTGAATACTTACACCATCTGTGCAACTGAATTGCATCAATGTATACACCTCCATGTATATACAGTTAAACGATTCCAAACATCTAGATCAAACAGCAACTGATTAGATTCAGACGCCGTTACCAAGCTAATCGTCAAAAGGCGGCCATTCTTTAATAACGTTCTACACAATATTAATCCTCAACTACGTTAAGAGTTACAATTATGGTGTTTAACTTTCAACAATATTTTAGTTATAACGTCGCGGTCAGTTTTATTGGTGGAGGAAACCGGAGTACCAGGAGAAAACCACCGACCCGCCGCAGGTCACTGACAAGAAGAGCTAAAAGATACCAAAGGGGTAATCAGAATCCGCAATTCGAGAAGGACTGACAACACAATGGCCAAAAGAGAGAGGACAAAAAACTATCTACAAAACATGCACATAAAACCAAAGATCGAGCAACACGAACCCCACTAAAAACCAAGGATGAACTCTGGTCCTCATGAAGGGTAAGCAGTTCCTGCACCACTAGTGGCACCGGTCGTGTTAATCTAGTTATAAACCTGGTGATATGTCATGAATGAGAAAAGAACCTCTACAAACTTTATCACATAACGTTGTATCGAGTACATCTCGCCATCGCGTGATTTGAACTCTAAACCTTAATCGTGAGACATATTGATTGCATTGCTTAGGTACTTATAAATCCTACGACCACGATGACCTCTTCAAATACGGTAGGAAAACCTTGAAGATAGCAATGAGCTAATCAGAAGCCGTCATTGTAAGAAGAACGTACGATACAATGATCAAAAGTAAAGAAACAAAGCAGAAAACAATACAAACAAACAATGGTCGACACAATACTACCAAAAAACATGAACACCACTTTAAAGGAGGTGAACGTTGGAGTTCCTGGCGCGTAAGCAGTTCCTGCTCAACTAGTAACACCCATCCTGTTACTACTCTTGGTGGGGAAAAATCCGGTGATAAGTCATGAATGAGGAAAGAACGTGATTGTGACTACGACAAACGTGGACATTTGTGACCCACATATTCATACTAATAATTGATCTAATCATATTCAGAATATCATTCAGATCCTTGAAAGTAAAACTCGATATGGTGTCATATCAGGGATCCTCGTGATCGTATGGTAGTTGGATTTACAACAATCTATCCAATCAGTACCTATCACCACTAAGTTGTGAGTTCGAACCCCGTTCATAGCGAGGTGTACCCGATACAACATTATGTGATTTGTTACAGGTCGGTGGTTTTCTCTGGGTACTCTGGTTTTCTCCACCAATAAAACTGACCGCCACGATATAGCTGAAATAGTGTTGAAAGTGGCGTTAAATGCCATAAACCGATATCATACTAATAATAAATCAAGAATAAATTTGTGCATACAAGTAATTTTGAAGTAATCGAAGAGATAAATCAACCAAATAAAATAGGACATATAAATCTACATGACATGAAGACCAATTTTGTTATTAGATGGTATGAATTTATGCTAATAATCATTTGCTAAAGCTATATCCAAAATTACGACAACGTCGAGCAAATAAATCCTTGTATAAATTGACCATAAATAAACTATTACAAGTACACAAGAGATATTCAGATAACATACAAAATGTCAAGAAACAAAAGACAGAATACACCGTTCCTCGAGACAATCAATTATTATAATATAACTGGAGATTAGACTAGTACACCATAATTCAGGTTAATCAACTATCAAAAAGCAATTGAACTTTTACTTTATAATGATTCTATTGTCAATATATATATACAATTGGATTGGGAACAAGTTTTTACAACTTACTAGTCCCTCTCCATACAAATACATTAATAACATAAACAAAACAAATCAAATGACAGCAAATGTACAGGCTATATCAATTATAATTAGTAAATTAAGCAAAATCATGTCAAACTAAGCATACATATTAAATATTGTTTTAATATTTAACATAAAAATAGGGGGGGGGGGGGGGGGGGGGTAAAACTAATAAAAAATAATATCACGGTTGGGGATAATAATTATTAAATCTACAAGTTTGTCGAATAATTGAACATGAGTACAGAAAAGCCACTTTTGAATCGTTAAATAAAATTATGCAACAAATTCGTAATATTGTAGGATACTTTGCATTTAGCAGAAGCTTAACTTGCTCCCAAAGACTTTTAAATTGTTTCACGTTCCAATCAATGTACTATAAACTACCTGGTGAAGGTAATTCAACAGGTCATTCATACTAAATTATGTATTAGGTACTCCGGTTTCCTTCCTCCACCAATAAAACTGACCGTCACGATATAACTGAAATATTGTTTAAAAGTAGCGTTAAGCACCCTAACCCTTACCTCTATATGTCGCATAACGTAAAACACATTTGCGTAGAAATCGTGATGGACCTCATAATTTCTGAGATAGACGAAAGAAAAGTATAATGGGCAAGACACCTGGTAGTCTAATTTAACTGGATGCAGTCCTAAAAATGATATGGTTTTCTTTCTCCCAAAGACTTAATTTATTAGGATTTCTTCTTTTTCTTTTTTTTTGGCTTTGAACGTCGTACTTGATGAATGTCATTCAACAGATCGTGTATATTAACTTAGATATCCACGTTTTTATTTCTATCACTGGATCGATACCACTGCTGGTGCAATACTAGTCCCCGTGTGTATCACCCACCCGGTAGTCAGTACATCAGCACTAACATTGTTTATTATATATATCCACTATTAAAATTTACGGTACATTAATAATATAATTAAGAGTACGGCCAATCTCTCTCAGATATAGATAACCTTAGGCGCCCATGTTTACGAACTGTGGTTTACTAGATCTCAAAGCCTTAAAATTATTTGGCTTTCCAGTCTGTCTAAGGGAGTTCGTGATAACAGTTATTTTAGAAACGAGTCGTACATACTACATTAGATAACTACGTTTTCATTTTAACATTGCCTACTACTTTTGTTTTTATTATTGTCAGGAAATACAAATATAATTAGTATTAAAATTGAAAAATGATCAATCCGGATGAAAGAACATTAAAAAAAAGTGCAGAAAACAAAAGCAATCAAAAGGCGATCCTAAATAAGTAGGCGTGTTTGTAGTTTTAAGCCATCTGATATTCTTAATTATTGTTAATTGAAAACAAAATCATTAATACAAAACATTAACGAGTTTGAAATAAACTTCAATCAGTGTCATCTTTTAAGTACTGATGACTAACTTTATTCAATGTGTTCTAGGCCTTTAATGTTTATTGTGCCCACGGTATATCATCTGGGAAAGTAATAGATCGTAAGCTTGTGCGATAAAATTAAAGTTATTAATACATCAGAGTAGGAAAATTAAAAGAAATATAATACAATAACAATCATAATCTGGATGGACATATCAAGGGTAGTGAATGTGGAAACAATCGCACAGAGGCAGATGACACCATTGGGAACAAGAAAGAACTCAACCATTCAACAGTGAATGGCATGAAGTTTATTTGAAAGGCAAGATTTATAAATAACGAAATCCGGCGTTATCAACTTACTAAACTGATTTTTGATACCAAACTTGTGATGAGAATCGGACACTCGAAGAAGAATAGACAATACAATGGCCAAAGATAAAGGATATAACGACAAACAATAGTTGACAAAAACTACACTGAAAACTAAGGATTGAGCAACACGAACCTTACTAAAACATACCAGTGCTTGGGAAATAGACGATGCAACAAAGACAAATATATAAACTTAACTGTTATTAAGCCAATAGTGACTCACAATTGTTTTTATATTGTTTTTTGTCCTAAATATTTTAACTAAGTAATTACAAATTAGACCTTTGTCAAAGTATCAAATCAATTTGTTCCAGATTTATTTAGTAAATACATTATACAAAATTCGTGCCTTCATCGCCTCATACATGTACATATTTATTTGAATTGTGAGGCGCTTCGATGACTGCCAACTACACAATCGTACATGTACAGTTATCATTGGTTTGGTAATGGCGACTAATACTATAGTTTGTACGAGATATGTGAAGCATTTGGCTAAAAAAGGAAGCAAAAAGAAGTTTTGCCAAAATATTATAAAACAAGAACCAACATATGACACTGTCATCACGACATCAATATTGTGATCGGTCTATAACAATGTAGGTCATACCTAATTAGCTTAAACAACATGATTTTATATGAGTAACAGGGCGGGAGTCTTATAAGAATCAGGAATTGCTTACCCTTCTCGATCACCTGGGTTCACCCATTGTTTTTGGTTGTGTCCGTGTTGCTAATCTTTTTATGTTTCTGTGTCGTGTTATTTTCATGTTGTTTGTCTTCGTCACGTGTCTTGCATTCTTGATTGTCACTTCGATTTTCTCTAATGTTTATATTAGAACTAATTTACAACATATTTATAACTACTAAAGTATTGTCACAAAGATCAATGGAAAACTTTAGGACCAAAGACAAACATTTTAGCATCAACATAAGATGTATAATATATTTGTCCATTTTTGATTTCCCCTTTGTATTATCTAACGTAAGCGGGAGGTTTGGCGCTTTAAAATCTGATTCAACCCTCCATTTCTTTAGAAATGCCTGTACCAAGTCAGGGTCATTACGGTTTTCGTTTGTTGACTGATTTGGTCTGTTGATATACTCATGAGTTTTGACTTTCCCTTTGTAAGATTGTTCGGAGTACGGTAATTTTGTTATTACCCTTATTTATGTATAAAACTTTTAATTTTTATCTGTTCGGTGTTTATACTACCGATTGACCCCCCCTCCCCCCCCCCCAAATAAATAAATAACAGTCGAAAAGAGTCAGATTTGTAGTAATTATCCCTTTAAGTAAACAATAAAACAAAAGAATGTACACTCAAAGTGGAGCAGTGTAATAAAGTTAAAATCTGAATAGATATTGAATCTCCATGAGTACTCTACAATAAATTCATGTCAAGTGTTACTATTAATGAGTTAATCGTCTGTATGTTATGTAAATGCAGATCAATATATCAGGGTCGATTAGATAGTATACAAACATGTCTACAAGAAATAACAAAATATATAAAATAAGATACTTACAGTGGAAGCAATATTAAACACAATCATATCTTATTATCTGAAGTGTGATTTTTGTTTCTGGTTTGTCGGAAGTGGCTTTGACATACAACACTTTATGAAATGACACTTAATACGGGAGGAAATGGTAATTTAACGGATAATAAATAAAATTAGAGAAAATAAATGGACAATCCAGAGACACTGGCAACATGGGGCCCATACGTCATAGGACGAAGACAAAAAAAATTACAACAAAAAAACACTGAAGAAAGCTAACAATATAAGCAACACGGATCCCACCAATAGCCGTTTAAGCAGTTCATGTTTCGTATAAATCACCAGTCGTGTTACAAATATGTTTGGCCAAGTCCGATAAAAGTATCGTCGGTGATCTACGTAAAAGGAAAATATACATTGTCATTTGTGTTTGATGGTACTGGTATATATATTTGGACATTCAGTATGAATGTAATTTATGCTTTTTCGTTGGTTGGCTATACTGTTTAGGCCCATTTGTGTGCTCCCAAAGACAATTATTTGTTAAGTCATTGTATTATGAGTGTACCTGTTGAAGGTAATTCCAGAAGCTCTTCCTGTGTACTGAACAAGATATCTTCGTTTTTATTGCACTTGCAAATATACTCATTTTCCGAAGTGTTAGTTGGTATATTCCGTTAGTATGTCAACGATAGTTGCCACAGAAACAAAGAAGACGATAAACAATAATCTACATTACACAATACAGAAAACTATACACGAACACCAAGCATTGAAGGTGAACCCAAGTGCCCCAGAAGGGTAAATAGTTAATCTAACATAGGAACCTGTTAGAAAGCATCTCCAAAATTATGTTTTCCGAATCTCCTGAACGCAAATTCTCTATTGGTGAAGTGTAATACTGCATTCCTTGTTTTCGTTATAGAAATGTCGCAAAAGTATTTGTAGACACATGATTTATGTTTATCATTCAAACTGTTAAAACAATTATTTACAGTTATTATATAATCCAGATTCACACGAAGAGTTGTGTTCGTCATAACAAATGACTGCTAATGATTATCTGTGCCTCACCTAGTCGTAGATAGTGTACCAAAATAACCACTGACAACACCCATTCCATTGCATTGATATTAATATAACATAACAGTGCAATGATCGAGAAAAACATTTTAAAGTTGACGACGGGTGCCCATTGTGTTAGGAAAAACAATGTATTGTGAACATCTGTTCTTGTTGGCTATTTATAGGAATCTTGGATTAATTCATCTTCATTGATTACGGTTAAATTTCTATTAATATCATTTCTGCTGTCAGATCAATCAAGTCGGCCTGAATTTTATTATTTTACGCTACTCTTATATATTTTGTTTTATATAAGGTGCTGCGGAAAGGTAGGCAGTTCCTGCTCCATATTTGGCATCCGATATCAGATTTGTTTCTACTAGCATTAGAAATAGGAAGAAAGCTATTTTTTGGTGAGCTATTATCACCTGATTCGCAGCGATTGCAAATACATTTTATATTTATCGAAAAGGTACATATATTATGTTTATCTTGCAATATAAAAATCCCCAGACCAACTTCAAAATTGTCTGCATCAAGCAGAAACAAGCGTTATTTTAATCGTGTTCAAAGGTGTCATTTACTACGTCCTCGCTTGCAGCTATTTACTTTAACCCTAACCCTAACATAACCCTAACCCAACCCTAAGCCTAATCCCTACCCCTAACCCTAACCCTAAACCCTAACCCCTACCCCTAACCCTAACCCTAAACCCTAACCCTAACATAACCCTAACCCTAACCCTAACCCTAAACCCTAACCCTAACATAACCCTAACCCTAACCCTAACCCAACCCTAAGCCTAACCCCTACCCCTAACCCTAACCAGGTACCAGAAAAGCTATATTGTGATCAATGACCGTATTAAACAAAAATTACTCGGTCAATATAATTATCAAATAGAACCAATGCAGTATAAAAATACACTGTAGTCAATATTTCTTCTAAGCATTCACACGACACACTTCTCTGTATCAATGCTACTTTGCATTTTCTTCCTTAATTAATCGTTTTTTATGTTTCTTTTTCCTCGATAATTAAAGTACATTTACTCTGCCCAAACCCACGTATTATAACATATTATTAGACAAAGAACATTGAACTTGTCATATTTATTGTCTCCAGTATGGATACTTTTACTATGTTTCATTAAGTCAGATAATGTATTCACAGTAGGCTATTTTTCCTTGAAGGCTATTGTAGGTTATTATGCACACATTAACAGTTTATTTTTTAATCCTTCAGTAGTAAAGGATGATTTTTTTCCACACAGTATTAAATAGTAAGAACACTGATCGGTTACTCGTCATTAACTGTCAGCATTCAGTATATGAGAGTAGCTATTAGAAGCGGACTGGGTATTAAAACAGGCCCGGGCAACCGTCCCCTATCAGGTTAGACCCTTTTGCATTAATATGTTGCTTCTGTACCGCAGTTCAGTCCGAAGTCAGTCCAACTATGAGCCATGCCAAGCTATTTAATACACAGTAGAAAAGCACATTGGCAACATGACATAGTGTTGTAATTTGCTATACAATAATGTATGCTAATACATTTGTGCTTTTTTCGTCTAATCACAATCTCCTGGTACTTGATTCTGGTAAAGCGAACGACAAGAAACTGTATCAATATAGTACCAGAGTGCACTCGTTTCTGCTCTTTTTAGTATTAATTGACTATTGTTTTTGACATTGTAATATAAGCACAACACATGTACACCGTCGTAAAATATATAATATACTTGTAAGAGATTAAGAAACAGGTAGAAAAGCGATCTTTTTTATTGTGAAGAAAGACACTTAATATGATATAAAATCCTGACAACTGCTATGACACGGAGATGATTGTTATTTCAATTTAAATGTAGCGTGTATACTCAGCAATAATGTCAGATTGTTGATGCAGGTCTGAATGTAGACACTGTCGTCAAAGAGCTCCGATCGAAAATGTTTGGTCAACATCCGGAATATTTTAAAGCGGTATTTTTAAAGCAGACACGGATAATTATCGTAAGTATTTATAAATATACTGTGTATATAATGTTTTGAATTATG
Organism: Bathymodiolus brooksi; assembly: GCA_963680875.1. NCBI lineage: Eukaryota > Metazoa > Mollusca > Bivalvia > Mytilida > Modiolidae > Bathymodiolus > Bathymodiolus brooksi. The sequence goes on from OY804590.1 coordinate 81,624,557, forward strand.
ATGCTTTATGATTGTTATTATTATTAATTTAATTTTTTGTCCAAATATCATTTATTTTCGCAGTGCAAAATTAGATTTTTCTATAAGTTATAAGGAATCCGGCTTCAAAATCATTACAATCAACTGAAATATCGCTATATCTTGCATTTACGAATGAATTAAATGTTGCCCAAAAAGAAAAAAAATATTGATGAATGATTGATTTTACTTAAAAATACTATTTTGTTGATGAAAAGTCAATTAGTAACTAGTTATACCCTAAAACATGATGTCAACAGATGTTTTTGAAATCCGGCTTGGTCAAAATGTAAACTTGTATACAAACCGGTTGGGTCATTTATAAATAACTGGGTTTGTCAGTATGTAAATACCACTGATCTTATTGTTATTGAGCATTATATTGCAATTTAACAATAGTTATCATTAGGAATATCTCAAAGGCGATAAATACTGATCCATATTATGAATATTCGACTTGGCTGCTAATTTCAACTACTTTGTACAATAAAAAAATCGTTGTTTCTATGTTAAATTGCTACTGTCGCGAACACTTGATTTTTTTAAATGCTTTTTGTGGCACTGACATCACGGTTGGTGCTCAATACGCTACACTCACTTTTAAGTAGCTGTCCAGGCGCATCAATTGAGTAGTGGGAGATTCTTTTTATAACGCAATATTTTAATTTTATACTCGTTGATAACGAAGTCAGTCACTCTGTGGAAATAACTTCATGGATACGATATTTAAGTTTCTTCATAGTATAATGTTTACATTAACATTACAGATAAGCAAATAAACAAAGGCTGTAGTATTGAATTCCTTTCCGCACGGACGATTTTGGCAGTTTGTATACAAAGAAAATGTTAGGTGTACTCGATTAATGCAGCGTTCGTTACAAGTTGTAATACGACAAAAGTTCGTTCTGTGGATGTTACAGTCCCCCGCCCATCCACCAATGTTAATGCCAAAAGAATTTCAATCACTGGTATATATTTTGCCTTTTTTTGGGGGGGGGGGAATAGAAATGACAGACTGAATGAATTTATTATGTTGATATATATTTATAATAAATCCTATGCGATCTTGTAACGAACGCACAACCATACACTGTGTCGAGTCTTATTTATATTACATTCTTTTAGTTAATAACAAAATATTTTTGTAACGAACGCACAACCCTACACTGTGTCGAGTCTTATTTATATTACATTCTTTTAGTTAATAACAAAATATTTTCTTAGTAGTGAAACGAGGGAGAAAAAAAATAGACAATATATACATGTATACATTGTCGAAAATATATAATTTATATATACGAATTTTGACGAGTTTTTCTTACCTGTTTCGCAGCGAGTGGAAATGAATTATATATTTTCCGACAATGTACGTATATTGTATCTATCGCCCCAAAGAAACTGTCAAATTGTCTAAAAAGAGCAGAACAGAAACAAGCGTTGTTCTTATCATTTTTGATTGTGTCCTCTGTGAAGTCCGCGCTTATAAGTTTATTAGCTTATAAGTATAAATCCTGTTACTGTTTCTAGGTGAGCTAACAACAGTCATTAGGTAGATATGTTGCTCCACTCAGACACATTATTCTGATTCCGAGCTCTTTCTCCTTAATGCTGCGTTCCTAGCGGAGAAATAACAAATACCAATTCTATATTCTTTTGTTTGACAAGACCGCGGCTCGTACCCACAATCTATCGTACTCGAGGCGAGCACGCTAACCATTACGTTACCGATGCGGTTCCCTATTTTTATTTAATTTTTATTATTGTTTTTAATCAAAATTTCTTATTGTCCTTCAATATTTTATTTGAAAACAAAAATGAATCCAATACAATAAGAGTTACTTGATATCTATATAAACAGTGAGAGTTCCTACTTTTGATCAAACACTCCTTGAATATTGCAATAATGCAACTGCATAGCAAATAAAGAAAAAGAATTATAAGTTCTATACAAAGCCATGACCATTCTGTCGAAGGTGACTTGGTGAATGCCATTTCTGCACAAACCGTTTTGTATTTCTTCCTTTTAATGTTATACAAAACATCCACATGTAAAATATTTTGACTATGTGCTGTTGTTGTTTTTTTTTCACAACTTTTATTCATTGAAGACATTTTTTTTGTTTTTCTTTCTTTTTATCAATTTGCAAGTCGAACATACCCTTGACAAATGTTATAATGAACCTTAAATAAATTACAGAAAGGAAACATAATTGTGATATTGAGCTGTTTTCGCTATTCTTTCAATTTTTTACATAGACAAAACTGGTTCTACTGAAACACAATTTTTGCCACCCAACCGGTAAGTAGTGGCTGACAGAGCCGGAACGAATGTACGTAAATAAGCATTGTGTTTTTTACTGTAGTAAGTCTAAAACTATTCATGGTGGCACGCCAGTGCAAACTATCATGTATATAAGCATTACAAAGGGTTTATGTACTTTAATTACACATATAAACTACTTTTTATAGCTTTATTTGATGATTTCAATCTCATTATCAGCATTTTTCATTGTTTATGTCCATCATTTTATCTATATCTGAGTAATCGATGAAGATAACTACAGTAGTAAATAGGTAAAAACAAGCAAAAATAATCGACCGATAACGACATCTTCTGGATTCAAGATATAATAATACTATATGATCATAATACTTACTTTTTGTCGTCGCCTGTATGTCAAACATGCCTAATTGACTTGTACCGGAAGATGACAGATCAATTCCGACCGGAGCTCTTTGACGACAGTGGTAGAGTGGCATTACAAATGTAACTGTTCTTCCCTATCGGGCAATAACATTGTTACTACTGACTTGCTAACCTCATTATGACTGTATTGGTACCACTTAATAGCGTCTCCTAACAATATTTGCGCTACGCTTATAAATCTAGCGACACAAATTGATGTTTTCTCTGGTATTGAAGTTCGTAATATGTTTTCCGTTGTAGCTTTTATTAATGTTTTTTAAAATTGTATTCGTAATCCTCCACACACGCCCAGGTTATATGTAATATGCATACCACGGTTTTCACGTTTGATTGTTTAACCGTTTAACTCGGAAAACCGTGGTATAAATGATTTGTAACATGAAGTCGTGCAATATCACATCTAAGTCGTTGATTATTGCACAGCTTTCTGAGAGTAATAAAGCTACACCCATATTTAAAGTGTGCAATATCTCGTATCTGCGTGCATTATATCATAGTTCTTAGCTGTTGCTTTCAGCCGTAATGAAAGCGGGAGGTTTGGCGCTTTAAAATCTGATTTAACTCACCATTTCTTTAGAAATGCCTGTACAGTCAGGGTCATTACGGTTTTCACAGTTTTCCGGTGGTTGACTTATTTTTTCTGTTTATATACTTACGAGTTTTGAGTTTCCCTTTGGAAGGTTGTTAGGAGTTCGGTAATTTTGTTTCGCACTGTTTTGATGTTATATGTGTTGTAATGGTTGTTTCTGAATGGGTTATGACTGTTGTTGACATTTGTCATTTAACCAATACTACGTTGTTCAATTATTTAGGTATTTATCAGAAGAAAGTCTTATTGTGTTTATCTGACTAATTTGAGACGTTACAAGAACATGTATGATATATAGAGAAAGTAATTCAATATTTAAACTTTATGATATAATATTGGTTTTTTTTAAATCTTGTATAAGAAGCATTTATTTGTTATATTAAGCCATGCAATCATAGCCTAATACATTGCTTTATCATGCACTGATTCTATTTTAGGAGTCGCATTGCACTGAATGGATAAATATTTGTTATATACGGTCACTGACCACAAATAGCATTTCTTGTATATGATTCATGTCGAGCGACGGTAAGACACTGTAACGGTATAACCGTGGATTACACTGAAAGCGATTAGAACGACGTTTCAACTATGTTTAGACAATTTTGCGATTGTTTTTGTTCGCTTTTTTGCCCTGTTTCTATGGCTCGTGTTAAATAAATTTAACATTTGCAGACAATGTATGCATATTTTCTATATTCATTTATTGTCAACTAGAGAAATATTCCTATTCATTTTAATTTAGGTTATAATAAGCAAAATTTGCTCATCAAAGATAAATGAGTATCTTTACTACCTATTATAAACAATATATTTATTAAATTAACAGCACGTTTTTTACGTTTATAAGCTATGTCATCGCCGATTAGACTAGTTAAATAGCAATTAGTTTATTATTTCTAAGTGTATAATTTAATAACATATTCACTTAACGTGAACAAAATATTTAAATGTTATTAATGAGACACCACATACAACAACTATCTGTTTAATGTCCACTTCTACATATGTTCCACTTGATAATTTGATTGATTGATTGATTGGTTGGTGTTTAAGGCCAACTTTAGCAGTATTTCAGCCATAAGGTGGCGTTCATGATTTGTGGGAACTTATATGTGCCATGTACTTAATATGATCCGTCGAATAATTATAATTTCATTCCTCATTGTCAATTATAACATATGACCAGGCACTGCTTACCCTTCCAGAGCAGACGAGTTCACCGGGTTCATGTTGCACAATCTCTAATTTTCTCCGTAGTATTTTGTCGACTATTGTTTGTCATTTTTCTGTTTGACATTGTATTATTTGTCTATCGAATTATGCTTAATGTCCAACAAAAGTATCGGGAAACTGCGCTTACTTCTCCAAATACATTATTCAATGGAATTTACATAAAAGCAATTCAACATTTGATAATTTGTGGGAACTTATATTTGCCATGAACTTAATATGGTACGTGGAATATTTCTAATTTCACCCCACATTGTCACCTAAGAACAGTTTGAAGATACCAAAGGGTTAATCAAAATCCGTAAATCGAAGACGGACAGATAACACAATGACCAAAAGAAAAAGGACAAAAGGTCTAAACAACGATCTACAAAACATATAAATAAAACTAAAGATCGAGTAACACGAACCCCACAAAAAATCGGGGGTGATCATAAACTGCTTATTCTTCCAGAGCACTCGAGTTCACCGGGTCCGTGTTTCCCAATCTCTAATTTTCTATGTAATATTGCATAGACCATTGTTTTTCTCTTTGTGATTATTCTGTTTGATATTTCGTTGTCGGTCTATCGAATTATTGATTCCAAATGATACCATATTCGTATCTACATACGTCTTTTATTCTACATGTACCAGTAAACTAATAGCTATTTCTATTCGATAGACAACCTTCATGACCTGCTTAGTTAACATTATTGAGCTTATATTTTGATTGATTGTGGAGCGTTACCATAATCATATAAAGTCGGCATAAACCACACACATATGAAACGGATACATTTCTAGACAACTAATATCCCCCAGTTGTCAAAACGACGAGAAGAGATACACAAATGAAAAGTAATTGATGATGAGCACGAATATTTATGGTCACACATCTGAACCACAATATAAGTAATATTGATACAATTTGCATATAAAGTGGTGTTTACAGCCGTTTGTTTGCTTTACGCTGAATATGAACATACATTTATTGTTTTTTTGCTGTATATTTCTGAGAACAAATCGTTAGGACTTATTTTGTACTGCATTCACCTAACTGTAGACTGTAGATGTGAATAGGTGACATATTGGTTTTAGTGAGTGTTGTTTAAAGTCACATTAGCAAATTTGCTGCTGCATCATGGAGAACAAATTACATTTCGATCAGATGATGATAATGCCAGCTTTGCATTGTTTATAGTGGTGGCTCACTGACACAACAGTGCATGAGTAGAACGGGCTACCCACTTGGAGACATTATTATGATTCCAGTATTTGTTCTTACTCATGCATAATGCGTTCTTAGTGAAAAGGCAGCAAACACCAATGCTATTGTCTTTGGTGTGACCTTGCCGTGATTCTTTGGTGTGACCTTGCCGTGATTCTTTGGTGTGACCTTGCCGTGATTCTTTGGTGTGACCTTGCCGTGATTCTTTGATGTGACCTTGCCGTGATTCTTTGGTGTGACCTTGCCGTGATTCTTTGATGTGACCTTGCCGTGATTCTTTGATGTGACCTTGCCGTGATTCTTTGATGTGACCTTGCCGTGATTCTTTGGTGTGACCTTGCCGTGATTCTTTGATGTGACCTTGCCGTGATTCTTTGGTGTGACCTTGCCGTGATTCTTTGGTGTGACCTTAACGTGATTCTAAACCGAGATATACCAGAGTAGAGGCGAACACGCTAATCATTCACCACCTATGCGGTAATAGTGGTTTCATAATTTGACTAAACGGAAATGGTAGACATTTAAAATATTGACGTGGGAATAATGCCTTACATAGCACAAATAAATATATCTTCATATAATATTTATCTATCATATCCATCAATTAGTCCCCGATGGTACATTTGTATCATTTACCCCGTAAACAATGTCTATACACTGGAATGAAATATTGAGTATATTTTTAATTGACATTTATGATTCCTAAATAATGTAATATTAAAACTAAGGTTTACCCCCTCAGTCATAGTAATCCGCAACTTATCATGCTTATGCTTTTAATTGATTTGTTCCCAGGGATTTGATATTATTGTGAACGTCCTTTGAATGTGGCAAAACGGTTTAAGAATAGCATATATATTATTAGAAAAAACAACAACATATAGTTGCCTAGAGCGGTAGAGGTCATGATCTTACGAAATGACTGGACACGGCCATAGAAAAATGTTTTACAACAATATCTACTTTTAAAGTTAAGGAGGAACCGTCGTCAGGCGAGCAGTATATCCCAGATATCTAAGCGTAAGAAAACCTACCTTTTCAATTACTTGGATAAATAAGGGTAATAACAAAATTACCGAACTCCGAACAATCTTCCAAATGGAAAGTCAAAACTCATAAGTATATAAACAGACAAAATCAGTCAACAACCGGAAAACTGGGAAATCCGTAATGACCCTGACTTGGTACAGGCATTTCCATTGTAAGAGTAAACCGAAGGAGCAATCAGGAATGGGCAAATCAGAAACACTGATAACATTGAGCATACAAAGCACAGGACGATGACAAACAAAGCAAAAAGAAAAAGAACACAACACAGAAAACTAAGAAGATGAGCAACACAGATCCCATCAAAAGATTGGGATAAATCCAGCAAGATGAGCAACACAGATCCCACCAAAAGACTGGGATAAATCCAGCAAGACGAGCAACACAGATCCTACCAAAAGACTGGGATAACTCCAGCAAGATGAGCAACACAGATCCCACCAAAAGAATGGGATCAATCCAGCAAGATGAGCAACACAGATCCCACCAAAAGACTGGGATAAATCCAGCAAGATGAGCAACACTGATCCCACCAAAAGACTGGGATAAATCCAGCAAGATGAGCAACACAGATCCCACCAAAAGACTGGGATAAATCCAGCAGGATGAGCAACACAGATCCCACCAAAAGACTGGGATAAATCCAGCAAGATGAGCAAAACTGATCCCACCAAAAGACTGGGATAAATCCAGCAAGATGAGCAACACAGATCCCACCAAAAGATTGGGATAAATCCAGCAAGATGAGCAACACAGATCCTACCAAAAGACTGGGATAAATCCAGCAAGATGAGCAACACAGATCCCACCAAAAGACTGGGATAAATCCAGCAAGATGAGCAACACAGATCCCACCAAAAGACTGGGATAAATCCATCAAGATGAGCAACACTGATCCCACCAAAAGACTGGGATAAATCCAGCAAGATGAGCAACACAGATCCCACCAAAAGACTGGGATAAATCCAGCAAGATGAGCAACACAGATCCCACCAAAAGACTGGGATAAATCCAGCAAGATGAGCAACACAGATCCCACCAAAAGATTGGGATAAATCCAGCAAGATGAGCAACACAGATCCCACCAAAAGACTGGGATAAATCCAGCAAGATGAGCAACACAGATCCCACCAAAAGACTGGGATAAATCCAGCAGGATGAGCAACACAGATCACCCCAAAAGACTGGGATAAATCCAGCAAGATGAGCAACACAGATCCCACCAAAAGACTGGGATAAATCCAGCAAGATGAGCAACACAGATCCCACCAAAAGACTGGGATCAATCCAGCAAGATGAGCAACACAGATCCCACCAAAAGACTGGGATCAATCCAGCAAGATGAGCAACACAGATCCCACCAAAAGACTGGGATCAATCCAGCAAGATGAGCAACACAGATCCCACCAAAAGACTGGGATATATCCAGCAAGATGAGCAACACTGATCCCACCAAAAGATTGGGATAAATCCAGCAAGATGAGCATCACAGATCCCACCAAATGACTGGGATAAATCCAGCAAGATGAGCAACACAGATCCCACCAAAAGACTGGGATAAATCCAGCAGGATGAGCAACATAGATTCCACCAAAAGACTGGGATAAATCCAGCAAGATGAGCATCACAGATCCCACCAAAAGACTGGGATAAATCGAGCAAGATGAGAAACACAGATCATACCAAACGACTGGGATAAATCCAGCAAGATGAGCAACACAGATCCCACCAAAAGACTGGGATAAATCCAGCAAGATGAGCATCACAGATCCCACCAAAAGACTGGGATAAATCCAGCAAGATGAGAAACACAGATCCTACCAAACGACTGGGATAAATCCAGCAAGATGAGCAACACAGATCCCATCAAAAGACTGGGATAAATCTAGCAAGATGAACAACACAGATCCCACCAAAAGACTGAGATAAATCCAGCAAGATGAACAACACAGATCCCACCAAAAGAATGGGATCAATCCAGCAAGATGAGCAACAGAGATCCTACCAAAAGACTGGGATAAATCCAGCAAGATGAGCAACACAGATCCCACCAAAAGACTGGGATAAATCCAGCAAGATGAGCAACACAGATCCCACCAAAAGACTGGGATAAATCCAGCAAGACGAGCAACACAGGTCCCACCAAACGACTGGGATAAATCCAGCAGGATGAGCAACACAGATCCCACCAAAAGAATGGGATCAATCCAGCAAGATGAGCAACAGAGATCCCACCAAAAGACTGGGATAAATCCAGCAAGATGAGCAACACAGATCCCACCAAAGGACTGGGATAAATCCAGCAAGATGAGCAACACAGATCCCACCAAAAGACTGGGATAAATCCAGAAAGATGAGCATCACAGATCCCACCAAAAGACTGGAATAAATCCAGCAAGATGAGAAACACAGATCCTACCAAACCACTGGGATAAATCCAGCAAGATGAGCAACACAGATCCCATCAAAAGACTGGGATATATCCAGCAAGATGAACAACACAGATCCCACCAAAAGACTGGGATAAATCCAGCAAGATGAACAACACAGATCCCACCAAAATACTGGGATAAATCCAGCAAGATGAGCAACACAGATCCTACCAAAAGATTAGGATAAATCCAGCAAGATGAGCAACACAGATCCTACCAAAAGATTGGGATAAATCCAGCAAGATGAGCAACACAGATCATACCAAAAGATTGGGATAAATCCAGCAAGATGAGCAACACAGATCCCACCAAAAGAATGGGATAAATCCAGCAAGATGAGCAACAGAGATCCCACCAAAAGACTAGGATAAATCCAGCAAGATGAGCAACACAGATCCCACCAAAAGACTGGGATAAATCCAGCAAAATGAGCAACACAGATCCCACCAAAAGATTGGGATAAATCCAGCAAGATGAGCAACACATATCCCACCAAAAGACTGGGATAAATCCAGCAAGATGAGCATCACAGATCCCACCAAAAGACTGGGATAAATCCAGCAAGATGAGCAACACAGATCCCACCAAAAGACTGGGATAAATCCAGCAAGATGAGCAACACAGATCCCACCAAAAGACTGAGATAAATCCAGGTGGATGTCAAGTTGCGGGTGTTTATATCTTTCCACTATTACTGACTTCTAAATCATGTAATCTAGAAATACCAGCCATTGACATAAAAATGAAACCGATTAAAATTGGATTTAAAATTTAATTTATTATACATGTAGTTAACTACGAATCACTGATCGATTTCAAAAGCTGGATATAAGACATGTTGTCATGGAAACATACATAATATACAACTATGTAGCCTGGAAAGAATAAGAAAACGAGTCCCTGAAACAAATATGTAATACATCTTGCACAAGTAAGGTTAGAAGGTATCAATATATAATAAAAAGGCATTCATAAACATAAAACGAGAAAACGAGGAAAAAAAAAAAAAAAAAAAAAAAAAAAGATAAAAAAAGATAAAAAAAAGACATGAACAAACATATTACACAAATACTGAAAAATATACATATAACGAAAAGATCCACAAGAACCCCAACAATCAAAAACAAAACAAACGGGAGTTAATGAGGGTGCTCCTTAGGAAAGGTTTCCGCGCCCACGGTAAAACCCATCGTGTTGCAAATGGTCAAATTACAATCAACAGTCATAATTGAACACATGGGTTGAGGTGTGATGCATACATTTTCCAAGATATTTTGATTCATATATGTGGACATAAGTTGATAAAAGTATGATCAAAGTGAAGAAAAAACTTATTCTATTTTTTTCTTAAACTATGACCTAATGGTTATGGATTGTATTTTCAACTGCGACCTACTTTTAATATAGCTGGTTGTCAGGCCCGAAATTAAGAATTTTCCAGATGACAACTTCTTTTCATTATAACATCATTCTAGTCTAGACAGTAGTCATTGTATTACCTTATTATCTACATCTTACGTTTTGTTCCGTTAATAATATTGTGTTCCTGCTTCTCTCTTTTCAGAAATATGACTTTTGTGCATGTACACAAATGATTAACATCCTATGAAATATCAAACATCTAATCACAGAAATCACCACAAGGAGTGATTACATCGGTCGAGATGAAAGTGAAAATTACTATTGAATAAACGTCATTTAAAATAGAGACGAATACATATTTAAAGCATACAAGGAACCATAATCTCCATGAAGCTGATAAGATGTAATCAAATAACACCTTAGAAGATCTAATTATTGAAGATTGCATGAAAAGATCTTAAATACTGATTAAAAAAATCACAACATATGTCCCATTAACTTTTGCAATATAAGCATTTATGTAGAAGATAAGAGAGAAACGAACGAAAAAAATAGAGATCTTTTGATAGTGTTTGAGTTGTATGTTCTTTGGTAATTATGCCTGGCTAATGGTGGAAAAAAATCAGTTTTTAGCTATAAAATGAAATAATTCAAAAGATTGGATCTACCGAGAAATGAATTTTTAATGTTAAAATGTATTCAACCGAACATGGTTCCGTTTAGTAATGATGCCGAACCTTGAAATATTGCGAATACACGGTTTTGTATTTCTTTGAACTTTTTCTCCATCATCTGTGAATAACGTTTGTTTTTGTAGTTTTGAATATATTTTTGTATGCAGATTGTGACAAATGTTAAAAAAAAAACAGATGAAAAGATTTAGTATCATGGTTTTGTATTTCTTTGAACTTTTTCTCCATCATCTGTGAATAACGTTTTTTGGTTTGTTTTTTTCAACAAAAGAGTTGAAAAGAATTAGTATCGTTTGTTGAATGGTTCACGATTTTAACATATACTAGCATGATCACATAATTTCTCCAAGAGGAGCAGTTCGGGTCTATAAATCTAGTTTTACCCGGCGACTTTTTTTCTTAGATGTACCATGGCAGGAAAGTGGATGATCATGTGAATTATTTTATTGGATTTGGGAATTGTTTTGACAGTGTGGCATGCTTTGTTTTTCATTTTTAAAGCCTATTAGGTTATACATAGTCACGTTAAGAACCATTTTAGTTTGATGATGGATTTATTGGCTTACTAATTAACTGATTGGAACTAGTCAATCGAGCTCGCATCACCAAAAATCATACCAAGCGATTAATAATACTAATTTCGCAACACAACTCCGTAGATAAAAGGTAGACTACTGAATTCTGAAACACTCTGTCGGTGCGATGACACAATTTATTATAGGCATGTCCCTCTAATCTGCCACACAACTACTCCCCATGCCTGTTTTAATTTTTATTTTATAAAATAGCAATGGAAGATGGACTTCAGTCACGTCTTTCTGATAAAGATAGGGACTTATCTCCATAGTAATATAGGATGACATTCAATGGCTGTATAATCATGTCATTTCTGTTGATAATAACCGTTTCTGTAGTTATGTTCATGTTATCTTTGCACTTAAGATAAGCATTGCACAAAATGACAGGAAATTGTTGTTTAGAATGAATCTGATAAAGTAGACACATTGCATAGAATAGAAAATAGCGGGTGTGTTTTGTTTTTGAAATGCATGTGCAAATACATAGAGCACATTTGTTCCGCACACAACTTATCACTTGTTTTGTAGGGGTTCATGTTTTATTTATTATTTGTATGCATTGTCATACTGACATCCAAACACGATTTCCCTCACAAGATGCTTCAGTCGTTGAACAATAACACGACAGATGTCATTAGTGGAGGAGAAACGGCTTACCCTTTCTTAGGGACATACATTCAACCCCAGTTTTCTATGAGGGGTCATAATGCTGTATAGTGTTTTGTGGATCGATTTTTATTAATTTACGGCGTCTGTTTGCTCTTTTGGGATCTTCATAAAATTCTTATTCCGAATATACTATCTAAAAAGTGCATTACATGGGTTACAAGGTTATTACCCTTTTCCTGCCATCACTGCAATTACAAAAGAAAATCGTCTTGAAAAAAATCAGTCAATATATGCTGTCTTGTTCATGGTTGATATTAATGAACCGAATTGTTGAATTTTCCTTTTATTGTATCAATTACAGCCCCTTCGTATTTGTCAGTACCGTTATTAATGTGATATATTGCAGCATTAGTATACTTCTGACCTTTACTTCCCCCGTGAAAAATAAGTCATTCCGAAAATAGAATCCAAATGGTTTCTAAATTCTGATTTGTTGTCTGATGGCCTGGGTATGGTGATTTTTACTATCAATATATTAATTAGGAAATAATTGAAACTGGTCATTATAAAGATACATTTATATTAATTTTATACTTCGCTTAACGTCTGATGTCCATTTTGTTCATGGATTATATTACTTGAAGTTCAATAAAATGAAAAACATAAAATACCACACTGTCGGAACAGTTCCAAAACCTAATAGATAAATGGTAGAAAGGAAAAAATGGATACCCTTAACATACAAATACTTTACCGCACACTTCCCTGGCCTGACAGGATCGCAGGGTTAAATTAGTTTTATGGACTCTAAGCCTCCACTATCATACCAGGAAGACAGCGCTTTGTACATGTTGTAGTTGCGTTTTTGATTTCCAGAAATAATTCTGATATCCTTTGCCCGTTTTTCCTGTAATTTATTACTAGTATTTTGGTATTAATACACAATATATAACTTATACAAATACCAAGAGTGTAATCAGAACTGCAGGTTCAAGGACAGAATCGTTAGAAAAAAGAGGAATATATAAGGAATGGTTAGCAATACAGTACGTGCATATTGAAAACAAAAGATCCAACTACAACTGGATGCGACCATTGGTGATCGAAAAGATACACAGTTCCTCGTCCACCCGACGTGTGACTTAGACGACACAAACATTATATATCATGGAAGGTTAGTCACAAATTCGAACGCGCAACTGCTAATAAAGTGTAAGCATACATTTATCTCGTCCTTCGAGTTAACAAAGGAGTTCCTGTTATCCGAGTTTTTTTGTCTTGTGTTTTCTTTTTAACGTTTGCGTTTGTGCTAATGTATAATAAAAACGTAGATATCAAACTTAGTGCTCACAAAGTGTTTCTGGAATAACCGTCATCAGGTACGGTCAAAATCAAAAGATTGGAAATATAATTATATGATATCAGTTTATTTCCAGATAATCAATTTTGGTCAGTTAGTCGTCTGATGTTGGTACGTTCGATTTTGTTTCTACAGACTTGCGGTATCTGCTTTATTCTTCTGTCGTCATATTTCTAAACTGTATCTACCGATCTCAAACAAAATGAACTAAACATACATAACATATATTGATTTAAATAGATAGAACGTATTTGTTATAAAATGGCACTGGCTGAAATGTAAACAGTAAGTACATGACATAGATTCCTAAATCGTTTTTTCTATGACATGGATCGGTGTGAAGTCTGATGTTATTTTCTAATCCAACAGTTCTTACATTCATCCATGCCAAGTTATTTGTTTACTTGCAATTGTTGTAATGTTATTTTAAGTAAATCACTGTGTTGAATGTGTGTGCTGTATAAATGTTGTATACTACATAGCATGACAAGGTGATATACATAGATATGGAGTGGGGTTGAGATGTGTGCATTATTAGTGTTGATCCCCTGCACATGATACTGATGTCACAACATCGTCACTCTTGTACTCTTTTAATACTTATCACCGTATTGGAAACAATAGTAACACGACAGGTGCAACTAGTGGAGCACGAATTGCCTTCACCTTTTAAGAATTGTTCTTTGTCATACATTCCTGTTCTTTTTTCGTGGTAAATACTTTCGCTTTTCCATGGACACATTTTGTTTTGTAATGTGAACAATACTTCATTCCTATGAGATGAATTAGAAATATCAATAATGCCGGTCCATGTCGGTGGTGTAAATAATGGCGTGCTCGCTTCGAGTGCGGTAGATTGTGAGTTCGAGTCCCGGTCGACTGTAAAATTTGTAGTTGCTGCTTCTCCTATCTTAACCACGCAGAATTAGGGAGTAAGTACAAATAATGGATGGCTCGGAAAAGGGAAGATGCGGTCGAATGGAGCGACATGTCTCCACACGGATATGTTGCTTCAATGAGATAGTGTTATACAACATATAACTAAGCGTGTTGGTCTAGTACAAAGCGAATATCATGATGAACTGCTCGAATGTAATCTGTTCTCGCCATGATATATCTGAAAAATTGCTAATTTAGCGTTAAGCCTGTTAAATAAATAGCCCTGGTATAGTAATAAAAAATAGTAATTTTGTTTGTACACTTATGTATGTCAGCTATGTTTATGATGTACTATCGTATGTGTTGTTATCACACATTAGAACAATAATGTGTTCTCCGTGTCTCAATCTATCCCTGCCTACAAACGATTATGACGAAGAACTCAGTCATAATGTGGTTTATTTTATATCAGTTTCGTGTGTCTAACAAAGATCTGAAAAATTTAATGGACATCTCTGATATCTAATGTTAGGCTTTGATCTAACGCTTGGTGTTGGTACATTATAAATCCCTGTTTCATAATAGTAGAATGTTTAATTGACAGTAGGCTAATACCCCCCCCCCCCCCCCCCCATATGTATTCATAACGGGCTGGTGAAGAATTGAGTCATCGAAGTGAACAAGCAAGTTATCAAAAGAAAAAGCAATTCAACATTTTATTCACATTAAATAAACTTATACATACTAAACAATATCTGAGTGAAAGCGCCATAAATGTTTAAATCTTACAGTTTTTCAATATTTCTCGTTTGATATGGAAACAATGTCAGCATAGACAGTGCTATAAATAACTATATCTATCACGCATAATATGTATATACTACCGTTGATTTGCTTTTCAAGAATATATTTCTCAGAGCAATTTCACATCCAAAGCATATCCTGGGGTATGATATGCGATGTGACGTCCATTTCGAACACAGCAAATCAACAATAGTATATTTATCGAGGATTTCACAAGGCGACGTCAATAAGACGTCAACATTATCACGCATAGAAAACAACTAGTATATGGTTGTATTACGCTTGCTGCTTGATGAATATATAGTATCATTGATTTGTTTTGGCTGAATGGATTTCTCAGAGCAATCTCGCATCGAAGGCGAAGCCTGAGATTTGAAATGCTGTGAGACGTCCATTTCGACCAAAACATAAACGATAATATGGTCAAAGAGGATTTCACAAGGCGACGTCAATATGACGTCAACATTATCACGCATAGAAATCAACTATAATATGTTTGTATCTCGCATGTCGCTTAATAAATATAGACTAACGGAAGTTTGGAAGATCGAGTCATTATTACTAGCATCGCAACGAGTCCGAAAGCACGAGTTTCGATACTAGTGCTAATATATGTCAAGACCTTCAAAACAAACGTTATTTCCTTTATAATTAACGTCACACTGACCAATAATTTTCATTATCGGAGTGAGTGTGTTGATGCTGACGATATCGCTTGGCGAGACCAAAGTAACAAATGTCCAAGTTATCGATAATATATATTATCTTTTGTAAAGATGAAAAGGATCATTTATAAATCATTGACTTTTAATTAATATAATTGTGATATAACCGGAAATGATAATAATAGGATGCAGATAAATGAGGTGGACTACACCTTTCATCGGTTGATTATATGTAAGTGGTGGGGGCCGTCGTTGTGCAGTCAGTGCCTTTCACCACTAAAGCTGTGAGTTCGAATTCCGCTCATGGCGAAGTGTATTCGATACAACATTATGTGATAAAATTTGTCAATGACATATGGCAGATCGGTGGTTTTCTCCGGTTTCCCCCACCTATTAAACTGACCGCCACGATATCCCTGAAGCATTGTTGAAAGTGGCGTTAAACACTATGACCGCCCTAACCCTAAACTGCACCGCCAGAAAAGTTAACAAAAGAAAAGAAAACAATTAATAAAAGAGTAAAGTTGACAATCAGATACAAATAGATATTATAAGTTATAAGCTCCCTAGTGACCGTCTATCGTTATTTAGACGGTCAGTAAATCGTTGAAGGGTGAGCGCTCCAGCGCGAACCCTTCAACTATTTACTTACTGTCTAAATAACCATAGTCGGTCACGGGAGCTTATAACATTTGTGTACGATGTTGCTGATCTATAACTTGAAACAGTAACTAAGTTTTTTCCACGAACTATGTTTGACGGACTTTCTTGGAAGTTCTAAGGCTAAAGTCGTAATGGTCAATACACAAAATTAAGCACCGCCCACTGACCTTCTGTAAATTTCCGTCTGCAACGTTTCGTAACTGCAAGTGTATCTATCGTCTGTATCGTTATTTTTATGAATGGAATTCTAAGGCTAAAGACGTAATGGTCACTACACAAAATTAAGCACCGCCCACTGACCGTCTGTAATTTTCCGTCTGCATCATTTCGTTACTGCGCGTTATTTTTATGAATGGAATTTTCTCCTGGCCAGGTAAGGCGTATTAATCTTATTCTCTAGATTTCCATATATGGCTCTTCTTTCTATCGTTATTTTTAGGAATGATTTTATCCAATCATAGGTCGTCAAATAAATGCAACATCGTACAAATAATGTTATTATGAAAGTTATCTGTAGTATTAGTGTTCATGTACAAAAGCTCATTTTGTTTGTATATGTTTACATATGTATATTAATTAACTTAATGTTTCTTTTTTTTCACCTCAAGAAAATGTTAGGCATCTCGGTGATATCTCAATGGAGTAAACAGATTGCCCGAATGTTTGAAGAGGAAGATTATTCGTCTTTTAATTTCAATATGTAAAAAATCAATTATCAGTACATGTTCCGTACCCTAGTATTGGTAACTATATATAATATATTTTTATCGTATCTTAAAGTGCAAATTTTGCTTGCTTAACAAACAGGTTATATATACTTTTTTGTCTGGACACTGTATTCATTCCTATTCATGTACGGTCACACCTGTCCATGTGTTCACCTCTATTAAGTAGTTACGTGTATTGAAAGGTCACATTCTTCTAGTCCTGTCATAGAAAATTTCATATGAATTGAACATCTTTGGAGAGGTCACCTTTCTTATACTACCAAAGGTGACCTCTTAATACAAGTTTGACTGTATTTGGAAATCATTTTGAATAGAAGTGACTCTTGTCATATGCACACATAAGCACACATGTCTTTCTTGTACGACACAGGATACACGCATTTTCGAAAATGTTCAAAATTACGAATACCATGTTCAGCGTAGTTTCCGCCTTTTACTGAAAATGTCCAACATCTGATTACGAAAGTCTGGGTTCATAAAAGCATAAACAAAGGGATTACTTACATTATATGTAAAATATAAGTAGAAGACTGTTGCATTGAAAGGTATAATGGTATGCAGCATAAGCCATGCAGGTAAAAACACAACAATAAATATTACGGCAACAATTGATAACATCAAAGCAGTTTTTATGTTGTTCATTCGGATTTTCTCTAATTTACTGTGCAGAACACCTTTGGTTCTATCTGTGAATCCATTTTTGAATTTACCAGAGCACGAAGACTCGTTTAAGTTTATGTCTTCACCTGTCTGTGTGGTAGCGTCATTTCCAAGATATACAATTTCCGTGTTGTCATTCTCACCCACGGGGCTCTGTTTGAACGTACAACAAGGAAACGATTCGTTTCGTAATCTGCGTCTTCGGCGCTTTAATATAAAGCCGTAAATGACACAGTATATTAGTATTACCGCCACCACACAAACAGCGTAAAATGCCGAATGAATTGTTTTAAATGTTTCAGCACCTTCTTTTTCGAGTATTAAGAAATTGTAATGGCAACGTCCAATTAAAACTAGATGGAACAGTTCCTCGCTTGTATTCAACGCTTTGTGTGAGCTAAGTAACTTTTGTTCGGTTTCCTCCTTGCTAAATGTTAGATTAAACAACACAGATTCATTGTAGGACGGTGTTATGTTAGTTCTAGGTGCATTACTATAAACTCCAAAACTAAGACAGGAGATAATTCCTATTAGAAAAGCAATCATAACAGATATGCAAATTAGTATCCCGGCACGATATGTTGTCATTACTTTCATAAATGGCCGACATATGCAGAAATATCTGTCAATGGCAATTAGAACCATTGTTAAAGCTGAGAATGAGATTGTACTAGTAGTCAGAAAATGAAAAAGCTTGCATAATACATCACTGTCCATCTTGAATGTTTCAAGTTCAATAGCAATGGTGGCTGGTACGGTAATCAAACACGTGGTAAAATCAGTTCCGGCGAGCGTAAGAATAAATATAGTTGACGTATATTTTGATCTAGCACTTGTAAATCCGTATAAAACTAGTCCGTTCCCCACTACTCCTATAACTGAAAACGCACACATGATTCCGACGGCGATCTTCACATCTACCTCCAATGAGAATTGTTCACTTTCGGAATCCATATTTTGATTCAAATATGCAAAGGATCGTGTAACACAGAATCATAAAAGGTCGTCCTCAGTTAAGCTGCAACGAAATAAGAACACAATGTTATTGTAGAAAACAAATGCATTTTTTTAATATCTACAATGTATTACAAATATGGAGTGAATTTTAAATCGACAGCAAATAATTTGAAACTGCATTCGGAGTTTAAAATGCAGATGAATATGTTTGTCTTTATCATCATCAAATCTATCACATATCGACCCAATGTTAATTTGAGTAGGGTTAGAGTTATTGTGTTGAACGCCACTTTTAACAATATTTCAGTCATATCGTGGCTGTCAGTTCTACAGGAGGCGGTAACATGAGTACTCGTAGAAAACTACTGAACTGTCGCCAACTTTATCACATGTCATAATGATGTTGTATCAAGTACACCTCGCCATGAGAGCGATTCGAACTCAAAGCGTTAGTGGTGATAATCAGTGATTCCATAGATAGTTGTAAATCCAACTACCTTACAATTACGACCATGACGGTTCCTATTTTGAGCTTGTATAACTGTTAAACGGAACTGATACAAAGTAAGATTAATAAACTTTTGCTATCAGTAAACAATATTCACTTATAAAAGTACAGCAATTAATTGATAAAAACGATTATCCATGTATATGTTATTATGTATATACTTATCATCTCAAATATATCTGGGGGCCCGGGTGGCTCAATGAGTTAGGTCGTTGGATAAAACTGACCGCCACGACATTACTGAAATATTGTTGAAAGTGGCGTTGAACACCATCAATCAAACAAACAAACCGTTACATTAAATTCCTTTGTAAACACTAGACGTCTCTTTCAGTGTCTTGAGAGTTTGTTGTTGTACAATGTTTTATTAATTGTTTTACTCTTGTGTGTGTTCTGGTGTATTTTAGTACTGTATTTAATCTTGTGTTCGTTAAAGTACTTTATTTAATGCATTTTTCAATAAGACAATATTTATGGATTGACCTCAACTACGGTAAATAAAAACAAATGCAAGATATTAATAAACCTTGCTAGAGGTTATTGCAAATCTGGCAAATTAAGGAGCGCATAATTATTTTCAAATGGGATTATCTTCAAACTACTTGTTATTTAAGGTATTGTTTTCTAGACGTTTCTTCTTCAGATGCTTTTTTACAATAATATAAATATATCGTAAATAGTACAAAGATAAGGAAAAATCAATAAATAAGTAAATTTTTCCAACAACAAAAAATAAATAAATACACAAAAAAGAAAACCCGACTACAAGAAAATTTCACCACGCTTACAGTAATTGCTCTCTTTGTATCCTTTGAAGTTATCATTTATTTTAGCAGTTTTTCTTCGTATATTATATATTATATATATATATTTAATTTACCATTATAATTACAATACAGAGACAATATACACTTCTTGAACCTCGTAAAATATTTATAAATAAAACAACAATGCTGTGTGATTGCGTGTTTCGTCTCTTTATTATACATTTTCATTCATAAAATATAACGTTCGTGACGAACGTCGACCACAAACAATATAATTAAAGTCCGTGTTCAAATTGTCTGTTTCCGTTTTCTGTTCATGTGTAATAAATTATATTTCCTCCCCGAAAAACTAATTAGGTGATGTAACTCTGTGATAAAATCAATACCATATTAATAAAATTATGCCGACTTTAATCTCGAACTTTATCAAACCCTGAGGAATATTTTTACATTGTAAATACTTTGTGCTTAAAGAAAGATGAAACTTAATCAATATAATATGATATAATCAATGTGCTTACGTTTAAAATTAATATAATAATTTATAACAGATCTCGCCAGGGACATCTTGTTAATTTCCTATTATAATTATTAAAAATATTTCACGTTGTATATCTAAAGAAAAGTTCGTAGTGTCCAGAACCATTGAAAACTCTATCAATTGGAATATTATCCGATAATTTGACCACATAATGTCACAAAGATGGCAAGATCGACACCGAACTATAGCTCTTGGGTCAAACACTCTCTATGTATATTTGTAATAATTAGATTTTTGTCAACATTGACGCGTTGTGCGTCCTACGTCATTGTTAACAAGACTTCAGTTATACAAGTATTGCATATTGTTGTTAAAGATTGTTATTCGAGGACACGAGGAAATCTATCGGGAAAATAAAGTAAGTGCGAGTAACTGACAATTCTGGTCAAATGAGGTTGATGATATTAAAATTGAGTGGAAATGAACACATACATGCATTTCAAACGACCGAAGGCACGTGCCAGTTATCCAAAACAGCGGGTAACGCGTTTTTTTTAAAATATTTTTAAACAATAAATTATGCAGCATCAACCTATACTTGAACCGTCATTTCCAACTATATTAAAGTTAACGGTCATGTATGTATTTCGTGCGTCAGACGTATCGATGTTATATCGTTCTAAGTCTTTTTTTATTGGATTTTAGAACTGTTCCGACAGTGCGGTATTTTTGTTTTTATTTTTCGTTTTATTAATTCATGGTTTACACAGTTTGTGTACGAAATAATAGACACGGTAGGAAATGGATATAGTACAACACGTCTATTCATAAGAAAAACCCACATACAGGCAAGTAATGTGGGTAAGAGTTTCAACGGAGTTGAAGATCAAATGTAGATAACTCACAATCCAATCTTCTTATTTGAATAATCTGAATATTTTTCATAAATGCTAATATTAATGAAACAAAAATTGTGATAGAGAGAGATACATAGATTGTATATTAATAATTTTGAAAAAAAAATATTTCAAAGGATGGTACAGTTCAATCATTGTAGATTAAATTGGAGTGAGTGATTGTTGTTTAATTTTTCAGCTATATATCATGGCGAGAACAAGTTAATTTTCAATGAGATGATGATGATTTGTACTAGACTAACATGCTTAGTTGAATTTTTATAGTGGTAACACACTGCTGCTTATGCTATTTTTTGTCATATCTCTTGTATAAACTGGTGTAAATATATAAGTTGGGCATTCTAAATGTTGAATAGCTGAACTATTGCTAAAGTTGGCACTAAGCAGTAATCAATCAATCAATCTCAATCAAAAGCCAGCGTATTGTTGTGATATCTATTTTTATCTCTGTTTCTACCAGTTTTCGATTATATTTAGAACTGTTAATGCAACACTCGATGTAGGCCTAATTATCAAGAAAATGTGTTTTGAACAAGATTGGATATCTTTGATAAAACTCTACAACTATATATAAGATGCTTTACTATTGCAACAAGAAAAATGAGACAAAATTGTCTTTTGTCAATCTACGTCGCTCTCTGAACAGTCATATATAATGTGACATACGCGGGAGAAACTTAAATAAATAAGCCATACGTGAAATTATTTTGCCGATCAAGATCTGTCTAAGTACAAGAGGACATTACTAACACAATGTCATCACTGCTTTAAATTGTAGGATCCATTGACTGTCTATACCGACATTTGTCAACACAATTAATCTATATTATTTACAATTCCTAAATAAGGTTATTTGTTAGATCGAAGGTCAGTTTCCCTCAGGCACTGGTAACCTTGACCTATATTGACCCTTTGGTTCACTGGTTCCCAGGACTTTTAAATTGCTTGGCCTTCAGATCTGCGACTGTGAATGTACCTACTTAAGGTTCTTCAAGAAACGCGAACGTGCCCACTAATTTAGATAATTTAGGCTGAAAATGTATTATTTTAATTTTCTTACATTGTCGTATGATATTTCATCTAATAATATGAAAAAAACAATCGATACCACATTGTCGGAACATTTCCAATATTCAATAGAAAAATCGTAGAAAGAAACAAAGGCGACACCCCTAACACACAAAAACATGCTCACTCGTTATATAGGCTTGATATTGGCACTTCAATTAAAAGTGGCGAGGTTGAACTTGCTTTATAGCGCCGAACCTGTCATAAAATGGAAATATCCAGCATTATACGAGAAAAGGCCTAAATCTCAGTGTGCAGAGCAACAGACGTTATTATCAATGAAAACAAAAAATAGTAAGAAAGGATCAGGAGGTAAATGAACATGAAAGACTATTACACATTACACTAAGATTATTAATCATTACACTAAGATTATTAAACATTACACTAAGATTATCAATCATTACACTAAGATTATTAAACATTACACTAAGACTATTAAACATTACACTAAGATTATTAAACATTACACTAAGATTATTAAACATTACACTAAGATTATTAAACATTACACTAATATTATTAAACATTACACTAAGATTAATAAACATTACACTAAGACTATTAAACATTACACTAAGATTATTAAACATTACACTAAGACTATTAAACATTACACTAAGACTATTAAACATTACACTAAGACTATTAAACATTACACTAAGACTATTAAACATTACACTAAGACTAATAAACATTACACTAAGACTAATAAACATTACACTAAGATTATTAAACATTACACTAAGACTAATAAACATTACACTAAGATTATTAAACATTACACTAAGACTAATAAACATTACACTAAGATTATTAAACATTACACTAAGACTAATAAACATTACACATAGATTATTAAACATTACACTAAGACTATTAAACATTACACTAAGATTATTAAACACTACACTAAGATTATTAAACATTACACTAAGATTATTAAACATTACACTAAGATTATTAAACATTACACTAAGATTTAAACATTACACTAAGACTATTAAACATTACACTAAGATTATTAAATATTACACTAAGATTATTAAACACTACACTAAGACTATTAAACACTACACTAAGATTAATAAACATTACACTAAGACTATTAAACATTACACTAAGATTATTAAACATTACACTAAGATTATTAAACACTACACTAAGATTATTAAACATTACAGTAAGACTATTAAACATTACACTTTACACTGAGACTATTTATTCTACATTTCACAGCCATATTAGGATCTTCATTAATGAGCATAACATAATCCTGTAGTTTAGCGGTACTCTTTACTTCCGTTGATAAACGCTGACATCTGGACATCTTTGTCATTCTGATGTTATTTTGTGTATAGCATGTTATACCAAGAGACGGGAATATCAACAAGAAAACACGGGTGTAGTAATCTTACAACTACTGTCAAACATTGTTTACATCGGATCCTATTACAATATAGATCTATGATAGGTATCTAACAACATGAACAGTGCATGTCATCTGTTATACCTGTAATACTAGTCAACAATGTATGCTAATTATATTTGATTAGTAAGTATCCATGATACATGTATTACTTATAACTGATAATCTAATGTTTCCTTTGATCTTACAGAGGTATATTATTACCAGATTGAACATGATACTTTTATTGGCCAGTGTGGCGTCAACACACATGATGACGGTACTGATGAAAACAATACAGTCAGTTATGGATGTCTATAAATATTATCAATAATATCACACTTTGTTCTATCGGAATCTTTGTGAAATTAGCGATAACGTTGGCTCGTTCTTCATAATTGCCCTTATTGAATGACTGCATCATTTCACTAAGAGGGTGGTTTGGACCATAAAACTCGCCACTTTTTAATTGAAGTGCCTGTACCAAACCAGAATAGTGAACGGTCATGTATTTGTGTTAAAAACAATTAAAACGTAGATATAAAATTTAGTGCGCACGAAGCGTTTCTGGAATAGCCTTCATCAGGTACGTTTCTGGAATAACCTTCATCAGGTACGTTTCTGGAATAACCTTCATCAGGTACGTTTCTGGAATAGCCTTCATCAGGTACGTTTCTGGAATAGCCTTCATCAGGTACGTTTCTGGAATAACCTTCCTCAGATACGTTTCTTGAATAACCTTCATCAGGTACCTTTCTGGAATAACCTTCATCAGGTACGTTTCTTGAATAACCTTCCTCAGATACGTTTCTTGAATAACCTTCATCAGGTACGTTTCTGGAATAACCTTCATCAGGTACGTTTCTTGAATAACCTTCCTCAGATACGTTTCTGGAATAACCTTCCTCAGATACGTTTCTTGAATAACCTTCACCAGGTACGTTTCTGGAATAACCTTCATCAGGTACGTTTCTTGAATAACCTTCATCAGGTACGTTTCTTGAATAACCTTCCTCAGATACGTTTCTGGAATAACCTTCATCAGGTACGTTTCTGGAATAACCTTCATCAGGTACGTTTCTTGAATAACCTTCCTAAGATACGTTTCTGGAATAACCTTCATTAGGTACGTTTCTGGAATAACCTTCATCAGGTACGTTTCTTGAATAACCTTCATCAGGTACGTTTCTTGAATAACCTTCCTCAGATACGTTTCTGGAATAACCTTCATCAGGTACGTTTCTGGAATAACCTTCATCAGGTACGCTCAAAATCGAAAATTGGAAAGCCAAATAATTTTTGGGAGCAATAAAACCAAAAGGGCTAAACAGGATAGGCATTTCAACGATTGTTCTATTAGATTTTATAACTGTTCCTCTGGTATGGATTATTTTGTTTTTCATTTGAATCTTTATCTGTGAAGCAACTTTAAGTTTGGTAAATTTATTTAATTAACTTGAAAAAGAAATAACTTCAGAATCATCAGAATGTATTTATAAAGAACTCAAAATTAACACAAAAAAAAGTTGTACCTTTATATTTTTTGTTACTTATAATTGGTTAAGAAAAGATTGAAGATACAACAGAGGAATAATTGATTGTTTAAAATCCAGGAATAATACAAATAAGGGTAATAACAAAATTACCGAACTCCGAACAATCTTACAAAGGGAAAGTCAAAATTCATAAATATATAAACAGACAAAATCAGTCAACAACCGGAAAACTGTGAAAACGTAATGACCCTGAATTGGTATAGGTATTTCTAAAGAAATGGTGGGTTGAATCAGATTTTAAAGCGCCAGGGGCTATCAAGAATGTACAATCGAGAGACAATGGCAACTTAAGGTACAGATAACACAGAAAGACAAACATTCTAATACTAAACATAACATGAGGCTTCCAATTAAATTTTATTTCAATGTCATGTGTTATTGTTCAAACATTTAATGATTATATTACACGATGGACCATCTAAATACGTCATCTCAGTTGTTTTCCATTTGCCATGACAAACTAATTATCTCAAAAACACGTCGATTAATCTAAATAAACATTAATTTCAAAAATAAATGTTCTCCATGTTGAATTTAGTGAGATTTTTTAAAATCTAAATAACTTAATATCATGATAATGAAACTGTAAATAGACTATGAATGTGTGATGAAACAAATTTCACATTCGATGAGAAATTCACATTCGTCAGTTATAACCAATCAACATGTCAGAAAGAAATTTCACATTCAGACCAAACGTTTGTATAATTAGAAGCGTAAATAAATCAGTTTTAAATAATAGCAAACTACTGCTCAAAGGAATTATCAATTATTAATTTTTTTTTCTCGGTCAGTTGGTTTCGTGGTGAATTCGGTTCTCTTCAATTCCCGAAAACAAGTCATTTAGTGATCGAATTTTCAAAACTATTTTTTAAATTTGAAGAATAATTTAATATTTTAGATGAACAAAATTACCTTCTTTTAACAAAAATGTAGAACTATTAATCGTAATTTGCCGATCGAAAAGGGAAATTGTGGTAATATTAATCCTATGGAAACAGCTATTGCTAAATTTGACAATATTCTAAAATTGGAGATGAATATCATTACATATTAAAATGTACTCGTTTGAGCGAAAAACGTGAATCATTCCTTCCAAAACATTTAATAAAACGTCCAAATATACTAAAATTAAAAGATGTAATAACTAGCAAATGAAAGCAAATCCTACGGAAATCTATGCATTCAGTCCATCTACCGTACATGTATATATTGTACAAAGGTTAATCTGTTCATTTGTTGTAGCATTTCTTTGTATATATGGCATGCATTGTCAGGTTGAGAATAAAACATATTCATATAGGACACCGGAATACATAGAGATTTTATTTCGCCCAGAAATAAATGTTGCACAGCAGGTGATTGTCATCAACCCACAGTAAACATGCCCTACTGAAACAGCATTATACTGGTAGTGGTTCCATACTAGAGGCGTAGATGTCACATGAAAGGAAGCATTTACTCCCTTCAATGTACGTCTTTTCAATAATGTACTGCAAAATGCATTACGCGTAGACATAAAGGATTGTATGTAAATATGATTTCATTCCGGTCATGGAGACGCGTAATATCCGGTAATCAAGAAAAATTGATAGTTATTCAATAAATAAGGCTACTAAGCAAATATATAACTATGATGTTCTTCTAGAGATAAATAGAAAATTGTCACGAATAGAAACAAACAAACTGGAGAATTTATTCTTAAATAAACGTCAGAGAAAACCGAAAGGACAATCACGAATGGACAATGCAGAGACAGTTGCTACATTGAGAAGACAATACACATGACGGAGACAAGCAAACCAAAAAGACGCAACACACCGCAGAAAATAAAACGATGAGCACCATGAACCTCACCCAGAAATCGGGAGTGAACCCAGGTGCCCGTGCAGGGTAAACAGTTCCTGCTTCGTATTAGACACCTGTCATGTTACTTATATAATCATAGAACACCACTATGCACAATAAACCAAGCAACATAAATAAGACACGGACACTCCTACAAACGCATCGCACATCGTTTATTAGCGGATGTAATAATCTAAACACCGTATAATGGAGCAAACCATAAATTATATCATTATTTTTTCTTTTTATTTTTGTTTAATATCTCATCTTGCTGGTTACAATATTTAAAATTTCCATTTGTGAATATTGATTGTGTAATTATTGAAACAAAACTTAAGGTGTATTTTTAATATGTCGTGGTTTAACATATATATTGCCTTTTTATTTACCATTACACTTCTTACAGACTGTAGTTATTAAAAGTATCATGTTACTGGAGACACAATAATGCTTTAAATGTACATTTTGAGAATCAAATCAAACTTTTTTAATAAGGTTGCTCTGACATCCATATCATTGCCCTGATTATTTACAGGGCGGGTATCGTGTATCTCTTCCCATTCTTTATAATTGTCAATTTGGATCAGACTGTTTTAATGACGAAGAACACGAAATAAAACCTCTTGACTGACACGTGCATGTTAGCTACATGGACTTTATGCTGTGTGTTAGGTGGTATTGATTTGACCCAGTTTCTATCATTTTCTGACTGAAATTTGGGTTAGGGTGAGGGTTCAGGTGTTTAACGTCACATTCAACAATATTTCATTTATATCGTGGTGGTCAGTTTTATTGGTGGCGGTAACCACCGACCTGTCGCATGTCACTGACAAACTTTTTCACATAATGTTGTACACCTGGACCTGATCGGGATTCGAAATTACAACGTTATTGATTGTGTTCACTGATTGCATAAATTCAACTACCATGCGATCAAGACAGCCTCGATCTGACTGAAGTTTGGAATTGTTTTGATAGCGTTTTATTTATTTATTTATTTATTTAATTTTATTTTTTATCGAATATCAATAAAGCAATGACATCACCACAACGTTGTTAGTCATTAATAAAAAAAACGAAAGTAGGCGAGTGTTATATTAAGAACCGATTCTCACTATAAAAAAACGAAAGTAGGCGAGTGTTATATTAAGAACCGATTCTCACTATAAAAAAACGAAAGTAGGCGAATGATATATTCAGAGACGATTCTCTTCAAATGACAATATAATTGCTTATAAATGTACATGTATTTGCGCTAAGAAATATTTGAAGTTATTAAAGTCGTATATCAACGAAGAACAGACAACACTATGACCAAAGAGACAATAGACAACACTATGACCAAAGAAACAACAGACAACACTATGACCAAAGAGACAACAGACAACACTATGACCAAAGAGACAACAGACAACACTATGACCAAAGAGACAACACTATGACCAAAGAGACAACAGACAACACTATGACCAAAGAGACAACAGACAACACTATGACCAAAGAGACAACAGACAACACTATGACCAAAGAGACAACAGACAACACTATGACCAAAGAGACAACAGACAACACTATGACCAAAGAGACAACAGACAACACTATGACCAAAGAGAAAACAGACAACACTATGACCAAAGAGACAACAGACAACACTATGACCAAAGAGACAACAGACAACACTATGACCAAAGAGAAAAGAGACAATTAACGATACTACGCATCAATCTAAAGGTTACGTAACACGAACCGTACAAAAATGAAGATACCATCAGAAGAAGATTTAAAATTATAAATTAGTTACGTACCACAAAATTCTAAAAAATAACTTACTTCAACATATCAATTACATTTTTATCTCGTTGTATAATTTCTTGACTTGTGTTTCAAAAACAGATGCAACTGTGGATATTGTTTTTTTTTTGTTTTTTGTTCTATGTCATCAAAACTGACTGATCGGTATTGAAGCATTATATATATTATTTAAAACAGATATCAGGTTTTTATGTTAAGTACATTTTAAATAACATAATATTAAAAAGAAATGTGCTGCTCAAACAAAATAATTTTATATGTGGATCCGATTTATGCCAATGTCTTAAGAATGTCTTAAGTAAAGATATTTAATGTGATTCGAGTTTCATGATTTGCTTTTGATCTTTCAATATTATTAACGACTTACAGACTGTTGTACATACGAATATAAGATTACCAGTAGATAGTTAATGAGGGAGAAAATAAGAAATATACAATGTAGAATTAGGTTTTAATAGATAAGAAGAGTTTGAAGATACCAAAGGGGTAATCAGAATCCGTAAGTTGAAGAAGGATAGACAACACAATTGTGAAACCAAAAAGGACAAAAGGACAAAGAACGATCTGCAAAACATACACATAAAACTAAAGATTGAGTAACACAACCCACACTAAAAACTGGGAGTGTACTAAGGTGTTAAGGAAGCTATAATCTGTATCGTAACATGTGTACGGTGAAACGTGTCTAAACAGATTCTTTTCGAACAAACTTTTCCGTTCGGAATAAACAGATAATCGGTTTATACAAGATAAATTAACAAAAATGTCCTACATTAGGACTTTATCTAAAGTTCGGTATATACAGATTTCCGGTTTATTCCGGGTTCGGTTAAAATAGTTTTCACAGTATTCTATCATAAAATAAGGTGCATGATGCAAACATATACCTGTATAATACTGTCTGATATTCATAAATTAATTATTTATATAACTGATTTGCTTAATAACTCATTTTTAATGTGTGGTAAATAATTTCACGTATGGTTAGTCACGGTTGTTTGATTGATTGATTGATTAATGTTTAACATCCAGCGAGCAGTATTTCAGCTATATTCAGGACGAGAACGACATTCAACGATATAACAAAATATATTGAAATGAAAGGAGGATGGGTAAGCGTGGCCGACGTTATACTATCACTGGAAATGCATGGACATTTTGAACAGGGAAGAAAGAAAATAGTCTTTTATAGGGACTACAATGTGCCTACCTTTTTTTCGAAATCTATAAAAAGATGCTATGACATGCAGGAAGTGTGACACTCTTCAAAACTGCTTTTCGTATTATAATCTGAGAACTCATCCCCCACCCATCAAGTGGGCCACACATTATCTGCCACTTCGGAACAAGCTGAGCAGTTCGATGGGATTGAGCCGTGGGAAATTTCCTCAGTACCCAGCTGTTAGTCATGGATAAACCGTCAACTTATTACAATTACTAGTATGTAAATGTCGTTAAGCTATGCTAGTAAATCAGGGAATATGTTCTTTTATACATTTAGTTTTATAAGTGCTTCCATTTGAAAAGTGATATTGCGCTTTAAAATCATCTTCAAATTTCAAAATTAACAAGTTTTGATTTTTTTAGTTTAGAAATATGAAGTGGTCAAATAGACAGTCGATAATTTGTGTGTCATTTTAATTGGTAATTATAGTTCTAGTTGAAACAGAACACATACATTACGGGCTCTAAAATAAACTTTTAGTATGATGCTTGTATACATAATGTTTAAGTGTACGGTATATACGTTCAGGTAATAACAATAAAGCATAACAACATGCCACTTATTCTAAAAGTATACTAGTTTACTTTGCCTATTATCGTCAAGGAGTTAAATTACTTTTATTTTATTGAAGTGCCTTTACCAAGCCGGGTTAGTAAGTTTGTAAGCTGTCATGTACTTGTGTGTTAGAGGCATAAAAAGACAAGTTGTAAGAAAACAAAGGTGTGACCAAAAGCCGGAAATCAATGGTTAAAAGAAAAAAATGACTAACAATGACCTACGATACACTATCCAGAAGACTAAAGATTGTGTAATTCGAACCCCACAAAAAACCGGTGTGAACTCAGGTGCTCCCCACAGGAGTAAATAGCTCCTGCTCCATAAGTGGCACCACACGGGATGAGTGATATGTCTTGTTTATGTGTGCTACAGTAACGGTGGTAGATTTAGTCGCTGTTTCTACGATTTTTCTATTGTATTTTGCAACTGACCTGACACAGTGGTTTTTTTTCTCACTTTAATAGTGAACAAAGAATTTACATTTGCCTTCATAATCATACATACTTTTTATTGAAGTGTCTCTACCAGGAGAGTTAGTGGTCATACATATTTGTGGGGTAACGATTTGGCATCTGTTTCTTCGATATTTCAATTGGATTTTGGAACGGTATGGATTTGTTTCTTCATCTTATTCCAAGTAACGATATTTCTGTTATTTGTTCATTACATATATTTGGAAAATATATCGATTGAACATAATAATATATTTTATTAATTAAATAATAGATTGGAATTAATAACCTTTTAATTATTGATAAATAAACTTTTTATTAAGATAGCTCTTCAAGAATTTACGTTCGCAAAATCAATATTTCAAAGAACCTTTAAAGCATACATATCATTTTTCTCTAATGTTCATTTATTGAATATGGTTTAATTAAACGATTTGTTATAAAAAATAAAGTTAAAGAAAAAAGAATTAAATGTACATGTATATTTGTAATTTTCATTCTGTGAATGAAAGGGAGTGTATTTTTTTACTCAATTTGATATTTTCCCTGGACAAATGAGTTATGTAAACCACAGGGGCCCCTATGTAGCTCCCCTGGGCTACATAGGGTAATTATATAGCAGGGTTTTTGAATAAAATGATCTGAAATTTAAAAAAACAAAAACAAAAACAAAAAAACAAAAAAAAACGATAGTTTGAAACTGCTGTTTTTAAACGAGAGTTAATGTCTAATACAAAGTGAATATAAACGATATAACAACCATAGATAAAAGAGAATAAAATAGAAAAGAATAAGCATATGAAACATTTTCTAAAAAAAAACCCATTTCATTTATATATTGATATAACAGGTAAAACGTATACTAGTATGATTTCTAAGAAAATATTTCATTCATGTATATTTGAATACAATTTTTCATATATTTTTACAAACACATTAAAAAATTCGATATGTTTGTTTAATGTTAAGATAAAAGAGACAAAATTAAATAATATAAAATAATAATTACTTACTATTTAATGTATGATATAGAAGTCCTTGTTCAATAAAACACATCCCAACGGTAACACAGTAATAGTGCATATTAATTTTTCGATAATATTTCTATATTTAAAGAAGAATCATAAATATATTGATGGATATCAGCGAATGTGGTTTAATGTGTTGTATATGATTTGCTTCAACACAAATGAACGGATGTGTGCGTGTAAATATTTGGTTATATCAATATAACTATACAAAGCAGATGAACAGCGATTAACCCGTTGGTCAGGCGTCGACGGAATATGACTTGATTCATCCCAGTCGCTGAAATACTGTTATTGATGAGACGTTGAACGGTTGGGCGGTTGTTTTCACCAGAAAGCGATGTAATCTGTGAAAACTGCCAATATGTGTTAAACCTTTTGAGAAGCAACAAGCCATTTTAGAATTCCCAATACCATCCCTGTCGAACTTGATTAAGTTGTATTGTTGTATGGAGGTAGAATTGTATGTTTGTTTTATTATCTTTTATAGTCGGGATTATCTTGTTTACATACTTTTATTTATATACTTATATAAACATGGTTGTGAAGGACGTTTTATATTGTCGTCTAGGGTTCATTTTGGATTTGCAATTTCATGTTAAATACACCGTGAGGAAATTAAATAATTAGCATAATAAAATAAAAACAAAAACAAAAAAATAGCACAATGTCGGAACAGTTCCAAAAAAGAATATAAAACTTGTAAAAATGGAAACAGATATATACGTCACCATTCATTGTCATGGCCATTACATGCACTTCAAGAAAAACTTTTATGGGACAATGAGATTTGAATAGAAGTCGTGCATTTTTGGCATTTTAAAGAATATAATTGTATTTTCCCTTCTAAAATCATGTGAATGTGATTCGTATGATAACAGTGTCGTTCCAAAGGCATGTTTTTTTTCTAATCTAGCGTAAATACTTGTCACAATTCCGTTAAGAAAACAAAAATAAAAACCTAGTAGACCGATACATGTTCTAAATAACAGGACATTACTAATAAGAAAAGGACACATATTGATCTACAAAAACATATGTTTAAAACGATTTCAATTTCAGAATTACGTTCGATTGGTTAGTCCTTTTTTATTTAATTACAGTCAAACTTGCCCATGTGGACACCTCTATTAAGCAGTCACCTGTATTAAAAGTCCACCCTTTTCTTGTCCCATCATAGACAATTTCATATGAATTGAACCTCTTTTAAAAGGCCACCTATCTTATATTAAATCCGCTTTTTCTTTATCTCAAAGGTGACATCTTAATACAGGCTTGACTGTACTTACAATTCTCTATAGAGATCTATGTTAATCCTGGTTTAATATTCTAATTAAAGTGTGGCTATGTTCACAACCAAGTTCTCCTCTATAGCAATACATATCAAACCCAAAATGTTTGTTGAAATGTTCGAGGTACGTACTTGTGTAAGACTGTGCATATTTTTCATATTACACTACTTTTTGCACAGCTCTTGCATTTATTTGCGAGATTATATTTATTGCACTGGTGACTATGTTTATATGTGTTACATTTATATATAAATATTACTACCACCAGGTCAATACCACTGATAGTGAACTGTTATCCCCAAGGCTATAGCAATCCCAGTGGTCAGGACCGTCACTGATTATATGAAATTAATTGATATTTTCATTTCTGAAATGTACAGACACTACGGTAGACGATTTATGATAAAATTATATTTGTTATTTCATATAGAGGACATCAACCTTTGCCGGAGTTTTCGTCATGTTCACACAGTCATTTGGTTTGTTTTTATTTGTCACTGCAAATGTTAAATAGACAAAGCGGACACTGTGTGTACCAAATTCATTGGCGTAGCTTGGGTCTTTTTTCTAATGAGGCAAAAAATGCTAGCGGGGTCCGGGGGCATGCTCCCCCCCTACATTTTTTTATAAAGATGTGCCCTTGAAACGCATTTTCACGAGTTTAAATGGATAATTTATGATTTCAATAATAACCGAAATAACACGCAGAAAACTATTTCGATATGCGTCTAGTGACAATTAATGATGTAGAATATACATTTTTATTACAAACTTTGACAAAAGGTTTGGATAATATGAAGCAGCCGGCCGCGATACTGGTATTACCAGTATTGTAATATTTATGATACATATATTATGTGTATTATATTTTATGATGAATGGAAAGAAAATGCTTATTATATAGAAATACATATTTGATCTATTTTTTTCGGAGCAATAACTCAGAAATAATAAAGACATATTACTCTTCTCACCACCAAATTCCGGATCCGGTAATTTGCTAAGACGTCCATGTTTACTAAACAAACAAATAAATCTAGCGATAACGTCAGCAATCGTATTCGTACTCCACTATATTATTTTAGTAATTTATCTTTTATATTATTATGGGCTCGATATGGAGCTAATGTTTTTTCCGGATAATTCAATTAAATTACCAGATTGACGACATTTAGATGCTTTATGACAATACAAATGACACGTAGGCGCATTTTATTTTTTTTTTTTAGTTTGTTTTGCGTATCTGGTATAAGATAATGTTTGCACAATATGCACTGAAATTCCTGATGAAATACAAAAGTGTTCAAATTATAATACATTGTACTTCAAAACATGCATGGCACTGAAATTCCTGAAACACAAAATTGATCAAATTGTAAAACATTGTATATTGCACTTTAAAACCTGGCACCAATACAATAGACCACTTTTTAGGCTTTTTATATAAAGATGAAGTTTTAAAATGTCATATCGATTAAATGTTTTATAGTTTTAGTTTTTATACAGTTTGAATTATATAAATATATATATAGTGTTGTACGGCATTGTTAATTTTCCTGACCGCTTATATGAAAAGTTTGAAGATACCAAAGAAAATAGTAACTAGAAGCCATAGATCGAAGACGGAAAGACAATGCAATGGCAAAGGAATAAGGACAAAGGGTCCAATAGGGATCTACAAAAAATTACACAGAAAACTAAAGATCGAGCATCACGAACCCCACTGAAAACAGGAGGAGAACCCCGGTGTTCCCAACTCACTGATTAGAAAAACTAAACACAATTGTAATATCGTAGGATACGAAAAAGGATTGACGCGTAATGTAAGCGACGCTTGAACATACCAAAAGGGTAATCAGAAATTGAAAATACAGTCAGAAAAACAAAATTCAATCGAAAAATCGTAGAAAGACACACAATCGATACCCCTAAAGTACACACATATGACTGCTTTCTTTCATTACTTGTTACAGGTACTTCAACAACAGGTGGCGGGGTTAAACTAGCATATTTAAATACAATATTATACATCCAACTTGTTCATATAGTTTGTTTTCGCTGTGACACATAATTGTGGTATACTGATTTATAGCACTATAGTAAGGGAAAAGCAACTCCCAGCTCCATTATATCAGTTCAAGGTCATATTTATTTATCTTTGTATTTTTTGAAGATGTAATTCTAGAATTTTCATTTAATAAACGTTAGAGAAAACCGAAGGGACAATAAATAATTGCAAATTCAGAGAAACGGACAGCATTGTGTACAAGACACAGTACAAAAACAAACAAAGCACAAATATGCACAACACAGAAAACTAAAAAGAGAGCCAACACGAACTACAACTAGCAATCGGTTGGGAACCCAGATGGTCGCAAAGGGCAAGCAGTTCTTATTTCTAATAAGGCTTATGGTTGCGGTGTTTAACACCACTTTCAACATTATTATAATGGCGTGTTACTCCTATTCAAGTTACATGTAGGTAGCGTTATATAGACATATATATATATAACAGATCGTTATATGGTAGTGGTCGGATATGCAAATTAGACACAAAAATACATAATCATCGTTCTTTTTTCAATGAAAACAAAATCAATTGTGTCTGATTGGACAGTTCTCATTAGTTAAGTCGCCATGATTCTGAAAACGTGACAGTAAGCATTCAATGGATGACATTTCTGATTTTCTATTGATGAAGTTAAGGAATATAATTAGTTTCATATATCTGTTACAAGTCAATGACAATTATATTCTACGTCGTACTCTTCACTTCTCCGAAAAGCCATGGATTATAATAGTACAGCTAACTGCTTTATAATTTGTAATAAGGAACCCCTAGCGGAGTTGTAATGTGATCTTTATGAAGCGATTATAGAGAAAGTTGTGACGTGTTTCTTATGACTGATTACCCTATTGACGGAACAACATTCGTTAAAGGCTGTTCTTATTTTAAGTTTAAAAGAAAATTAATAAATGCTTATCAAACAGAAATAAACCTAGTTGTTTTAATTCAGTTCAGTTGATAAACAACTATCATTGCATCCTTTCCAGTGTAACATATAAAGATTAATTGATTCAATATTTTGCAATAAAACGTAGCTATGTTGGTTGATTGATTCATTGGTATTTAACGCCAACTTTTGCAATATTTCAGCTATATCGTGGAGTTATAGTAGTATTATTGGAAAATAAATCAATCATGGTTATTAGAAAATAGAAATTAACAGCTGCGATGATATGTGGATGACATTTTGGAGTAAAGTGGCAATGCATGTGTACTCCCGGTCAAATTGTAAACGATTATTATGCATCGGCTTTTTCTCTTGAGCATTTGGTAGCCAGCATCTGGAATTTGATTCTTACTTCAAAGGCACAAATGGTTCTTGTAAATTATGTAATCTGCATGATGCATGAATATAAAAACCCTTCTTTATAACTTGAAAGGTATAGACACTAGATTCTGAATTGATATCAATGACGTGTGCGTAATAAAACCCTTAAATTGGTAAATGTATTAATCGAAATCCTGACTCTAAGTATTTTATTAATATTATCAAATGTTATTTTGTCTGTGCCGAATCCTTTTGCTTAACGACAAATACTAATTTAACTATGGTTGAATTTAGATAATACCTCGATAAGGCTAGGTCTGACGAATTCAATTGTTAGCTGCATTGTGACGACAACGCAATGCTTTGCCAAGAGGGAAAGGCCTTGTCAGGTATAGGGAACTGAGTGGTGAAAACCAGACCATGTGTAGGTGTTAGCTTTCGAGGTATTGTTAGTTGTATCGTGAGGAGAGGGGAAATCCTTGTCAAGGAAGGGACTTGTCAGGAATAGCGAACAGAGTGGAGAGATCCAGGCCATGTGTAGGTGTTAGCTCTAGATGTGTTTATTGTCACTTCAGACATTGTTAGCTATCTCGTTATTGTCCACGGTAAACCTTGTCAAGGCGGAAGGCCTTGTGAGGTATATCAAAGTGAACTGAGAGGTGAATCCAAGACCATCTGCAGGTGTTAACTCTCCAGATGGGTATGAGGTGCAAATTCACGACTGTTGTGTTGACATTGTGGTCAGTATTCAACGACGTTAACAACTCGATCATCAAGAACCCTGAATCGATAAGGACATACCCTATTATTCAACGGTATTGACAATACAGTACAGTACAAATATTTAGATATAAACAAACACACTATTCAGTAAGTATTAGCTTTACGGTAACCTACCAATACCACACATATTGTGGGACAGACAAGTCTGGGGGAACTGCCAGAAACATTTAGCAAGGAACAATTAATCATACGCACGACAGTTGATAGATAAAAAATATGAACTACATATATTCAGCAAAATACGAATTACAAAATATCTATAGAATACAAAATAGATGTACGATACGGCTGTCTAAAACGAACAAATTAATGCATAAATAGGATGAGTTGGGGGAGGTTTTGTTATGGTGTTTAACGCCACTTTCAATAATATTTCAGTTTTATTGTAGCAGTCAGATTTATTGGTGTAGAAAACCACCGACCTGCCGCAAGTCGCTGACAAACTTTATAGCATAATGATGTATCGAGTACATCTCGCCACATGCGCGATTCAAACTCACAACGTTAGTGGTGATAGGTGATTGCATAGGAAGTCGTAATTCCAACTACCATACGACCACGACCATTATTGCAATAAAAAAACATT
Organism: Bathymodiolus brooksi; assembly: GCA_963680875.1. Taxonomy (NCBI): domain Eukaryota; kingdom Metazoa; phylum Mollusca; class Bivalvia; order Mytilida; family Modiolidae; genus Bathymodiolus; species Bathymodiolus brooksi. Next base: position 81,663,374 of record OY804590.1, read on the forward strand.
AGAAGAAAAAAGTTGTCTTGGGTAATTTTTGTCACATTGTTAAAAGCAACCATGGCTTACGAAACATTAAACATGGAATCAATACCAACGAATTGTCTTCTTCATTGGACGAAGTAATATAAGTTTAGATATCTAGATATGCGAGAACCATATGAAGTATTGAATAATGTTAATAGCAAGTGTGAGATGAAGAACAGCAATACAAATGTGTTTCATTAACATTAACTTTGATTGATAAGGGTTGCCATCTTGATGGAACATAGTAGGTAATGTGTGTGAAGAGTGCTATGGTACCGGCAGGTTATATACCTCATTTGTATATTTCTAGAGAGAGAGTATGAGCATAATTCCTACCACAATACCCATGCTTGTTTAGTGGCAGTCAAAATCCAATGCCCCGGTTTGCAATTCCTTCCTCATATCTATATAGATTGTATACATTGCTGCACTTGTTCTCGTCATGAATATATATACTGAGCATTAAACAATGAAAAGAGTTTGAAGATGCCAAAGGGGTAATCGCAGACAAAAGGAAAAATAACGATCTACAAAACCAATCAATTAATAAAATCAACCTTAACGTTAGTTTTCTTTCAATTTCGGATGTATTTATAAACGTTAGAGAATACCGAAGGGGCACTCAAAAATGGACAATCCAGGGAAACTGGCAACATAGGGTACACAAGAGGAAGACAAACAAAACAAAGACGTAACACAATATGTGTTGGACACCACTATATGCAAGCAAACATAAATAACGTAAAAATGACGAACCTAACATCGTTTTATGCGGAAATCGTAATGGACATCACATGCATTAATTTCCTTTCCACTTAAACGTATAACCCAATATTTAATCAATGTCAAATCCTGTATTGATTTGTACTATCAGAACGCTGCGATATTTGATAGCTAATAAAGAGAAATGATACCAGGATTATCTTCGTCAGGATATGTAAGATTTAATGACAGGAAAATTACCGAACACTATCCCCCTATTATTATTACTATTCAAAAACAAGTTCCAATATAATCATGTTCTGTGTGTTTGTCTGAGTTACAATTTCTGAACTCATACCACAATTCCTTGACTTTCTAATATGCGCAATTACATTAAATTGTTGTTTTTCTCTCAAAATGCCATCAAGTTGCTACATGTATGGAATTTTAAATCAAAACGCTGCGATATTTAATAGCTAAAACAGAGAAATGAGACCATAATTATCTTCGCCAGGCTACGTATGATATAATAACACAATTCATTGACTTTTTAGTATGCACAATTGCACTGAATTGTGTTTTCTCTCTCAAAATGTCGTAAAATTGTCACATACATGGAATTTCAAAATTGTAATTTACCACTTTTGTTTAATGCCGTTAGATTGCTACATGCTGTAAACTGTAATTAAATTTCGAAAGTATTTTGAGATACCAAATACACGTTAGAGAAAAACGAAGGGGCAATCAAAAATGGACAATCCAGAGAAACTGGCAACATAGGGTACACAAGACGACGACAAACAAAACAAAATCACAACACAATATGTGGTGGACACCACTATGCACAAACATTCACAAATAACGTTAATAAGACATGAGTCCTCATACTGTAAACAACTGGAGGTAAAGAGGAACCGAAAAACACAAATAATGGTAATAAGACATGAGTCCTCGTACAAACAACTGGAGGTAAAGAGGAACCGAACAAACACAAATAATGTAAATAAGACATGAGTCCTCGTACAAACAACTGGAGGTAAAGAGGAACCGAACAAACACAAATAATGTAAATAAGACATGAGTCATCATACTGTAAACAACTGGAGGTAAAGAGGAACGAACAAACACAAATAATGTAAATAAGACATGAGTCCTCATACTGTAAACAACTGGAGGTAAAGAGGAACCGAACACACACAAATAATGTAAATAAGACATGAGTCCTCATACAAACAACTGGAGGTAAAGAGGAATCGAACAAACACAAATAATGTAAATAAGACATGAGTCCTCATACTGTAAACAACTGGAGGTAAAGAGGAACCGAACAAACACAAATAATTTAAATAAGACATGAGTCCTCGTACAAACAACTGGAGGTAAAGAGGAACCGAACAAACACAAATAATGTAAATAAGACATGAGTCCTCATACTGTAAACAACTGGAGGTAAAGAGGAACGAACAAACACAAATAATGTAAATAAGACATGAGTCCTCATACTGTAAACAACTGGAGGTAAAGAGGAACCGAACACACACAAATAATGTAAATAAGACATGAGTCCTCATACAAACAACTGGAGGTAAAGAGGAACCGAACAAACACAAATAATGTAAATAAGACATGAGTCCTCATACTGTAAACAACTGGAGGTAAAGAGGAACGAACAAACACAAATAATGTAAATAAGACATGAGTCCTCATACAAACAACTGGAGGTAAAGAGGAACCGAACACACACAAATAATGTAAATAAGACATGAGCCCTCATACTGTAAACAACTGGAGGTAAAGAGGAACCGAACACACACAAATAATGTAAATAAGACATGAGTCCTCATACTGTAAACAACTGGAGGTAAAGAGGAACCGAACACACACAAATAATGTAAATAAGACATGAGTCCTCGTACAAACAACTGGAGGTAAAGAGGAACCGAACACACACAAATAATGTAAATAAGACATGAGTCCTCATACAAACAACTGGAGGTAAAGAGGAACCGAACACACACAAATAATGTAAATTTAGACATGAGTCCTCATACAAACAACTGGAGGTAAAGAGGAACCGAACACACACAAATAACGTTAATAAGACACGAGTCCTCGTACAAACAACTGGAGGTAAAGAGGAACCGAACACACACAAATAATGTAAATAAGACATGAGTCCTCATACAAACAACTGGAGGTAAAGAGGAACCGAACACACACAAATAATGTAAATAAGACATGAGCCCTCATACTGTAAACAACTGGAGGTAAAGAGGAACCGAACAAACACAAATAATGTAAATAAGACATGAGTCCTCATACAAACAACTGGAGGTAAAGAGGAACCGAACACACACAAATAATGTAAATAAGACATGAGTCCTCATACAAACAACTGGAGGTAAAGAGGAACCGAACAAACACAAATAATGTAAATAAGACATGAGTCCTCATACTGTAAACAACTGGAGGTAAAGAGGAACCGAACAAACACAAATAATGTAAATAAGACATGAGCCCTCATACTGTAAACAACTGGAGGTAAACAGGAACCGAACAAACACAAATAATGTAAATAAGACATGAGTCCTCATACAAACAACTGGAGGTAAAGAGGAACCGAACAAACACAAATAATGTTAATAAGACATGAGTCCTCATACAAACAACTGGAGGTAAAGAGGAACCGAACAAACAGAAATAACGTTAATAAGACATGAGTCCTCGTACAAACAACTGGAGGTAAAGAGGAACCGAACACACACAAATAATGTAAATAAGACATGAGCCCTCATACTGTAAACAACTTGAGGTAAAGAGGAACCGAACAAACACAAATAATGTAAATAAGACATGAGCCCTCATACTGTAAACAACTGGAGGTAAACAGGAACCGAACAAACACAAATAATGTAAATAAGACATGAGTCCTCATACAAACAACTGGAGGTAAAGAGGAACCGAACACACACAAATAATGTTAATAAGACATGAGTCCTCATACAAACAACTGGAGGTAAAGAGGAACCGAACAAACACAAATAATGTAAATAAGACATGAGTCCTCATACAAACAACTGGAGGTAAAGAGGAACCGAACACACACAAATAATGTAAATAAGACATGAGTCCTCATACAAACAACTGGAGGTAAAGAGGAACCGAACAAACACAAATAATGTAAATAAGACATGAGTCCTCATACAAACAACTGGAGGTAAAGAGGAACCGAACAAACACAAATAACGTAAGTAAGACATGAGTCCTCATACTGTAAACAACTGGAGGTAAAGAGGAACCGAACAAACAGAAATAATGTAAATAAGACATGAGCCCTCATACTGTAAACAACTGGAGGTAAACAGGAACCGAACAAACACAAATAATGTAAATAAGACATGAGTCCTCATACAAACAACTGGAGGTAAAGAGGAACCGAACAAACACAAATAATGTAAATAAGACATGAGTCCTCATACTGTAAACAACTGGAGGTAAAGAGGAACCGAACAAACACAAATAATGTAAATAAGACATGAGCCCTCATACTGTAAACAACTGGAGGTAAACAGGAACCGAACAAACACAAATAATGTAAATAAGACATGAGTCCTCATACAAACAACTGGAGGTAAAGAGGAACCGAACAAACACAAATAATGTTAATAAGACATGAGTCCTCATACAAACAACTGGAGGTAAAGAGGAACCGAACAAACAGAAATAACGTTAATACGACATGAGTCCTCGTACAAACAACTGGAGGTAAAGAGGAACCGAACACACACAAATAATGTAAATAAGACATGAGCCCTCATACTGTAAACAACTGGAGGTAAAGAGGAACCGAACAAACACAAATAATGTAAATAAGACATGAGCCCTCATACTGTAAACAACTGGAGGTAAACAGGAACCGAACAAACACAAATAATGTAAATAAGACATGAGTCCTCATACAAACAACTGGAGGTAAAGAGGAACCGAACACACACAAATAATGTTAATAAGACATGAGTCCTCATACAAACAACTGGAGGTAAAGAGGAACCGAACAAACACAAATAATGTAAATAAGACATGAGTCCTCATACAAACAACTGGAGGTAAAGAGGAACCGAACACACACAAATAATGTAAATAAGACATGAGTCCTCATACAAACAACTGGAGGTAAAGAGGAACCGAACAAACACAAATAATGTAAATAAGACACGAGTCCTCATACAAACAACTGGAGGTAAAGAGGAACCGAACAAACACAAATAACGTAAGTAAGACATGAGTCCTCATACTGTAAACAACTGGAGGTAAAGAGGAACCGAACAAACAGAAATAATGTAAATAAGACATGAGCCCTCATACTGTAAACAACTGGAGGTAAACAGGAACCGAACAAACACAAATAATGTAAATAAGACATGAGTCCTCATACAAACAACTGGAGGTAAAGAGGAACCGAACAAACACAAATAATGTAAATAAGACATGAGTCCTCATCCAAACAACTGGAGGTAAAGAGGAACCGAACAAACAGAAATAACGTTAATAAGACATGAGCCCTCATACTGTAAACAACTGGAGGTAAAGAGGAACCGAACAAACACAAATAATGTAAATAAGACATGAGTCCTCATACTGTAAACAACTGGAGGTAAAGAGGAACCGAACACACACAAATAATGTAAATAAGACATGAGTCCTCATACAAACAACTGGAGGTAAAGAGGAACCGAACAAACACAAATAATGTAAATAAGACATGAGCCCTCATACTGTAAACAACTGGAGGTAAAGAGGAACCGAACACACACAAATAATGTAAATAAGACATAAGTCCTCATACAAACAACTGGAGGTAAAGAGGAACCGAACAAACACAAATAATGTTAATAAGACATGAGTCCTCATACAAACAACTGGAGGTAAAGAGGAACCGAACACACACAAATAATGTAAATAAGACATGAGTCCTCATACAAACAACTGGAGGTAAAGAGGAACCGAACAAACAGAAATAACGTTAATAAGACATGAGCCCTCATACTGTAAACAACTGGAGGTAAAGAGGGAACGAACAAACACAAATAATGTAAATAAGACATGAGTCCTCATACAAACAACTGGAGGTAAAGAGGAACCGAACAAACAGAAATAACGTTAATAAGACATGAGCCCTCATACTGTAAACAACTGGAGGTAAAGATGAACAGAATCTCGTTTTTATGCGGAAATCGTAACGAACATCACAACACGGAACTCAGAATGCGCTTAAACATAATAATTGTTTATTTATATATCACACGCACATATACCCCATGTGTAAGTGATAGATAGAGAAATTCATTAGTCACAAAATCCGAGTAAGGAAGCATGTCTTAGTTGGTTTTGAAATTGGGTTTCTGTAAAGTATATCAAAACAACCCTAGCTATACAGTACACGGTTGGTGTCGGGAATAATCGGCATCAGGTTGCGCTCATGGTGTACAGACCGTAAGGCCATTTAATATACAGCCAAGCCTGCCTTAAGTGACCTTTCATGCAATATATATTGTACGTTAAAAGGGAAGGAGTGTAATAAATAATTCAGGCTTGTCACGTTAAACGAGAAGAGAGAAATATATAATTAAGGGTTTCGACTTTAAATGGAAAGGGGCAACTATATAATAATGCGATTTTACGGTAAACGGGAGATGGAAATATATAATTTAGGGTATTTTTAACTTTAAACTGGAAGAGGGAATTAGATAATTAAGGATTTTTCGTTAAACAGGAAGGTAGATATATATAATTAAGGGTTTTTAATTTAAACTTGACGGGGGGTGTATATTTAAGGTTTTTCACGTTCAATAATAAGGTTTCAGCGCAGAAGCAAACCAGCATAACAGCAAATGTTTATGGCGTTTATTTATTTATTAATTTTTTGCATTGAGCAAGGGGAATAACATTAAATCTTTCCCAGTAAGCAATATTTCTCTTGCGTCATTAGTTTATTTGTCATTAACTATAAACAAAATGTACTTTCGCTAGATTAGCCAGATAAACAGAAAATAAAACACATTATTTCTACAAGAGTTGACGGCTCAGAAAAATAGTGATGTTATATATTGTCTTTACAATGGCGTTTTTTTATTGGTATTATAAATATACGTTTACATTGCTATCAATGAAGTTGTATACTTTGAATTATGTTTCAAAGTTTGTCTTTGTAGTTTTAAGATGTTGATAAATCGTGTTTAGGAGCGGTAAGTGTTTTTGTTAGTAACATGTATGGTATCGTTTTTCGTTTCACATGAAATGCGTGTTACCTTTACATAAGATGCAGTCAGATTAATTGCTTCAGAACCAGGATTATATTCTGACCTTGTATATTTTCATTTCCTATATTCATGATATACGAACGACCTGGAATTTTTACAGACAATACAATAAACGTGTCACGAAGAACAACAATGTCGCTTCTTTGATTCTATGCTACCGAAAAGTGTTGTAATATTGATATATTTGAGAAACGTTTATAGATATTAAAGGGGAAATCAAAAGTCATAAATCGAAGAAGGGGAGATAATGCAAGAGTCACAGTAAATGGGATAGACAATGATATACAAAATACTTACACAGAAAACTAAAGATGGAGCAGCATACTTATATCTGACGAGACTTCATTAAGAAAATAAAATTAAACAAATGACACAACCAATTGTCACGTCAAATCTGGAACACAAACCGACCACAATACATGACCTTGAAATTCCCGATCCTGATTTGAGACAGACACAACAAGTTGACGGGGTTAAACAATTTCACTGGATCCCAACCTTTCCTATCTCGATAATTCGATCTCAAACACTTTAGAGATATACACAAACAATGAACCATATGCACTGATTCGCTTCCACCAAAAAGATCACACATTTTTCAATGGATATTTCTTTTCCTCTGCCAATGGTTAAAAGTTTATTGCTGCACGAACTAATTCAGAAAATAACAGATATCAAGGTCGAGAATATATTGAGCTGGATTCGACCTCAGGTTGTAGTATTTCTGATATTGTCTGTTTTTTTGTTCAATTTTTTCTTTACAATTGTAAGGAAGGCAGCAATGACTCTGTTGTATATAGAAACAATATACATACGGCGTACATGATTATTCATTTAATAGCATTGTATCTTCTAATCTATTAATAGGACTGCCTATCCATAAGCTAATAACTGCTAGGCATAGGGCAACCAATAGTCAATCAGCCTAATGGGATGTTGAGATTTAAATCAAAAGATTCGAATATATATATACACTGGAGAACTAGCTGTTTATGTTGTAATATCATAAAATATACCTTTGAGTAGAATTTAAAATTTTCATATTGTAAACAATGCTTTAATTATTAAAACTGTGGTTCATTCCTCTTTATGTACAAATAAACAGGATATTGTTCTACTGTTTAGACAATTTGGTTTCTCGTCCATTGACCGGATTAAGATGATCTGGTTTTCAAATCTTTTGACTTTGAACTTTCCCTATGAAGTTTAACCCAGAAAAGTACCCACTGACATTCTGACTGAATGCTTTTGGGTATATCATATTTAGCTTGGAGGAGGATTTTTCTTTCTTTCGGTAATTGAGTATTATCACAAGGAAGTAACAAAGAAATGCTAGATAACAAAAAATGAAGTGTTGTCAGGTTTAAGTAAAACTCAAATGCTTCACACTTGTAAGTATCCATAGGATGAACACTTAATAAAATGAAAAACGAAAAATTGTGGTTAATAAAGGGTCAAGAATTATGATGGTTAGACACAGTTGGATCTAATAATGATGGACACTACAATCCTATCATACATAAACAGTCCATAGTATTCAATTGTCTAAGGACAACTTATCTGGTATCTGTCTTAACTGTCCGTTACTGTACTTAAATGACAATCTCTTTGGTAATACGGTTAGCGTCTTCGATTTTAGATTGATGTTTGTGATACTTATCAAAATAAATGACAGCTGTTGTTGTCATGGAAGCATGTTGTACTAATATGTCTTGTGTCTACAAAGAACAAACATCATATTCATGCAATTTTAAATAAGGGTAATAACAAAATTACCGAACTCCGAACAATATTACAAAGGGAAAGTCATCAGTATATAAACAGACAAAATCAGTCAACAACCGGAAAACTGTGAAAACCGTAATGACCCTGACTTGGTACAGGCATTTCTAAAGAAATGGTGGGTTGAATCAGATTTTAAAGCGCCAAACCCCCCCTTTCATTACGGCTCAAAGTTTCCAGCTGTCACTATAACAGTATTTATAACAACACTTGAACAAAACAGGTAAAACAGTTGTCAAAGTAGCACTAAGCTGTTATGCTCAGCAATTCGACCAATATTAACAAAACGGACAACCCTCACCTCAAACAGTTCAACACAAAACGACAACAGGATATGGCACTGGAAATCCAGATCCTGGACTGGGAAAGGCACAAACATGTGGCGGGCTTCAACCAGTTTTGCTATTGTTTTGCTATTGAATTTTAACATTAAGTGAGTTGTCGTCATCCCATACTACGAGACTGAGGAACATAGCGTTTTCCGTAGGATGACGGGTTTACAAAGGACTCATGGCAAAATGATCTAGAATACATTTCTCTATTTAACATTGCTTTTCATTTTCCATAGTGCTTTGCAACAACAATGAACTAAAAAAAACTAATTGAACTCGTGTTTAAAATGAGATGTGTCAAAGTAATTGGAAATGTCATGAGTACGATATATATGCATATTATCATCCAATATGTCAACGGTCATCATTAGCGCCAATGTCCAAAGCTGATTGTTGTTTATTGACAAACATGTTCATTATGTTTTAATAATAACGAAAGGTCTATACAAATTTATTTAAGTGGACATGACACGTTTCTGGAATAACCTTTGCCGGGTACACTTATAGTCGTATGATTCGAGAGCCAAATAATGTAAAAGTCTTTCAGAGAAAATAAGCCAGGACTGAAAACTTCGGCTACGATTTCCTTTACATGAGAACGATTAACCTTCGTTTTAGTAAGTACATTATTTAGCAACTGTCACTTTCATCCAAAATATACATGATGAACAATGTCAGTACCAAAGGATGGGACTTTCCAATGCTGATAGGCTAACTTATTTTGCTTAAGCTTAAATATTTGGTTTTCTAGCCTTTCGTCTTTGAGCGTGCCTGATGAAGATAGCTCCAGAAATGCGTCGTGCGCACTGGATCTGATGTATATCTACGTTTTTACTGACATAACTCTGTGTTTTGCTTAGTAAGTGCTAATTACATTTTGATAATGTCAAAGAGAATCCATTGGAAGCGATACGTATAGTATTTATTGCTATAACATGAAAATCTGTGAAAATGTAGATTACAGAACAATCCTGCCCCGAGTGTAACTGTCACGATTGACATTTAATGACGGAAAAGGACAACACTAGATATATTTATAGTGATTGTCTGCACGGTTCTGTCACAAAAACGTTGTTTTATGTGCATCTTGCATGTCAACAAATATTTTAACGAAATTTATTAAGCATTAATTTCAGCATTTTAATGTCGCTAGATGAGATTTCAGGAAGAATCAATGTAATTTATAATGTATAAGTATTGTCATATTGAACATAATTATATACCATTGTTAAGACACTTGCATAATCTCATCATTTCAGATAGACGAGAGGTCTTTGTCAATAAGAGGAATTTGAAGATACCAAAGGGGTAATCAGAATCCGCATAGCGAAGAAGAACAGACAAATCAATGGCCAAAAGAAAAAGTACAAAACGACAAACAACGATCTACAAGACATACACATAAAACTAAACATCGAGTAACACGAACCCCACTAAAAACCGGGGATGAACTCAGGTGCTCCCGAAGGGTAAGCAGTTCCTGTACCACTAGTGGCACCCGCCGTGTTAATCTATTTACACACTCGGTAATAAGTAATAACACTAGCTTACCTCCGCCACTTTCATAGAAGTGCATGTACAAATAAACGTTAGAGAATATCAAAGGAGCAATAAAAAATAGACAATCAAGAGAATCTGACAGCATAAGGTACACAAGGTACAAGACGAAGACAAACATAACAAAAACATAAACAAGCAAACTAAGCGATCATGTATATGTGTGTTAACAGTATCGGTTTTGTCTCTGTTTCTATATTCCTCGAGTAGATCATCTTTATGATAACAACAATCACGATTTTTGACAACAACTATCAAGATTTTTTTATAACAACTATGAAGCTTTTTGATAACAGCGATCACACTTTTTGAAAACAGCGATCGCACTTTTTGATAACAACGATCACACTTTTTTATAACAACTATCAAGCTTTCTGATAGCAACGATCAAGCGTTCTGATAACAACGATCACACTTTTTGATAACAACTATCAAGCTTTTTGATAACAACAATCAAACTTTTTGATAACAACTATCAAACTTTCTGATAACAACGATCAAACTTTCTGAAAACAACTATCAAGCTTTCTGATAACAACGATCACAGTTTTTGATAACAACGATCACACATTTTTATAACAACTATCAAGTTTTCTGATAACAACGATCAAACTTTCTGATAGCAACTATCAAGCTTTCTGATAACAAAGATCAAGCTTTTTGATAACAACGATCAAGCCTTTCTGATAACAACAATCAAGCTTTCTGATAACAACAATCAAACATTTTGATAACAACTATCACAGTTTTTGATAACAACGATCAAACTTTCTGAAAACAACTATCAAGCTTTCTCATAAGAACAATCACAGTTTTTGATAACAATGACCAAACTTTTTGATAACAACGATCACATATTTTTATAACAACTATCAAGCTTTCTGATAACAACGATCACATTTTTTGATAACAACGATCAAGCTTTTTGATAGCAACGATCAAGCTTTTAGATAACAACGATCACACTTTTTGATAACAACAATCAAACGTTTTGATAACATCGATCAAGCTTTTTGATAACAACTATCAAGCTTTTTGATAACAACGATCACAGTTGTTTGATAACAACGATAACAGTTTTTGATAACAACGATCACACTTTTTGATTACAACTATCAAGCTTTTTGATAACAACGATCAAGCTTTTTAATAACAACGATCAAGCTTTTTGATAACAACTACCAAGCTTTTCGATAACAACAATCAAACGTTTTGATAACAACGTTCACAGTTTTTGATAACAACGATCAAGATATTTGATAACAATGATGTGAAAAAAATAAATCATAAATGAGCAGGTCTGAGACTTTATATTGCCAGAGTTGGAAGTTAAAGAGACCACCGATACAGCTTCGTCCGCATCATTTTTGGACTTATACCTCGAATTTGACGACAGTGGTCAACTCAGTACTAAAATTTATGATAAGCGGGACGACTTCAATTTTAAAATCATAAATTTTCCAAATATGTGCAGCAATATACCAGCTTCTCCTGCATATGGTGTTTACATCTCGCAATTGATTCGCTATGCAAGGGGCAGTAGCAATTATTCTGATTTCCTGAAACGTCATCTTCATCTGAGAAACAGGCTACTGGACCAGGGCTATAAAAAGATTCGCCTTATTCGATCTCTTAAAAAGTTTATATTCCGATACCAATATCTTGTCGAAATATATTCCGTCTCTGCAGAAAAAATTATAAGCGATGCATTTTCATATAGTGAAAATGTATAAAGATAAAGAGTCAAATATGTCAAGAATTTTTTTTGTCAATGTGTGACGTAAAAATATTTTTGACATTTACGTCACCGAATATGGTACTGCTTTGACAACTATTTTACCTATTTTGTTCCTGTATTTAAATACTGTTACAGTGACAGCCGGAACCTTTGAACCGTAATGAGAGCGGGAGGTTTGGCGCCTTAAAATCTGATTCAACCCACGATTTCTTTAGAAATGCCTGTACCAAGTCAGGGTCATTACGGTTTTCACAGTTTTCCGGTTGTTGACTGATATTGTCTGTTTATATAATTATGAGTTTTGACTTTCCCTTTGTAAGATTGTTCGGAGTTCGGTAATTTTGTTATTACCTTTATCTTCCGTGGATCGCCTAAAATAAGGTATTTTTTTCCATTGTCACTCTTTCAGGCAACTATGGAGTGCAATGTAAGCATTTATGGTAACTACAAGAATGTAATTAATTAAAAAGGTTATTAAAATTATGATGCCAGATATGAATTTGTGCATGCTTAATTCGTGTACCTAAGGATATAGGCGGAACAATCAGAGGATATAGGCGGAACAATGAGTTGTTTATTATTTCATGAAACGTATGCATTTAAAGAGAATGAAAACACTATATGGATATGTCGACAATAAGATAACACACTACTATGGATATGTCTCCTCTGGTTTGTAGCAACACGAGAAATGGAAATAAATAACTAGCAAACTGTTGGAACAGTTCCGAAGCTCACTCTAGTCTATGTATGATATTAATAATTATAGTATTGATATATGTATTGTACCCTAATACTTCCAAGACTTACAGTGGTAAAATCATTGGTATACTAGTAATGAGCATGGCGTTGATATAAGTAAACAGACGGTACTGCATCTATTAAATCGGTTAATACATTACAATACATTGATTGATAAAGATAACATGATTATTGAATTATTGAATTATGATACGGAGAATTTCATAATGGAGTGATAACTATTAAATCATGTACCACGGAAACAAGAAAGAAATGTAATCTGATTGTAATAGTAATTAATTTTAGTGATTAAAAAAAAAAAAAATCTTTTCAGCTTTAGTAATCCATATTCCCAGCAATGTTAATTCTTGTCCTTTACATATCCACTTTAACCTGATTTTTTGTGAGGAATGGAAGTAAGTGAATGACTTAGTGGATTAAACTTTAGCTATACAATTATTTAATATTTCAATAATTCACAAACGTTTCTAGCTTTGCTTTTAATAAAACAAATATTACTTTGATATTAATATGCTTTACATTTACCTTGCATCTATTGCTGACGATGGTTCCCAGGGCTCAAACCTAGAGGTGTTCCACCCTTTCCCAGAGGGGGGATAGGGGGAATTTCCCCGATTTGTGTGTGGGGGTGGGGGTCTTATCGTGGACCATGGTGGGCATCGTGTACCGTGTTTGGAGAGTGCCACGCTCCATGCACGATACAGATCTCTTATATGTTTCGTAAAAAAAGTATGTTGTTGTTGATTGTCTACAAGCATATCTTGGTTAAATGTCCTTTATGTTCTAACTGCTCCCTTTTCGTGTTCTGGGAGCATATGGAGTAGGATTGTTTTTCATATTAAACTTCTGTAATAAAGGACGAAGTCCTTATAACGGTAGGCTGTCCGATTTTTCCTTCTATAGTGATAGCCAAATATCTGTTCACCGGAAGTTTACAAAATAGATCAATTGATAATTTAGAAACGCAAAAGAAATATATTTCAATGAAAAATTCCCAATTCTTTAATTATTTACTCTATGCAAAATAGAAATAAACTTGAAATAAAATTCGAATAAAAAAATCTCTTTCTACGAAACTCCCGACGGAAGAGCGGCGTACAGTAGGTAAAATGAACGGAACAGCCATAACAAATCGGCTACAAAATTCATTCAAAATAACTTGTACAGATCATCGTATTATTGAAATTTTAGGACTTCGTCCTTCAAACAGGTTGCCTGTCTCATATTATAATAAAAACGTAAAGATCTACTTTAGTGCCCACAAAGCAAAACGTATTGCTTATAAATAAATTCATAATTAAAGAAATACAAATAATTGTTCTTGTCCTTGCATTGAACTTTGATATATTCCTAGTTGTATTCTGTCATATTGTTTCTAAACACATACAAATATAGACTTAGTTATGTTTTACTTAATGTTGTATATTTGATACCATTATCAATCTTTATTTTCACTGTTCTCCACTCTGTACAAGTAAATCACAATTATTATAATAAATCCCGAAAGGGATCGCTTAATCTTGTTAAAGGGCCTAACAATAGGACAATTCTGATTTGAGATAATTGATTGTATATTAACACTGCAGGCAATGACTCGTCTGGATAGCTTCCATGATATCTGTATCAACAAACAATAATGGCATGAAATTACAGTTCAATTTACATTGAAAGGATTTCTATTCATTTGGGATTTACTTGTTACAGCGAATAGTATGACCATTAGGAAGCATGCCTATCTCAGTCATTAGAATGGGCCTTTATTTACAACTGTTATACTTTCCAGATAAATACATTTTTTAAGGTTTAAATCTTTAAATCTAATTTTCTTGAATATACCTCTGATGAACTTATTAACTATTCAAATGAATATACACAGACACTACATGCTATTCATGGTAGCATTAGGTCAACAAGAACATGTCTGTGACATGATATGGATACGATAAAAACTGCACAAGTCGAACAATACCAGCAAGACCTAATTAGCTCTCTTATGTTAATTGCACAGACATTATATGACAATGGCTGTCTCTCCTCCTACATCCATTTCCTAATGGGCAATAATTCTTACCTAGCAGGAAACACTTATCCTAATTCTTCAATAGAGATGACAATGTTTATTTTTATTTTGCATCATTGCAATAATTACAAACCATTATGTGGTCTTTTATATTAATTACGTAACTAAGTTTCTCATGCTAATGTATATGAGGGTCGTCTTAGTCGTGATCGTAGTAGTTGAATTTAAAACTAACTACGTAAGTTGTGAGATTGATTGATTTATTGGTGCTTAGCGCCAACCTTAGCAGTACTTCAGCTATATCGTTGTCAGTTTGAATCCCGCCCATGGCGAGGTGTACGGTATTATGCGATCAGGTTTGCCCGTGACTTTCAAGAGGTTGGTAGTTTTTTGCGGTAATTTCGGTTTCCTCCATCAATAAGATTGGCCGCCACGATATAATGAAATATTATTTAAAGTGGCACTAAACACCCAACAATACTAATAAGATGATGAAACCTAATATTACTTGTTAATTCGTTTTGAAGGAAAATTTGAATATACCAAAGGGGTAATCAGAAGCCATAAATCGAAGGATAGACAATATAATGGTCAATATAAAAGGGAGAAAAGGACAAACAACGATCTCCAAAACACTACGCAGAAGCCCAAAGATTGGGCAACACGAATCTTACTAGCAAACGGAGGTGAACTCAGGTGCTTCGGAAGGGTAAGCGGTTCCCGCTCCGGATGTGGCACTCGTCATGCTACGAAAATTTGGCTTAAAGTAATACCATTATCATGGTTCAGTATGCATTTTCTGTATAGAATAAAAGACAGATAAAATTATTATTTTATCACATAACAATCAAATTATGAATTTTAGTAAATAATTCCAATGACCATTGTTCCTTTGGTTATTCAATCAGCTCGTCTTTTCTCTCACGTTTTTGTGGTTCTGATGTTTTCGTTTTTAACATATTTACAACATAGATGACCAACATTTTTATTCCTTGTGGCAAGAAATTATATTCACTGTTGTAAATGGACTGACACAAAACCAGTCCTTAACATTTTCAAAATTAAAGTTAAGCAAAAAGAAACTCGAAAAGATTAATGCGCTTGTTGAAAATAAAATGTACAAACATGATAATAAATGGTGTTACCTACATGAACTTAATTTATAGTGGTCTACTTTTGTCAACATGCAAGAAAATAATTAATACATAAGAAACTTTTATTAGAAACTCATGTATATATAATTATATATAGGGGGTAAATCAAAATCTGATGACATATATCTTTAAATAAACTATGTATTTGGTTTATTGCATGGAGACAAGGGGACACAACATTTCATGTTTGTATTGAAAATGTATGTACAAATAATGTCTTTGTCTGTGCTGTTGTGTAATGTCTGTGTTTGTTATGTATATATTTTGAAAATGTCTAAAAAAAATCAAAATTAAAAAAAAAAAAATCTGATATTAAACTAGAAGAATATTTAAAAAGTGAAAGAAATTTCAAAAATCGTCAATTGTTTAGGTGATCATAACTTAGAAATAGAACTAGGCCGTTACAAAAATATTCCACGAAATCATAGACATTGTAAATTTTGTAAAACAGTGGATGACGAATTCCACTTTTTCTTGAATTGTAAAGTTACTGATAATATTAGACCTTCCTTTATTGATTTTATGAAAACAAAATATCCTCACTTTAAGCAACTAGATTCCCTTGAAAAGTTAAAAATCATTCTTAATCCTGATAAAGAAATTTTGCCCAGTGTTTGTAACTACATAAAGCGATGATTAGAAGCGCGAATATGAGGTTCACGTTGGTCAAATCATACAAAACACAATATTGTTTTTATCAAACAGTATTTGTTTATATATATACATTGTCTGTTTAATGTCAGTTTATGTTTGTATGTACATGTATTGCTATACCCAAAAGGGTTTGTATATGCAATAAAGATTTATTAAAAAACAAAAAAACATAGATGACCGAGTTAAGCAAATATTTGTTTACCAGACAATATTATTTTCAATGCTATCATTCCCTCCCTGTGGATTGTGATGAAATATTGGATGCTCTTTAAAGTATTATAATTGTTGTTCTAAGTTTAATGTTTAGATTGTCAAAGGTCGTTTTGAATACCAGAAGCAATTTTATGGAATGAATTACCTGAAAATATACGTATATGTACTAGAGTGCAACTATGTAAGAACAGATACCTGATCGAATATTTCCAGTGAGGTGTAATTATATCTCTTTAATGTACTGTGTATGTTTAATACGTTGTTTTAGGTCCAATAAGTTGATGTTGTTAATTAAATAACTATATATTTTATTGCTTCAGAAATATTGTAATTATCATATCATATGACCACAATGTAAATAAGGGTAATAACAAAATTACCGAACTCCGAACAATCTAACAAAGGGAAAGTCAAAACTCATATGCATATAAACAGACAAAATTAGTCAACAACCGGAAAACTGTGAAAACCGTAATGACACTGACTTGGAACAGGCATTTCTAAAGAAATGTTAGAGAAAAACGAAGGGACAATCAAGAAGGGACAATCCGAATACACTGGCAACATTGGGTACACAAGACACAGTACAAAGACAAATAAAAAAAATACAACACAGAAAACAAAAATGAAAAGAGCAACAAGGACCCCACCAAACACAGGGGGTGAACCCAGGTGTTCACGAAGGGTAAACAGTTCCTGTCTCTAGTTTTATACTAATTGTGTAATCCTGTTTGGATAAGGACATTATTATTAATATTATTATGTTGATCCTTTTTATTAATATACTTTTCAGAAGTTTTATATTTGTCCTTTTAATTACCATTTTGTTTCAGATTTCTTAAGTTACCATGGGTACAATAAAACAATATCAAGTTTATTATCTTCCTCGACACCAATTATTTTCCTCTGCTTCGCGTCGGGTTATAGTTGTTGTCTTGGGGGGTATATACTATTTCTTGTTAAACCTAGCTATAGACATGTATGCCCGAATTGAAAAATTATAAAAAAAACCTATAATGATGGCTTTGAAAAGGCTCAGAAATGTTGCGGGATTTAACCCGTCATTCGATTTTAACCCTTGTCTTTTGAAAATTTGATCTCTAAAGAAAAAACAATTAAAAATCATTACAGATTCGCTTCCACCCTTAAATAGACCACGCAGTATTACAAAATTAATTTCAGCAAAACTATATAGACAGTACTATTGCGTGGAAGTGCATGCTCATATGTAACTATCATCAAAGGAAGTATAAAGCGTTATTCAATGAACATAATACTCCTTAATAATTCTTGTGGTTGAATAAGTTGTTAGTGTTGGATGGAGACAATACGAAAGAGGTAGTCAATTTGACGGCAATTGAAGTAAGTAAGTAAGTAAGTAAGTAAGTAAAACTTTATTTCAATTCGGCATGTAATATAAACACAAACATAAGCTCTCGAGAGCTTTTTACCGAATATAAAAAAAAACACAAATACATCAACATTAAAACAATACAATCAGCATGCAATTACAAAATTAAATGTTTAATACTACCTAGCAATATGATATGAAATAAAATATAAATGTATTCATTCAATTGTTAGTTTGACCTACTAGTGTTACCAACATATTGTCAAATTTGTAGCAAAAACACCTCTATCAGAGACACAATTTAATAGTCTTTACGAATAACATTTCTTTGTTAAAATTTAGATGTTTATCTTTATTAATAACATCGCCATAGAAACATAGATGTGGAATACATGTTTTGATTAAAATTATATTTCTATACTAGGTGAACGTTTTAAATAATTTATGAAAAAAGTATCCTTTCCGTTATCACGTGATTACAGTCATTAAAGCCAGGCATGTTTTCACTGTGTCTGAAACAGACCAACGTTGTGAACGTTAAAACAAATATTAAATATGATGTTGTCACTCCCTAACAATAATAATGATAACCAATTACTGACAGTTGTCTCTTCAAATTTTTTAAGGAGGAAAGTCTCCAATTTATTTGTATATCGTATAGTTCTATAATTGACTAAAATTATAAGAAAATGCTTGTCTTCATTCAAACGTTTCGGCTATGTTTGGTTATGGTGGTTAATCGCCGCTTTCAACAATATTTTAGTTATGTCGTGGCAGTCAGTGTTATTTGCTGATGAAAACCGGAGTACCTGGAGAAAACCATCCGACCTGCAACAAGTCACTGACAAACTTTATCACATAATATTGTATCGAGTGCACATCGCCATGAGTGGGATTCGAACTCACAACTTTAGTGATGATTTATATCAATTGCACAGGTAGTTGTAAATCTACAAAATACCATATGAACACGATTACGATGACCGCTTAACTCTTTCGGTACCAAGGCCTTCATCAGTATTTTATTCCATCAAGTCTGTTACATGATGATACATCTAACGTTTTTAAATACAAATATAACGAAATGCATTCAGTTCAAAATTACGAGAGCGTGAACACGCACATACATATTGATTCTGCAAATATTCTCATATGGTGAAATCTAATGTTTATAGTTTTTGATAATATCGCATACTTAACAGTTGTGTGTGATCGCTAAATTTTGCAATTAATAACTTTATTAGGACCCAATGATGACTTAAGCAAACTATTAATGGTAAATCCAAATAAGTGACCATAGTTTTTTTTTTACCGACTTTTCACAATCATTAAATCAAAATTGCAGCTTACAGAATAGACGAAACACATCGCTTGATGGGCATTGAATGTCTATACCAGATAATAAGCCATTAGATATAAAGGTAAGGGAAATCCCGTGTAGAGAATTATTACAAGATGTTCCTTACAAGCTTAGCTTACAAGAACAAGCAATAATTAAAATTAAGAAAACTACTTTACTAATTGCCTTCGGTAAATCCGACCGCCATGGTTATATTTTGATGGGATCTAAGATAAAGCGAGTGTAAGCCGGTATGATGGTCATAAAACATAAAAACACGATCTACATTTTACATAAACGCTTTGTTAATAACATCAAGTGTGACGCATAAAACGAATGATTGTGATGGATGCATAGCTTGCAGGGGAGATAAGGTTGTTGAAGGCGGTATCAACAAGCAGAAGGACATACAATGCATGTTACATGAGCAAACGAAACCGGACACAAAAGAGATGCTATGATCTACCAAAGATATATATTACCTCATGTATATTTCATGTCTACCAATAATCAATATATATCGATGATTAGTATATTTGATTTGTGCATAATATCACTGTTTTTTGTATATATTTATCATGTTGTCTTAGTGCTTGGGAGGTAATACTACTGACAACGTTTATTACACAGATGTATATCTGGTGATATTGCATACCATATTCTGGCATCACTGATGTTTATTATCATATTAATTTATGCCTCAATATTCAGTTTATACACTTTTGTACTTTCTAACCATTTTTATTGTCTGTCCGTCGTCGATTTTACGTCTGACTGCTTCTTTAGTATCTTCAACCTTTTCTATTACAGGATTGAACATTGCTGATTGAACATTGCTGATTGCTTCTTCGGTTTTCTCTAAGGTCTATTTCACAATGTACATGTATCACTGATGTGTATGAAAATATTGATTCCCGCATCAATATTTAGTGCTTTATATCCCAATAATATTGAAAATTAAAAAGAAATGTATTTTTTGTCTATATAAGAACTGATATTAGCAAAACAACAAGAGAGAATAATCTTGTAATCGTTATGGTGAATTAGAGTGCATAGAAAATGCTTACCATTATTATTAATCTTGGTTTAATGTGTTTTTGAAGTATAATACTGGGTTTTGATTAACTAGAATGTTCAAACGAGTAGATATAATTCAAAATGATGAATTCACTTTTATACCATTGAGAAGTATTGAAATTCAATACAAGGCCTCGAGATACTCGTATTTAATTGACATGTTGCCGTGTTTTGCTCAGGAAAACTGAATGTTATCGTTATAATACTAAGATGTTATGTTTTGTTGGTTATATAAAGCAATTATTTATAATATAGCAAAGTAGCACCTAGCAAACTAACATGAAATTAATTGATATTACTTCAGAAATTTACTGACACTATTACATATGTAACGTGATTGTGTAAGGGTAATTACCATCACGAATAGAATTGTAAAAAAAAATGCAGTACTCAACTATGGTGGTAGGCTTAGTGGAATATACAAGAGTATAGTGTTAGTTTTTTTTTATATATTTTTATCATTGCATATGTAACATGATTGTGTAAGGCTAATTACCATCACGAATATAATTTAAAAAAACCAACGTGCTTCACGTGGCTATGGTGGTGGGTTTAGATAGAATATATAAAAGTGTTACATTAGTTTTATGATAATAATAATATATACGTATAAAGGAAAACCTTACCCAGGTATGACTGTATGAAAGGCTTGGATGAAATGGCAAACATTGCTATACCTTAGCATGATTGTAGGATTGAGTTGAATGGAAAGCCTTACGTTACCTATGTATGATGGTATGTTTATTGAATAGAATGGAAAACCTTACTTTTCATTGGTAAATGTGTAGGGCTGAATGAAGTACAACGCATTTTGCCTTTTCTAAGTACGAATGTAGGCTTGGATGGAATGTAACGCTTTGCCTTACCAATGCATAGATATGGTTGTAGGTTTACTGAATCGAATAACAATCCTTATTTTACCTAGGAATGCGTGTAGGCTTGAATGGAATACAAATCCTTGCCTTATCTAGGTTATGATGTAACCTTGGATGGAATGCAACGCTTTGCCTTACCAATGCATATATATGGTTGTAGGTTTACTGAATTGAATGACAATCCTTATTTTACCTAGTAATGCGTGTAGGCTTGAATGGAATACAAATCCTTGCCTTATCTAGGTAATGATGTAGACTTGGATGGAATGCAACGCTTTGCCTTACCAATGCATAGACATGGTTGTAGGTTTACTGAATCGAATGACAATCCTTATTTTACCTAGTAATGCGTGTAGGCTTGAATGGAATACAAATCCTTGCCTTATCTAGGTAATGATGTAGCCTTGGATGGAATGCAACGCTTTGCCTTACCAATGCATAGATATGGTTGTATGTTTACTGAATCGAATGGCAATACTTATTTTACTTAGGAATGCGCGTAGGCTTGAATGGAATACAAATCATTGCCTTATCTAGGTAATGATGTAGCCTTGGATGGAATGCAACGCTTTGCCTTACCAATGCATAGATATGGTTGTAGGTTTACTGAATCGAATGGCAATACTTATTTTACCTAGTAATGCGTGTAGGCTTGAATGGAATACAAATCATTGCCTTATCTAGGTAATGATGTAGCCTTGGATGGAATGCAATGCTTTGCCTTACCAATGCATAGATATGGTTGTATGTTTACTGAATCGAATGACAATCCTTATTGTACCTAATAATGCGCGTAGGCTTGAATGGAATACAAATCCTTGCCTTATCTAGGTAATGATGTAGCCTTGGATGGAATGCAACGCTTTGCCTTACCAATGCATAGATATGGTTGTATGTTTACTGAATCGAATGACAATCCTTATTTTACCTAGTAATGCGTGTATGCTTGAATGTAATACAAGTCCTTGCCTTATCTAGGTAATGATGTAGCCTTGGATGGAATGCAACGCTTTGCCTTACCAATGCATAAATATGGTTGTATGCTTACTGAATCGAATGCCAATCCTTATTTTACCTAGTAATGCGCGTATGCTTGAATGGAATACAAATCCTTGCCTTATCTAGGTAATGATGTAGCCTTGGATGGATTGCAACGCTTTGCCTTACCAATGCATAGATATGGTTGTAGGTTTTCTGAATCGAATAACAATCCTTATTACCTAGGAATGCGTGTAGGCTTGAATGGAATACAAATCCTTGCCTTATCTAGGTAATAATGTAACCATGGATGGAATGCAACGCTTTGCCTTACCAATGCATATATATGGTTGTAGGTTTACTGAATCGAATGACAATCCTTATTTTACCTAGTAATGCGTGTAGGCTTGAATGGAATATAAATCCTTGTCTTATCTAGGTAATGATGTAGACTTGGATGGCATGCAACGCTTTGCCTTACCAATGCATAGACATGGATGTAGGTTTACTGAATCGAATGACAATCCTTATTTTACCTAGTAATGCGTGTAGGCTTGAATGGAATACAAATCCTTGCCTTATCTAGGTAACGATGTAGCCTTGGATGGAATGCAACGATTTGCCTTACCAATGCATAGATATGGTTGTATGTTTACTGAATCGAATGACAATCCTTATTTTACCTAGTAATGCGCGTATGCTTGAATGTAATACAAGTCCTTGCCTTATCTAGGTAATGATGTAGCCTTGGATGGAATGCAACGCTTTGCCTTACCAATGCATATATATGGTTGTATGTTTACTGAATCGAATGACAATCCTTATTTTACCTAGTAATGCGTGTATGCTTGAATGTAATACAAGTCCTTGCCTTATCTAGGTAATGATGTAGCCTTGGATGGAATGCAACGCTTTGCCTTACCAATGCATAAATATGGTTGTATGCTTACTGAATCGAATGCCAATCCTTATTTTACCTAGTAATGCGCGTATGCTTGAATGGAATACAAATCCTTGCCTTATCTAGGTAATGATGTAGCCTTGGATGGAATGCAACGCTTTGCCTTACCAATGCATAGATATGGTTGTAGGTTTTCTGAATCGAATAACAATCCTTATTACCTAGGAATGCGTGTAGGCTTGAATGGAATACAAATCCTTGCCTTATCTAGGTAATAATGTAACCATGGATGGAATGCAACGCTTTGCCTTACCAATGCATATATATGGTTGTAGGTTTACTGAATCGAATGACAATCCTTAATTTACCTAGTAATGCGTGTAGGCTTGAATGGAATATAAATCCTTGCCTTATCTAGGTAATGATGTAGACTTGGATGGCATGCAACGCTTTGCCTTACCAATGCATAGACATGGATGTAGGTTTACTGAATCGAATGACAATCCTTATTTTACCTAGTAATGCGTGTAGGCTTGAATGGAATACAAATCCTTGCCTTATCTAGGTAACGATGTAGCCTTGGATGGAATGCAACGATTTGCCTTACCAATGCATAGATATGGTTGTATGTTTACTGAATCGAATGACAATCCTTATTTTACCTAGTAATGCGCGTATGCTTGAATGTAATACAAGTCCTTGCCTTATCTAGGTAATGATGTAGCCTTGGATGGAATGCAACGCTTTGCCTTACCAATGCATAGATATGGTTGTATGTTTACTGAATCGAATGACAATCCTTATTTTACCTAGTAATGCGCGTAGGCTTGAATGGAATACAAATCCTAGCCTTATCTAGGTAATGATGTAGCCTTGGATGGAATGCAACGCTTTGCCTTACCAATGCATAGATATGGTTGTATGTTTACTGAATCGAATGACAATCCTTATTTTAACTAGTAATGCGTGTAGGCTTGAATGGAATACAAATCCTTGCCTTATCTTGGTAATGATGTAGCTTGGATGGAATGCAACGCCTTGCCTTACCAATGCATAGATATGGTTGTAGGTTTACTGAATCGAATGACAATCCTTATTTTACCTAGTAATGCGCGTATGCTTGAATGGAATACAAATCCTTGCCTTATCTAGGTAATGAGGTAGCATGGATGGAATGCAACACTTTGCCTTACCAATGCATATATATGGTTGTAGGTTTAGTGAATCGAATGACAATCCCTATTTTACCTAGGAATGCGTGTATGCTTGAATGGAATACAAATCCTTGCCTTATCTAGGTAATGATGTAGCTTGGATGGAATGCAACGCTTTGCCTTACCAATGCATAGATATGGTTGTAGGTTTACTGAATCGAATGACAATCCTTATTTTACCAAGTAATGTGCGTAGGCTTGAATGGAATACAAATCATTGCCTTATCTAGGTAATGAGGTAGCTTGGATGGAATGCAACGCTTTGCCTTACCAATGCATAGATATGGTTGTATGTTTACTGAATCGAATGACAATCCTTATTGTACCTAATAATGCGCGTAGGCTTGAATGGAATACAAATCCTAGCCTTTTCTAGGTAATGATGTAGCCTTGGATGGAATGCAACGCTTTGCCTTACCAATGCATAGATATTGTTGTATGTTTACTGAATCGAATGACAATCTTATTTTACCTAGTAATGCGTGTATGCTTGAATGTAATACAAGTCCTTGCCTTATCTAGGTAATGATGTAGCCTTGGATGGAATGCAACGCTTTGCCTTACCAATGCATACATATGGTTGTATGTTTACTGAATCGAAAGCCAATCCTTATTTTACCTAGTAATGCGCGTAGGCTTGAATGGAATACAAATCCTTGCCTTATCTAGGTAATGAGGTAGCATGGATGGAATGCAACACTTTGCCTTACCAATGCATATATATGGTTGTAGGTTTAGTGAATCGAATGACAATCCTTATTTTACCTATGAATGCGTGTATGCTTGAATGGAATACAAATCCTTGCCTTATCTAGGTAATGATGTAGCTTGGATGGAATGCAACGCTTTGCCTTACCAATGAATGCATATATATGGTTGCATGTTTACTGAATCGAATGACAATCCTTATTTTACCAAGTAATGCGCGTAGGCTTGAATGGAATACAAATCCTAGCCTTATCTAGGTAATGAGGTAGCTTGGATGGAATGCAACGCTTTGCCTTACCAATGCATAGATATGGTTGTAGGTTTACTGAATCGAATGACAATCCTTATTTTACCTAGTAATGCGTGTATGCTTGAATGTAATACAAGTCCTTGCCTTATCTAGGTAATGATGTAGCCTTGGATGGAATGCAACGCTTTGCCTTACCAATGCATAGATATGGTTGTATGTTTACTGAATCGAATGACAATCCTTATTGTACCTAATAATGCGCGTAGGCTTGAATGGAATACAAGTCCTTGCCTTATCTAGGTAATGATGTAGCCTTGGATGGAATGCAACGCTTTGCCTTACCAATGCATAGATATGGTTGTAGGTTTACTGAATCGAATGACAATCCTTATTTTACTTAGGAATGCACGTAGGCTTGAATGGAATACAAATCCTTGCCTTATCTAGGTAATAATGTAGCCTTGGATGGAATGCAACGGTTTGCCTTACCAATGCATAGATATGGTTGTAGGTTTACTGAATCGAATGGCAATACTTATTTTACCTAGTAATGCGTGTAGGCTTGAATGGAATACAAATCATTGCCTTATCTAGGTAATGATGTAGCCTTGGATGGAATGCAACGCTTTGCCTTACCAATGCATAGATATGGTTGTATGTTTACTGAATCGAAAGACAATACTTATTGTACCTAATAATGCGCGTAAGCTTGAATGGAATACAAATCCTAGCCTTATCTAGGTAATGCTGTAGCCTTGGATGGAATACAACGCTTTGCCTTTCCAATGCATAGATATGGTTGTATGTTTACTGAATTGAATGGCAATCCTTATTTTACCTAGTAATGCGCGTAGGCTTGAATGGAATACAAATCCTAGCCTTATCTAGGTAATGATGTAGCCTTGGATGGAGTGCAACGCTTTGCCTTACCAATGCATAGATATGGTTGTATGTTTACTGAATCGAATGACAATCCTTATTTTACCTAGTAATGCGTGTATGCTTGAATGTAATACAAGTCCTTGCCTTATCTAGGTAATGATGTAGCCTTGGATGGAATGCAACGCTTTGCCTTACCAATGCATATATATGGTTGTATGTTTACTGAATCGAATGACAATCCTTATTGTACCTTATAATGCGCGTAGGCTTGAATGGAATACAAATCCTAGCCTTATCTAGGTAATGATGTAGCCTTGGATGGAATGCAACGCTTTGCCTTACCAATGCATGGATATTGTTGTATGTTTACTGAATCGAATGACAATCTTATTTTACCTAGGAATGCGTGTATGCTTGAATGTAATACAAGTCCTTGCCTTATCTAGGTAATGATGTAGCCTTGGATGGAATGCAATGCTTTGCCTTACCAATGCATAAATATGGTTGTATGTTTACTGAATCGAAAGCCAATCCTTATTTTACCTAGTAATGCGCGTAGGCTTGAATGGAATACAAATCCTTGCCTTATCTAGGTAATAATGTAGCTTGGATGGAATGCAACGCTTTGCCTTACCAATGCATAGATATGGTTGTAGGTTTACTGAATCGAATGAAAATCCTTATTTTACCTAGGAATGCGTGTAGGCTTGAATGGAATACAAGTCCTTGCCTTATCTAGGTAATGATGTAGCCTTGGATGGAATGCAACGCTTTGCCTTACCAATGCATAGATATGGTTGTAGGTTTACTGAATCGAATGACAATCCTTATTTTACTTAGGAATGCACGTAGGCTTGAATGGAATACAAATCCTTGCCTTATCTAGGTAATGATGTAGCCTTGGATGGAATGCAACGGTTTGCCTTACCAATGCATAGATATGGTTGTAGGTTTACTGAATCGAATGGCAATACTTATTTTACCTAGTAATGCGTGTAGGCTTGAATGGAATACAAATCATTGCCTTATCTAGGTAATGATGTAGCCTTGGATGGAATGCAACGCTTTGCCTTACCAATGCATAGATATGGTTGTATGTTTACTGAATCGAAAGACAATACTTATTGTACCTAATAATGCGCGTAAGCTTGAATGGAATACAAATCCTAGCCTTATCTAGGTAATGCAGTAGCCTTGGATGGAATACAACGCTTTGCCTTACCAATGCATAGATATGGTTGTATGTTTACTGAATCGAATGACAATCCTTATTTTACCTAGTAATGCGCGTAGGCTTGAATGGAATACAAATCCTAGCCTTATCTAGGTAATGATGTAGCCTTGGATGGAGTGCAACGCTTTGCCTTACCAATGCATAGATATGGTTGTATGTTTACTGAATCGAATGACAATCCTTATTTTACCTAGTAATGCGTGTATGCTTGAATGTAATACAAGTCCTTGCCTTATCTAGGTAATGATGTAGCCTTGGATGGAATGCAACGCTTTGCCTTACCAATGCATAACTATGGTTGTATGTTTACTGAATCGAATGACAATCCTTATTTTACCTAATAATGCGCGTAGGCTTGAATGGAATACAAATCCTAGCCTTATCTAGGTAATGATGTAACCTTGGATGGAGTGCAACGCTTTGCCTTACCAATGCATATATATGGTTGTAGGTTTACTGAATCGAATAACAATCCTTATTTTAACTAGGAATGCGTGTAGGCTTGAATGGAATACAAATCCTTGCCTTATCTAGGTAATGATGTAGCTTGGATGGAATGCAACGCTTTGCCTTACCAATGCATAGATATTGTTGTATGTTTACTGAATCGAATGACAATCTTATTTTACCTAGTAATGCGTGTATGCTTGAATGTAATACAAGTCCTTGCCTTATCTAGGTAATGATGTAGCCTTGGATGGAATGCAACGCTTTGCCTTACCAATGCATAAATATGGTTGTATGTTTACTGAATCTAAAGCCAATCCTTATTTTACCTTGTAATGCGCGTAGGCTTGAATGGAATACAAATCCTTGCCTTATCTAGGTAATGAGGTAGCATGGATGGAATGCAACACTTTGCCTTACCAATGCATATATATGGTTGTAGGTTTAGTGAATCGAATGACAATCCTTATTTTACCTAGGAATGCGTGTATGCTTGAATGGAATACAAATCCTTGCCTTATCTAGGTAATGATGTAGCTTGGATGGAATGCAACGCTTTGCCTTACCAATGAATGCATATATATGGTTGCATGTTTACTGAATCGAATGACAATCCTTATTTTACCAAGTAATGCGCGTAGGCTTGAATGGAATACAAATCCTAGCCTTATCTAGGTAATGAGGTAGCTTGGATGGAATGCAACGCTTTGCCTTACCAATGCATAGATATGGTTGTAGGTTTACTGAATCGAATGACAATCCTTATTTTACCTAGGAATGCGTGTAGGCTTGAATGGAATACAAGTCCTTGCCTTATCTAGGTAATGATGTAGCCTTGGATGGAATGCAACGCTTTCCCTTACCAATGCATAGATATGGTTGTAGGTTTACTGAATCGAATGACAATCCTTATTTTATTTAGGAATGCACGTAGGCTTGAATGGAATACAAATCCTTGCCTTATCTAGGTAATGATGTAGCCTTGGATGGAATGCAACGGTTTTCCTTACCAATGCATAGATATGGTTGTAGGTTTACTGAATCGAATGGCAATACTTATTTTACCTAGTAATGCGTGTAGGCTTGAATGGAATACAAATCATTGCCTTATCTAGGTAATGATGTAGCCTTGGATGGAATGCAACGCTTTGCCTTACCAATGCATACATATGGTTGTATGTTTACTGAATCGAATGACAATCCTTATTGTACCTAATAATGCGCGTAGGCTTGAATGGAATACAAATCCTTGCCTTATCTAGGTAATGATGTAGCTTTGGATGGAATGCAACGGTTTGCCTTACCAATGCATAGATATGGTTGTAGGTTTACTGAATCAAATGGCAATACTTATTTTACCTAGTAATGCGTGTAGGCTTGAATGGAATACAAATCATTGCCTTATCTAGGTAATGATGTAGCCTTGGATGGAATGCAACGCTTTGCCTTACCAATGCATAGATATGGTTGTATGTTTACTGAATCGAAAGACAATACTTATTTTACCTAATAATGCGCGTAAGCTTGAATGGAATACAAATCCTAGCCTTATCTAGGTAATGCTGTAGCCTTGGATGGAATGCAACGCTTTGCCTTACCAATGCATAGATATGGTTGTATGTTTACTGAATCGAATGACAATCCTTATTTTACCTAGTAATGCGCGTAGGCTTGAATGGAATACAAATCCTAGCCTTATCTAGGTAATGATGTAGCCTTGGATGGAGTGCAACGCTTTGCCTTACCAATGCATAGATATGGTTGTATGTTTACTGAATCGAATGACAATCCTTATTTTCCCTAGTAATGCGTGTATGCTTGAATGTAATACAAGTCCTTGCCTTATCTAGGTAATGATGTAGCCTTGGATGGAATGCAACGCTTTGCCTTACCAATGCATAAATATGGTGTATGTTTACTGAATCGAATGACAATCCTTATTTTACCAAGTAATGCGCGTAGGCTTGAATGGAATACAAATCCTTGCCTTATCTAGGTAATGATGTAGCCTTGGATGGAATGCAACGCTTTGCCTTACCAATGCATAGATATGGTTGTAGGTTTACTGAATCGAATAACAATCCTTATTTTACCTAGGAATGCGTGTAGGCTTGAATGGAATACAAATCCTTGCCTTATCGAGGTAATGATGTAACCATGGATGGAATGCAACGCTTTGCCTTACCAATGCATATATATGGTTGTAGGTTTATTGAATCGAATGACAATCCTTATTTTACCTAGTAATGCGTGTAGGCTTGAATGGAATATAAATCCTTGCCTTATCTAGGTAATGATGTAGACTTGGATGGAATGTTGCTTTGCCTTACCAATGCATAGACACGGTTGTAGGTTTACTGAATCGAATGACAATCCTTATTTTACCTAGTAATGCGTGTATGCTTGAATGGAATACAAATCATTGCCTTATCTAGGTAATGATGTAGCCTTGGATGGAATGCAACGCTTTGCATTACCAATGCATAGATATTGTTGTATGTTTACTGAATCGAATGCCAATCCTTATTTTACCTAGTGATGCGCGTATGCTTGCATGTAATACAAGTCCTTGCCTTATCTAGGTAATGATGTAGCCTTGGATGGAATGCAGCGCTTTGCCTTACCAATTCATAGATATGGTTGTAGGTTTACTGAATCGAATGGCAATCCTTATTTTACCTAGTAATGCGTGTAGGCTTGAATGGAATACAAATCCTTGCCTTATCTAGGTAATGATGTAGCTTGGATGGAATGCAACGCTTTGCCTTACCAATGAATGCATAGATATGGTTGTATGTTTACTGAATCGAATGACAATCCTTATTTTACCTAGTAATGCGCGTAGGCTTGAATGGAATACAAATCCTAGCCTTATCTAGGTAATGATGTAGCCTTGGATGGAATGCAACGCTTTGCCTTACCAATGCATAGATATGGTTGTAGGTTTACTGAATCGAATAACAATCCTTATTTTACCTAGGAATGCGTGTAGGCTTGAATGGAATATAAATCCTTGCCTTTTCTAGGTAATGATGTAGACTTGGATGGAATGCAACGCTTTTCCTTACCAATGCATAAACATGGTTGTAGGTTTACTGAATCGAATGACAATCCTTATTTTACCTAGTAATGCGCGTATGCTTGAATTGAATACAAATCCTTGCCTTATCTAGGTAATGATGTAGCCTTGGATGGAATGCAACGCTTTGCATTACCAATGCATAGATATTGTTGTATGTTTACTGAATCGAATGCCAATCCTTATTTTACCTAGTGATGCGCGTATGCTTGAATGTAATACAAGTCCTTGCCTTATCTAGGTAATGATGTAGCCTTGGATGGAATGCAACGCTTTGCCTTACCAATGCATAGATATGGTTGTATGTTTACTGAATCGAATGACAATCCTTATTTTACCTAGTAATGTCCGTAGGCTTGAATGGAATACAAATCCTAGCCTTATGTAGGTAATGATGTATGCTTGGATGGAATGCAACGCTTTTCCTTACCAATGCATAGATATGGTTGTATGTTTACTGAATCGAATGACAATCCTTATTTCACCTTGTAATGCGCGTAGGCTTGAATGGAATACAAGTCCTTGCCTTATCTAGGTAATGATGTAGCCTTGGATGGAATGCAGCGCTTTGCCTTACCAATGCATGGATATGGTTGTATGTTTACTGAATCGAATGGCAATCCTTATTTTACCTAGTAATGCGTGTAGGCTTGAATGGAATACAAATCCTTTCCTTATCTTGGTAATGATGTAGCTTGGATGGAATGCAACGCTTTGACTTACCAATGCATAGATATGGTTGTGGGTTTACTGAATCGAATGACAATCCTTATTTTACCTAGTAATGCGCGTAGGCTTGAATGGAATACAAATCCTTGCCTTATCTAGGTAATGAGGTAGCATGGATGGAATGCAACGCTTTGCCTTACCAATGCATAGATATTGTTGTAGGTTTACTGAATCGAATGACAATCCTTATTTTACCTAGGAATGCGTGTAGGCTTGAATGGAATACAAATCCTTGCCTTATCTAGGTAATGATGTAGCTTGGATGGAATGCAACGCTTTGCCTTACCAATGAATGCATAGATATGGTTGTATGTTTACTGAATCGAATGACAATCCTTATTTCACCAAGTAATGCGCGTAGGCTTGAATGGAATACAAATCCTTGCCTTATCTAGGTAATGATGTAGCTTGGATGGAATGCAACGCTTTGCCTTACCAATGCATATATATGGTTGTAGGTTTACTGAATCGAATGACAATCCTTATTTTACCTAGGAATGCGTGTAGGCTTGAATGGAATACAAGTCCTTGCCTTATCTAGGTAATGATGTAGCCTTGGATGGAATGCAAGGCTTTGCCTTACCAATGCATAGATATGGTTATATGTTTACTGAATCGAATGACAATCCTTATTTTACCTAGTAATGCGCGTAGGCTTGAATGGAATACAAATACTAGCCTTTTCTAGGTAATGATGTATCCTTGGATGGAATGCAACGCTTTGCCTTACCAATGCATATACATGGTGGTAGGTTTAGATGGAATATGCAAGAGTATACTGTTAGCTTTATTAGATATTTGTATTATTGCATGTGTAACATGATGGTGTAAGGCTAATATGATTGTGTAAGGGTAATTGCTATCACGAATAGAAAAAAAGATGTCCTATTTTTCTATGGTGTTAGGTTTAGAAGGAATATACAAGAGAGCTACCCTTATTTAGTTTAATGAGAATAACAATACATATCTATAAAGGAAAACCTCACCTAGGTATGCCTGTAGGCTTGGATGGAAAGGCAAGTATTGCTTTACCTAAGCGTGATTGCAGGTTTGAGTTCAATGGAAACCCTTACGTTGCCTATGTTTGATTGTTGGTATAGATTTTCTGAATGAAATGAAAAGTTTTCCTTTCCTTGAAAATGGTTGTAGGGTTGAATGAAATACAAATCATTGCTTTATCTGGGTATGAAGGTAGGTTTTGATGGAATCCAAGGCTGGCTTTGCCGTAACTAGATACAGTTGTAGTTGTAGATGGAATGTATTCTGCCTTGTCGAGGTATGGTAGCAAGCTTGGAGAATTGTACATTTTTCTGCTATTCAATAAAGTGAACAATTAAAATACCACTTTTCGCTAGTTCAATTAGTTTTTTCACTCTCACTACAAAGGAACGGAATCCACTGAAGACGTTAAATTAAGAAATACACATTTGTTCCACTGAGTTAAAATTGGCACGTTTTATGTCCATTGCCCAAACTAAAACTGGTGTGCATTAAAGATAAACCACTATATTTATCGTTTTCATATACATTTCATTATTACCTGAGTATTTTGGAAGTTTAATTACAAGTATGCAAATATGCAGGTGCTTTGTCGAAGTCATTTATGTGCATACCTTGTATTATATTGTGTCTTTGTACAGACAGTTAAAGTCCATATCATAATGAAATAATAATAATTATTATTGTATTTTCAAGTGTTCAAATCAATATAAATTGAATAAAATCTGGAATTGGATTTGTAGAAACAATACTGTTTTCTTTTTATCGTATTTAGTTGAACAAATGTGACATTTAATATTTGTTCTTTGTTTGTTTATTTGTTTGGTGATTGAATCGTGCTCTTTTCCAACATGCACTTTTATAATGCAATCAAAAGATGTGTTCTTTGGATAGGAAATGACATTATGTCTGATTAACAAATAGTTTTATAACGAAAAGAAATTCAGCAACAAATTTACGAAATAATTGAAACGTCAATGTTTACATGTTCTGTATAACGTATTAATTGTATCGCTTTGTCAAGTCAAAACAATCTTTCTTTTTTTTAAGATGAATACGTATGAAGCGTAGACTTGTGTCAGATTCATTTACATATAAAGTAGGTACGAAATATGTTCCGTGTCCTATGTTATATATATATATATATATATATATATATATATATATATATATATCAACTGACTGAATGATTATTAAAAGTAAATTACTCCCCTGACATAGAGGACATATTTGTGCTTAGCGTATTATAGTTTGCAGTATATTAAAGTTGTCTTAATCATTTCCTATCCGAGTGAAATTGAAAGAATTGTTTAAAATGGGAAAGTTTCAAATATATTTAGAAGCAAATATACACAGTTTGTCTTGCCAATCATATTAATTTACGTTTGTAGTGGAATTAACCATTGCAATATTTGATTACTGACCATGGCCGCTTTGGGCTGGCTGGCCTTTGGCGTTATTGTTTTCGCAGACTTTTAAATTATTTGGATTTTCAATCATTGACAGGGGCCATCGTAGTCGTGATTGTGTGGTAGTTGGATTTGCAACTACCTATGCACTCAGTGCCTATCACCACTGAAGTTGTAAGTTCGAACTCCGCTCATGGCGAGGTGTACTCGATATAACATTATGTGAAACAGTTTGTCAATGACTTGCGGCAGGTGGGTTATTTTTCTCCGAATACTCCGCTTTCCTCCACCAATAAAACTGACCTCAGCGATACTGAAATATTGTTAAAAGTGGCGTTAAGCACCATAACCCTAACCCCGAATCATGGACATTGAGCACACATGATGATGGTTATACCGTTAATACATGTAACCTGCCCTTTAGGTTCTTGTACGTGCCA
Source organism: Bathymodiolus brooksi (assembly GCA_963680875.1). Classification (NCBI taxonomy): domain Eukaryota; kingdom Metazoa; phylum Mollusca; class Bivalvia; order Mytilida; family Modiolidae; genus Bathymodiolus; species Bathymodiolus brooksi. Next base: position 81,698,538 of record OY804590.1, read on the forward strand.
TGAAGACAGTAATCCAGCACTCTGGAAAAAATGTTCCATCGATAGATTACCATTATATATGATAGACTCAGATCGACATCCAATCTCTAATCTACGTCCACTCCTCAAATCGGCGTCCACTGACGCCATTATCTCAAATCACGTTCCAATTTTAGGATATTCTCAAATCGGCGTCCTGTCCAAACTCGCATATTTATAGGCCCGTATACACGATCAAAGTTTGCCATAAAAAATAATTGTAACGACAGGGTTGTTTTTTTAATCTGTTTTTTGTTTTTTGTTTTTTGTTTTTGTTTTGCGTGTGTGTATTTTTAAGCATTTTCCCATTCTTTAATATTATCAATAGGGGTAGAATCTACTTTGGCGGATGTCAGATATTGTAATAAATAAAGCGCATGACCCACAACCTTTCATTTTGTTACCAACAAAAGGATTAGGTTTAGGGATAGGGTTATGGTTAAAGTTAGGGTAAGGGTTAAGGTTAGGGTTAGGGTTAGGTTTAGGGTTAAGGTTAAGGTTAGGGTTAGGGTTAAGGTTAGGGCTAAGGTTAGGGTTCAGGTTAAGGTTAGGGTTAGTATTAAGGTTAGCGCTAGGGTTATGATTAAGGTTAGGGTTAGGGTTAAATATAAGGTTAAGGTTAGGGTTCGGGTTAGGGTCCGCTAAAGTAGAAGTACTCCTAAACACAATATGACTTTATCTACAGTAACTATAAAATACATAGGCATTCTTGTCATCAAGAACCCCTCATCTGGAATCTGGTCTTGTCCCTTTTCCATCATTGTTTCAAAAAACGGGTGTGACGTCATTTGAAGTATACGTCAGTGACGTCATTGGACGTCGATTTGAGAAAGTGAAAAACGGCCACATATTTGAGAATTGGACGCCGATTTGAGGATTGGACGTCGATTAGAGATTGAACGTCGGTCTGAGTCTTACATATATATCAAAGTTGTAATGTACATTTCCATTGATTGTAATTGTGTCTTCAACCATGACGTGTTTGAAGCCGAGTACATCATATATAAAAAAAATTGCTTCACAAATAAGGTAACTTCCTGAAACATGGTAAAATAATTGTCATTGATACATTAAAACAATTATAAGACACCATTTTAATTTGGTTTCTTCTTTCTTAAATTCGTACACAAGAACCAATTATATAGAAAACAATTTCAATCATGGCCGACATTCACTAATTATACTGACAATGACATATTTGATAGAACTAGGTTGATCCTGCTTGTTGGGCGTCTAATTCAATCATACAACGGTATATCATTACCAATATAAGGCCATAAGCAATAAATTTTATATATATTTTTTTTTAATTCAATTTCCAGGGAGACATTGACAGAAATGACATCTCCACTAATACAAACAATTGTCATGACATAGTGCAGAAATAGCCGTAATGTCATCCCTTGACAATAATTAACCCTGTTGTCATGCCATCAGGTTATTCTGTAAACCTTTTGTCATGGCGTGACAGCAAGTTAATTTACTCCTAGTGTCATTTCATGGGAACATAATGTCAGCCACGACAACAAGTAAATGCTATCCTAATATCATACAATATCAAGTAAGCATATTACCATGTCATGGAATCAAGTAATTGTAATTATAATGTGATGTTATGCCAATGAGTAATTATATCTAAGGTAATGTCATGGCAAAGGGCAATTGTAATCTTAATATCATGTTGTGGCTAATTGTAATCCTAATGTCATGTCGTGAGTAATTATAATCCTTATAATCCTAATGTTATGTTGCCGGTAATTTTAATCCTAATCTTACATCGTGGGTAATTGTAATCCTAATGTCATGTCGTGGGTAATTGTAATCACAATGTCATGTCGTGGGTAATTGTAATCTTAATGTCGTGTCGTGGGTAATTATAATCACAATGTCATGTCGTGGATAATTGTAATCTTAATGTCATGTCGTGGGTAATTTTAATCCTAATGTCATGTCATGTGTAATAGTAATCATAATGTCATGTCGTGGATAATTGTAATCCTAATGTCATGTCGTGGATAATTGTAATGTTAATGATATGTCATGGCAAAATATAATTATAATCCTAATGTCATGTCGTGGGTAATTGTAATCTTAATGTTATGTCTGGGTAATTGTAATCTTAATGTCATGTCGTGGATAATTGTAATCCTAATGTCATGTCGTGGTAATTGTAATATTAATGTCATGTCGTGGGTAACTGTAATCATAATGTTATGTCGTGGGTAATTGTAATCTTAATGTCAGGTCATGGCAAAATACAATTGTAATCTTATGTCATATCGTCGGTAATTGTAATCCTAATGTCATATCGTGGGTAATTGTAATCCTAATGGTATGTCGTGGGTAATTGTAATATTAATGTCATGTCGTGGGAAATTGTAATCTTAATGTCATGTCGTGGGCATTTGTAATATTAATGTCATGTCGTGGGTAATTGTAATCCGAATGCTATGTCGTGGGTAATTGTAATCTTAATGTCATGTCATGGCAACATGTAATTATGATCTTAATGCTATGTCTTTCCAAGAATATGTTAATGAAATATCATGCCACGGCAACAGTTACATAACGGGTAAACCGGTATAATGAAATATTTAATTTTTCAGCCATAATTAGAGGCCGTTCGCATTTATAAGTATACATATGATTAGCGTTGATCTAAATGTGATGCAACGCATGGAATCTATAGGAATTATAAGTGTTATCAGTCTCTTTGTTCCTTTCATCTATTTTTGTATGCTGTTTCTCTTTTAATGTTTAAACAGTAATCACCAATATCAGATGTAGCTGGCTTTGACAGCAATACTCCATATAAATTACATCAATTGGAATTAAACAAATTCAAGAATTTATTTAGCGAATAATACTTTCCCGATAGCTTCGCATTAAGCTAAGATAAAAACGTCATTTTGAGACTTGATCCCTGTGATGGAATTCGTTGCACTCTTAAGTCGCTTTCTGCATTAAAAATGCAGCTTTATCTTTGAAACAGACTGCTTTATAATGAGACAAAATAACCAGTGAATGTTTAAAATAATTGGAATGTCAAGTGTGTTAGGATATGTATGTCGTATTAATTATTTTCTATTTTCAGAAATTAAATGAAATCACGTTAAAATCCGAAGTGTTTATCAGACATAATTCAGACCAAAACTAGTGAAGTTAATCTAATCAGACGAAGTATTGTCTAGTTGTAAGCACATTAGACGGTTAATTAATCTCACAGATTATATATGAGTACATCTATGATATCACTCTTTTATTTTAGTGTAATTGACTGAAGCAGGAACGCAATGCTACAGAGTAATGTCTGATAATGTTATCATGCTTGCTCCAAGGGATATAAATATGATGTAATGTCTGTCTCCCCTTGTATGTACAGTTCATTTAACAAAGGAAATTCACCTTTTGTTCAGGGCTCATGTCTTATTTACGTTATTTGTGTTTGTTTGTGTGTAGTGGTGTCCAACACATATTGTGTTGTGGTTTTTGCTTTGTTTGTCTTCGTCTTGTGTATCCTATGTTGTCAGTTTCTCTGGATTGTTTTTGTTTTGTTTGTCTTCGTCTTGTGTATCCTATGTTGTCAGTATCTCTGGATTGTTTTTATTTTGTTTGTCTTCGTCTTGTGTATCCTATGTTGTCAGTTTCTCTGGATTGTTTTTATTTTGTTTGTCTTCGTCTTGTGTATCCTATGTTGCCAGTTTCTCTGGATTGTTTTTATTTTGTTTGTCTTCGTCTTGTGTATCCTATGTTGTCAGTTTCTCTGGATTGTTTTTATTTTGTTTGTCTTCGTCTTGTGTACCCTATGTTGCCAGTTTCTCTGGATTGTTTTTATTTTGTTTGTCTTCGTCTTGTGTATCCTATGTTGTCAGTTTCTCTGGATTGTTTTTGTTTTGTTTGTCTTCGTCTTGTGTACCCTATGTTGTCAGTATCTCTGGATTGTTTTTGTTTTGTTTGTCTTCGTCTTGTGTATCCTATGTTGTCAGTTTCTCTGGATTGTTTTTATTTTGTTTGTCTTCGTCTTGTGTATCCTATGTTGTCAGTTTCTCTGGATTGTTTTTATTTTGTTTGTCTTCGTCTTGTGTATCCTATGTTGTCAGTTTCTCTGGATTGTTTTTATTTTGTTTGTCTTCGTCTTGTGTATCCTATGTTGTCAGTATCTCTGGATTGTTTTTGTTTTGTTTGTCTTCGTCTTGTGTATCCTATGTTGTCAGTTTCTCTGGATTGTTTTTATTTTGTTTGTCTTCGTCTTGTGTATCCTATGTTGTCAGTTTCTCTGGATTGTTTTTATTTTGTTTGTCTTCGTCTTGTGTATCCTATGTTGTCAGTATCTCTGGATTGTTTTTATTTTGTTTGTCTTCGTCTTGTGTATCCTATGTTGCCAGTTTCTCTGGATTGTTTTTGTTTTGTTTGTCTTCGTCTTGTGTATCCTATGTTGTCAGTATCTCTGGATGGTTTTTATTTTGTTTGTCTTCGTCTTGTGTATCCTATGTTGTCAGTATCTCTGGATGGTTTTTATTTTGTTTGTCTTCGTTTTGTGTATCCTATGTTGTCAGTATCTCTGGATGGTTTTTATTTTGTTTGTCTTCGTCTTGTGTATCCTATGTTGTCAGTATCTCTGGATGGTTTTTATTTTGTTTGTCTTCGTCTTGTGTATCCTATGTTGTCAGTATCTCTGGATGGTTTTTATTTTGTTTGTCTTCGTTTTGTGTATCCTATGTTGTCAGTATCTCTGGATGGTTTTTGTTTTGTTTGTCTTCGTTTTGTGTATCCTATGCTGCCTATTTCTCTGAATTGTACATTTTGTTTGCCCCTTCGGTGTTCTCTAATGTTTATGTACAGTTCATCTCACAAAGAGGTTTCACTTTTTGTTCAGCGTGAATCTAAATTAAAAAGTAAACGGGACGCAAATAGGCGTCTTGTGTTTTGGAGATTGCAATATTCTTGCATGCTACATGTCTCAGAAACTAGCAACAGCTTGACAATGGTCGTAGAGGGCCTGTTGCATATCACCATTATTAAGCATACCACTCATCGACCCATTTCTTGTGGATATCAGGTCATTGGCCCATTTTAGCTGTTAGCCGTAATACAACTTAATTGACGCTTTCGAACATTCAATCAATATTTCAAATATTGCGTTGATTATTTTTTTAAATTGTTAAGTCGATAAATGAAGGATCCCGCATCTTGATTTTTCTTGCACGTCACGTCGACTTTTTATATCAATTAATTCTGAATAATATTTAATCGTGTTATTATGTATATATGTCTTAGACTCAAAAGGGAAGAGGGATCATGTCTTATTAACGTTACTTGTGTTTGTTTCCGCAAAGTCGTGTCCAACACATATTGTTTCGTGATTTTGTTATGTTTGTCTTCGTTTTGTGTACCCCATGTTGCCAGGTTCTCTGAATTGTCCACGTGTTTTGTTTATTCCCCTTTGGAATCATCTAACGTTTATTCAGATGTGTGATATATTGTTATTAAGACATAATCTTGAATGCAACACAAGGCATACGTTTACCCACAAAATATTTGAGGTCAATGCACTTTTTCACAACCATAGTGCTTACCGGGCAATAATCATCAATCAACCAATCAATAACTCACTATTTCATACACTGTTGACCACAAACATTAAATCAATTGCATTGTTTTCTTTGACATAATTATTTCATTATCATTCATCAATCTTCAAGTCTAGTTTAAAAGAAAATACACAGCAAATACCATTTTACTTCCGTAGTGAAATATTTGCATAATTACAAGTAATTTATTTGTTTGTTCTCAGTCATTATCACGTTTAATTCAATCTCGTTCCAAGAATTGCCGATAACGACATATTTGTGACGTAGAGAATAAAATGAAAAAAACAAACATTACCATACTGTCGGTATTCTGTCGGTATTGTTTCACTGTCGGTATTGTTTCAAAATCCAATTGAAAAATCGAAGAAAGTAGCAAAATTGATACTCCTTACAAACATACATGACCGCTTACTTTCTTTGCTTTGCATAGAGACTTCAGGAAAGGTGATCAGATTAAACTCGTTTAATGTACCCAAATCTCCTCTCATAGTGAAATGATCCGCTCATGCAAGTGGCTTTAACATATTGTAAAATATTTAATATTCCAAGACGCTAAACAACAATCATCCAATCAATTAATTATTATTATTATACTTCGTGTAAGTTTCTGTAGTGATATTTGGTACTGTAATATTTTGGCATATTACCTGGACAATTAGACACTCAGTATAATAATGATATTAATGTGGTCTCCCCTTCGGTCGGGTAATATGTCTCTCAAACCTGGGTAATATTTTGGCATATTACCTGGACAAGACCATATTATTATATAAATATTAATTATTCTTAGAAATATATTGAAATTATCTCAAAGTAATTTTACACACGCACACAACATACAGCTGAACTACATAGCTTTCTCTTTTCCAGTCTAGTAACCATACATCCAGTCATCTCTTTAACTACCCCTCCAAGATGTACATGGCATTGTATATTTATGATTTTATACTAGATCAACACCATGCTAGGTAATATCATCTGAGCACCTTAAAACGAAACTGTATTGTGTCAGAACAGTTTGAAGATACCAAAGGGGTAATCAAAGAAGGAGAGAAAACGCAATACCAAAAGAAAAGGACAAACAATGATCTATAAAATACTACATAGAAAAGACACGAACATCACTAATCACCAGGGGGACTCAGATGTTCCAGTTATTGACCCCGAAGGAAAACCAATATAAACAGTGCCATGATGAATGAAGCTAAACGTTAAACTATCAGCATAATTCGAATCACAAAATTGTTGGCCTGAGTGGTTATAAGATATAATGACCAACGCCGGAGTGGTTATAAGATATAGTGACCAACGCATAAATCAAACACTAAGACAAGTTTGAAGATACCAAAGGGGTTAATCAGAAGCCGGAAATGTAAAGTCAGACAATGTAATGGCCAGCAAAAAATGGACAAAAAAATAATGGTCGTCAAATACTACACACACAAGTAGCTCCGAATTGAATAACACGTATCCCACAAAAACTAGGGATGAGCTCAAGTAATTAAAGTAGTTCCTGTACGATTAGCGGCAATTGGGCAGCTTCTATTAATCCCACAAATGTCATATTATATGGGCATGCTTTTCTAGACAGTCGGCATTCAAATAGGTACCATTTTGTCCCTTCTAGTCGACTTGCCCCTTTATTCTTATGAAACAGATTTCAGACAAGAAGCTTGCTCTGTCCTTTGATTTCACTTTTCGGTAATTCAGATAATGTCCTTTAAATAAATATATACTTGTTTGGTTACTAACCCATTGAACTTGAACACGACACATTCAGCTAGATATGTTTCATACCTTGACTTATATCTGGAATCGGAGTTTTATCTATCATGACTTGGTTAACCATTTTCAAATATATGTGTCACAAATGTCCACGAATGTATTCCATTTCTCGTAATCGAAATCCCACCCTCCGTTCATCTTACGTGACTTATCACCGGATTTGTGACAATGGTAGCACGACGAGCAAGATTTGCCTATTATTTTGAAACACATGAGTTCACCTTCTGCTCTAAATGTGTTTAAGTAGTTCACTTTTTGGTTTTTTGTGTAGTTTTTTTATGGATCAGTATGATCTTTTGTTTTGGCCATTGCATTGTCTGTCTTTGACGTACTGCTTTTGGTTAAACCCTTTGTAACTTCTTCCTGTCTGATATGAAAATCATGTGGGGAAAACAGTATGCGTAAATAAATACAAATGTAATAAATAAAATATGAAACCCCAACACAAAAATGCATAGCAAAGAGGAACCGATACTTATATTGCAATAAAATTGTATCACAATACAATTTAATGGAAAAACAAAATTTGAGATTACATTCATACATTTAATTAAATCTGACTATATTGTAGGTTTTACCTGGTTTTTTATTTTTCCATTAATTAAGTATCTTGACCTTTGATATTTATTTTCCCTATTTTCTTAATGAAATATATAGTAATACGATTTCAAACTATCATATTCGCATTTGAATATACCTCTACAACGTCTTAGTATTATTGCAAAGACGTCAATAAACGCCATTTACCGCTGAACATACCCCTACAACGTCATAGTATTATTTGTAAAGACTACAATGAACGTCATTTACCTTTGAACATACCCCTACAACGTCTTAGTATTATTTGCAAATGCTACAATAAACGCCATTTACCTTTCAACATACCCCTACAACGTCTTAGTATTATTTGCAGACACTACAGCAAACGCCATTTACCTTTGGACATACCCCTACAATCTTAGTATTAGTTGCAAATGCTACCTTTGAATACAATAAACGTCACGATAGACCTCCACATAGCTATAGACCATTCATTAAGATCAATAATCAATGTGTTTTAGTCACATGAAGACATTAAAAAAAAAAGATTTTTCGCTATGTTTTGAATATTTGTAATAATGGGTTATTTTCTCATGACTCTGATAGCAAAATCATTCAATGTTAATTACATAATTACAAAAAGAAATAAAGAACTGGGATGATATATCTAAATCACAGTAGTGTTAACAGAACAGGATGAGCCCAATGTAGAAAAATTTGTAAATCCCAAAGGGGTAATCAGAATCCGTAGCTAGTTGAATCATATGGGCTACGAGCATAGTTGGTTTACGGGTCCCACCGACATCCACTTCCTATTGTATCAATAAACAAAATGCAACATATTATTTCATATATCGAATAGACAACAGAGGCAAGTTAACTTGAAAACAAAATAAGACACGTTATTTAAGGATTGATCGCAATTTTTTTTCGGTTCATGAAGAAATAACCTCAATCAGGTTGTACACACCGTGTAACCCGAGTTACGCAAGGGTGTGTACAACCTAATTGAGGTTACTTCTTCATGAACCGAACAAAAATTGTTGTCTATTCGATATATGAAATAATATGTTCCATTGTGTTCATCCAAAGGTGCCTCATTTAAAGAACATCACCTGATGATAATTATTTAATTATAAGTACATTTTGACCAATGGTCTTTTTTCTACAAATTTGACCTAAAACAAACCAAACAGCAACGTTCCTATTCCAATGTTTAATGGATAACGAAATAAAAACAGATGCTACACTGTCGGAACAATTCAAAAATCTAATCGTAGAAATCGTAGAAAATAGTCAAAATACATCGCCCTAGTATGCACATACATGACCACCCTCTCTCGTAGCTTGCAGCAAGCTTTGTCAGTGACTTGCGACGGGAGGGTAATTTTCTATACGTACTCCGATTTCCTTTAACAGGCTACTGGACCAGGGCTATACAAAGATTCGCCTTATTCGTTCTCTTAAAAAGTTTATATTCCGATACCAAGATCTTGTCGAAATATTCCGTCTCTGCAGAGACGATAATAAACGATGGATGTTCATATAGTGAAAATGTATAAAGATAAGGAAGTCAACAAAAATGTCAAAAATATTTTTCATCAATGTGTGACGTAAGTGTTTTTGACATTTACTTTCGTAGTTAAAATACTTCAGGTGACTCGGGGTTGTTGATGGAGATCGTTCACGATAGATGTTCCACCCTCCTCACTGAATTTGGTACTGCTTTGACAACTATTTTACCTATTTTGTTCCAGTATTGTTATAAATACTGTTATAGTGACAGCCGGAACCTTTGAGCCGTAATGAAAGTGGGAGGTTTGGCGCTTTAAAATCTGATTCAACCCACCATTTCGTTAGAAATGCCTGTACCAAGTCAGGGTCATTACGGTTTTCACAGTTTTCCGGTTGTTGACTGATTGTGTCTGTTTATATACTTATTGAGTTTTGACTTTCCCTTTGGAAGATTGTTCGGAGTTCGGTAATTTTATTATTACTCTTATTTACCATTAAAACTGACCGCCACGATATAACTTAAATATTGTTCTAATATGACCTCCTTTGTTCGCTTTGTTAACAAACGAGCGAGTTATCCATTCGGTATAGTCTCATGAGCACATGCGCCGATGAATATGACTGACCTTTCCATTGGCAGCATAAATTCTGTGCGACATTTTCCGCAAACGTAAATATAAATTACCGTCTTCCAATCAAAGTATACTACCGTATTTGTATTCTTGGACATATCAGAATCGACATAAATCATGGAATCCAGAATGTGTTTTGAGTTTTAACATGGATTTGCGGATATTAGTAATTTTTATCCCTCGCTTCTGGCTTCGGATAAAATACTAATATCCACCAATCCATGTTAAAACTCCCACCACATTCTGGCTTCCATGATTTATTTCTTAATTAAAATTGGCGTTAAATACCACAATCCTAGACGTTAGTGGTAGCGTTAATGTTAGACTATTAATTTGTCGTAAGTATTTTCAATGGTAAATTTCATTTTTTATTTCCTACATGGCTATGAGCTATTTTCCTTCTACGTGATTTCCCATTGCGTTGTACTACCCTTTTGTTTAATTACCTTAAATAGACAAAATCATTGGTAGTTTCTATGTATATACACGTTTGTCTTCGAAGCATACCATGTTTAATGTCTAAACCGCCATCAGGCAGATACGAGTATAATAATCACCCTGCCTATTACATCGTTAATATTGTCTTCATGCAATAACATGATGTTCTATTGATTTGAAGGGTATTATTTCTCGTGTCTAATTGTATGGTTTTTTCATCACTTTTTGTTTGAAAGTTGGTTACCAAGTTATCTCTGAGGGTATATGGCTGGTTTATTCAATAGCAACATTTGCTTCCTTTTACATAGTAAGGCTTAAGAAATGAAAGTTTAAACAGTGTTGGTCAATGATTTAACCAATTTCAATAAGGCGAACAATAACCTCTCACCACAAATCATTTGACACACAAAAGGAAACGAATAAGGTCCAGTACCTTAATTGGGACATGTATAGTGCTAAATCGGTAGTCATCATTTGTGACTAGGCTTACAGGTTCCTTTACTGGGTTAAGTGTAGTCCGTTTGTTTTATTCTGTTTATTTGTAATCAGTCTAAATGTCTATATATATATTATAATAAATAGTCAAACCTGTATATAAAGGACACTCTTATGAACATGAACATGTGTCCCTTGTGAACAGTTACTCTCTATGTACAAGTTCAAATTATATGCATTATTCAATAAATAAAGAAATTGAAACAGTTCTTAGTGCATGTGCCCTTCAGGCCAGGGTTGGCCGTCTATATTTGAATATATTTATTAGGAAATAAAATAATAATTATAAATCAAAAACAAAGCAAAAAATACCATATTTTCAGAACAATTCCAAAATATAACAAAATAGTCGTAGAAACAAAGACATATAAAACAAACAATATATTTATGATGAAATGGAAAACAAACAAAACATACACTGTTGAAGCAGTTCTAAAATACAATCAAAATATGGTAGAAACAAAGATCAAATCGATGCTCCTAACACAAATATATATTATCGCTCACTACTATCCTGGCTTGGTACACACACTTTGTTGAGAAAAGTGGCGGTGTTAAGCTAATGTCATGAACCCAAACCCCCTTCTTTAGGGAAATGGCGTGGCCATATAATAAAACTCTTAAATCCTGGAAAGTAATACATTTACAATATAAAACAAATCTTACCTTAAGGAAATGGTCTAATCCTTATCATATCATAAAAAAATACCAAGACAAATAAACAAGATGTTAATTCATCTATAAATGTTATACATTTGAAATACGTCTTCAGACTTCTAACTTTGAAAATAAATATGTGAGCACGCCATTGGTTTATCATAATATCAAAAGGGGGAATTACCTATTACTGGCTATGAATACGCCCTTCATATTTATGATTGGCAAAACATATACAAATGCTGTAATAATGTAGCGGTACGATTGTTTACTTTGCAACAAATGGGAAATAATTTAACGATTTTTTTGTATTGAAGTCTTAGCACTAAAAAGCATATAATACATGTACATTAGTCAGTCATTCAATTAGCTCGTACATATTTATTAATATACTAGCTATTTGAATGAGAATACAAGAAGAAAAAGAAATATATTGATTCGATCGAAGCTTGATTATTGTATACGTAATAACATCTCTTGTTTGTAGCTCATTTGTGTCTACAAATTGTACGCCTAGGGAAAAAAAAAATAAAAATAAATAAATGGCATTATTAGCTGGATTTTGTTGTCTCTTATATCTTTTTTGCATCGATGTATTCATTTTAATTAGGATCAACGAGGATATTGTATTTCTTCATTTAGTTGATTATTAAAAATAAAAACACAGGAAGAGATAACACAAATATGTAAAAAAAGAAAGAAATAATTGATTATGATTTTACAGGAAAATGACTGAATTATGTGGTATTTTGCGGAAAAAAAGAAGTTCTTTTTTATTATAGCAACATTGCATAATTATTATTTTTGTTCTCAATTATTATGTTTAATTTAAAAGATGTTGATAGCTGAACTAGCAACATATAATAAGCAGTGTCGATGGCAAATACATATAGAATATATTAAGAAAACATTAGAAGATACCAAGGGGTTAACCAGAATCCGTAAATCAAAGGACCGACAAAACTAATCCCAACTGACTAAGTTACTGTAATCAAAGGACAGACAAAACTAATCCCAACTGACTAAGCTACTGTAATCAAAGGACAGACAAAACTAATCCCAACTGACTAAGTTACTGTAATCAAAGGACAGACAAAACTAATCCCAACTGACTAAGGTACTGTAATCAAAGGACAGACAAAACTAATCCCAACTGACTACGTTATTGTAATCAAAGGACAGACAAAATTAATCCCAACTGACTAAGTTACTGTAATCAAAGGACAGACAAAACTAATCCCAACTGACTAAGTTACTGTAATCAAAGGACAGACAAAACTAATCCCAACTGACTAAGTTACTGTAATGAAAGGACAGACAAAACTAATCCCAACTGACTAAGGTACTATAATCAAAGGACAGACAAAACTAATCCCAACTGACTAAGTTACTGTAATCAAAGGACAGACAAAACTAATCCCAACTGACTAAGTTACTGTAATCAAAGGACAGACAAAATTAATCCCAACTGACTAAGTTATTGTAATCAAAGGACAGACAAAATTAATACCAACTGACTAAGTTACTGTAATCAAAGGACAGACAAAATTAATCCCAACTGACTAAGTTACTGTAATCAAAGGACAGACAAAACTAATCCCAACTGACTAAGTTACTGTAATCAAAGGACAGACAAAACTAATCCCAACTGACTAAGTTACTGTAATCAAAGGACAGACAAAACTAATCTCAACTGACTAAGTTACTGTAATCAAAGGACAGACAAAACTAATCCCAACTGACTAAGTTACTGTAATCAAAGGACAGACAAAACTAATCCCAACTGACTAAGTTACTGTAATCAAAGGACAGACAAAACTAATCCCAACTGACTAAGTTACTGTAATCAAAGGACAGACAAAACTAATCCCAACTGACTAAGTTACTGTAATCAAAGGACAGACAAAATTAATCCCAACTGACTAAGTTACTGTAATCAAAGGACAGACAAAACTAATCCCAACTGACTAAGTTACTGTAATCAAAGGACAGACAAAACTAATCCCAACTGACTAAGTTACTGTAATCAAAGGACAGACAAAACTAATCTCAACTGACTAAGTTACTGTAATCAAAGGACAGACAAAACTAATCCCAACTGACTAAGTTACTGTAATCAAAGGACAGACAAAACTAATCCCAACTGACTAAGTTACTGTAATCAAAGGACAGACAAAACTAATCCCAACTGACTAAGTTACTGTAATCAAAGGACAGACAAAACTAATCCCAACTGACTAAGTTACTGTAATCAAAGGACAGACAAAATTAATCCCAACTGACTAAGTTACTGAAATCAAAGGACAGACAAAACTAATCCCAACTGACTAAGTTACTGTAATCAAAGGACAGACAAAACTAATCCCAACTGACTAAGTTACTGTGGCCCCGTTACATGATCATCTCTTGGAAATAAAACGATTAAAAACACAATCGTGGCAATTACGTTAGACAACTGTATATACTTAATAGTAACCTGGGTGTCATCAAAACTCAATATTGCAATTTATTTTCACACATTTAAATACGTTTGATGGCCATGCAGCACATGTTTACTTTAATAATTCCGTTTCTCCTACTCTTGTTCTATTTGAGCAGGCAAATCGCATTGACTGAATAAATATCAGTTGTTATATACTGTCACTGACCTAAATATAGCTTGTTCTGGTACCCTTGTCACATGTTACATGTTGAGCGTTGAGAACGTAGTTGTAAATCCTGTTCACTTCCTGTTGACGAAAAACATCAAAAGGGGCAACCAAGAGATAATTATATAATGTTATCATTTACTTCATGACCTAGATTTCCTTTACGATATGTCGTTGTCTTTTGTAGTGAGCAATGAGAGGTGATTGTCCGTTTTGTTGATATTGACGGAATTGTTGACATCACTGTTTAAGCTTTATTTTCATAAGGTACAAGCATTATGACCTAGGGCCTTTTAATTATATGTATTATATCATGTTGAAATTGATCTTATTGTAAAATGTTATTTATTTATTAATAAAATATGTTTAAAATAAACTCATCCGGAAAAACGGAAATAAAATACAGAACTGACGTTTGAAGAATGTCAGGATTCTTGCATGTACCATGGCCCCTTCCCTATATTTACAATGTAGTTCTCTGTGTAATGTCAGGATTCTTGCATGTACCATGCCCCCTGCCCTATATTTACAATGTAGTTCTCTGTGTAATGTCAGGATTATTGCATGTACCATGGCCCCTGCCCTATATTTACAATGCAGTTCTATGTGTAATGTCAGGATTCTTGCATGTACCATGCCACCTGCCCTATATTTACAATGTAGTTCTCTGTGTAATGTCAGGATTCTTGCATGTACCATGGCCCCTGCCCTATATTTACAATGTAGTTCTCTGTGTAATGTCAGGATTCTTGCATGTACCATGCCCCCTGCCCTTTATTTACAATGTAGTTCTCTGTGTAATGTCAGGATTCTTGCATGTACCATGGCCCCTGCACTATATTTACAATGTAGTTCTCTGTGTAATGTAAGGATTCTTGCATGTACCATGCCCCCTGCCCTATATTTACAATGTAGTTTTCTGTGTAATGTCAGGATTCTTGCATGTACCATGGCCCCTGCCCTATATTTACAATGTAGTTCTCTGTGTAATGTCAGGATTCTTGCATGTACCATGCCCCCTGCCCTTTATTTACAATGTAGTTCTCTGTGTAATGTCAGGATTCTTGCATGTACCATGGCCCCTGCACTATATTTACAATGTAGTTCTCTGTGTAATGTAAGGATTCTTGCATGTACCATGCCCCCTGCCCTATATTTACAATGTAGTTTTCTGTGTAATGTCAGGATTCTTGCATGTACCATGGCCCCTGCCCTATATTTACAATGTAGTTCTCTGTGTAATGTCAGGATTCTTGCATGTACCATGCCCCCTGCCCTATATTTACAATGTAGTTCTCTGTGTAATGTCAGGATTCTTGCATGTACCATGCCCCCTGCCCTATATTTACAATGTAGTTCTCTGTGTAATGTGAGGATTATTGCATGTACCATGCCCCCTGCACTATACTTACAATGTAGTTCTCTGTGTAATGTCAGGATTTTTGCATGTACCATGCCCCCTGCCCTATATTTACAATGTAGTTATCTGTGTAATGTCAGGATTTTTGCATGTACCATGGCCCTTGCCCTATATTTACAATATAGTTCTCTGTGTAATGTCAGGATTCTAGCATGTACCATGGCCCCTGCCCTATATTTACAATGTAGTTCTCTGTGTAATGTCAGGATTCTTGCATGTAACATGGCCCCTGCCCTATATTTACATTGTAGTTCTCTGTGTAGTGTCAGGATTCTTGCATGTACCATGTCCCCTGCCCTATATTTACAATGTAGTTCTCTGTGTAGTGCTTTTTCGATCAGTTATTGGCTGTCCTTTTTCGATTTACGGCAGGGCCGTCGTGGTCGTGATCGCATGGTAGTTGGATTTACAACTACATTTGCAATCAGTGCATATCACTACTAATGTTGTGAATTTAAATCCTGATCATATGAGATGAACTCGCTACAATATTATGTGATTAAGCTTGACAGTGACTTGCGACAGGCTGGTTTTCTCCTATTTCTCCGGTTTCCTCCGCCAATAAAATTGACCACAACGATATAACTGAAATATTGTTGAAAGTGGCGGTAAGCACCGTAGTCCCTACCACTAACCCTCGATTTATGGCTTCTGGTTATCTTAATATATCTTAACTTTTTTTATATTGCAAGGCAAAGTTACGAAAAGCTCTGATAAAAAAGTAAATTGATCTCTTCAAAAATGAATTACCTTTATTAACTACTGTTGAAAGTTGATAACAAGAATAGAAATATATCTTTTTTTGTAACCAATATACCACCGTGGAGTTTATGAAATATAATTTAACATTAATATATCACTCCCTTAACTTAAAATAGAGCGCACGGCTAATATTAGGATTATTAAGAAAAATAATGTCATAAAAACATCAATTCGTAGTGTCAGAACATTTTTCAAACATAAATATATTTATTTCCCTATCGGTAAACCTAAGATGTTTTATTTTCATAATTAATTTGATAAAAACACGATGATCCACATATCTTTTTTTATAATTCAATTCTAAAGAACTTCCATAGTCGCTTTCAAGTAATTGTTTTTCCTGAAATTATCATCTGTATATATGTTTTTCTTCTGAATTAATGTTATTCAAAAAAAATAAAAAATAATTTTGTTTTAGAAATCTATTGTGAGAATGTTAGCTATTGTTATTATGACTATATTCCTACAAAAAGTACGGGGATCTCATATTTTCGTTTATATTTTACTTTGAATGGTTCTCTGATAAACTCCGACATATACAATACCCAACCATAAACATTTCTCTGTGAAATATGCAATATCATTCCATACATTTGACTTCGACATATCCAATATCCAATCATAAACCAACTGCTGACATATCCAATGTTCAAGAATAAACCAGTCTCTAACATATCCAATATTCAGCCATGCATCTGTCTGACATCAATATCCAATCATTCATTTATCGCTGGCATACCAAATATCTACCCATAAACATGTATCTAACAAGATGGCAAAGCAACGTGATGACTTTATCTTTCATAAGAACCATTGGTTATCAGCAACTATATCATCGAAATCCCAACTGGAAACACAAACTCCGGAATAGTGTATAAGCTGACGGATAAATACGTCATATGCAGATGCTGCTGGAATGCTGCTATATATAAATGGAAAGCTCACAATTCTCTCTCCAGCGTTGTAGTCTAAGCATACATCATGTTGAATTTTGTATTGCGCAATCACAATATGGTACAATTAAGAGAACATTTTAAACACATAACCATTGACAGTACAATAGCAGGGTCAATGAATGCTGGTAGTTAACATACTACTAACTATCAAGAAGGTAGAATTAGTTGGTTCAAGACCATTACTCTAACAAACTGATACTTCTAACAGATGTAATATCAATTAGGCATAAACATCTAAAGTAATTGATGGTCTTCCTGTAAGACCAGTGTCAGTAGGTCAATAATTTGTTGAAATCGAACATTCAACATAAAATATCAATATAATAAGGAATGAAATATAAATGTACTTATTTAATTGCTAGTTGGACCTATTTTTGTCACCAAAATATTGTCTATGCTTTAACAAAGTAAACATGTGAGAGAGCCTTCTATGCATATTCCCATATGGTACTATGCTAACCAATGTTATGTGATAGTGGTCATTTTAGATTTCTGATCGATGCAAAAATGGCAAATTACTGAAGAACCATCCAATGATTATATGTACAGTTTGGTATCAATCTAGCTTGTAGGTCCCGAGATAAAAATAATCATTACCACATAAGGTCTTAATTTCAGCTATGTGGGGGCTGCAATCTTGGATTCAGATCGATTGATTGGTATTTGCGTAAGGTCCATCAACAAATATTATATGCACATAAAAGACACGATATCTACATTAGTGATATAAATGAGGGAAGGATGGGGTAACTGATGCAACGACATTTGACTGTTATTTAAGAGAAAAGCCCCAACATAACAAACGGAAAATCATAATCCGTCATAAACACAATGACAAAAGCAAAAAGAACTAAATGACAAACAACGATCTACAATATATTACACAGAAAACTAAAGATCGAGCAACGCGAGAAAAGTGTTACCTTTTAATACAGGTGACTGCCTAAGAGAGGTGGGCACATTGACAGATTGACTGTATATTGATGACAAGAACATTTGCGTAAACATTACATCATGCAAGTAAATGTGTGGAACTGAGGTAGGTATATTGATGGATATTTAGATTGAGTAGGGACGAAACAATGACCATTTGTAGCGGCTACAACGTGCCTATTTGTCTTCGAAATCTACAAAAAGTGGTATTTAATGTTCGGGCTGCTTGGCACCAATCACACACGTCACCCAATATGAACCACAATCAGTCTGCTTCCCAATATTATCTGAAATATATCATCTTTAACGTTACGGAATTAGAGTGAACATAATTAAAATATATATGTTCATTTGGGTGAATCAATCTTATTAGAAATAATTTAATGGTTATTGAGGAATGTAAAGACGTTATCGCTACAACTGAAATTTCAAAGTGATAAGATATCACATAACGATGATATCAATACTTATCATAAAGCTCTGATTCTAAACACGAAGTCACCGGTGGTTGATTAATTCCCAGTTTAAGTCAACAGATAGCAATCTCTAGTAAAAAGGAAAAGAAATAAAAATAATTATGCAAAGAATTAACAATAAGATAGTGATGCAGATATGACCCACGATCCTTTATAGATACATGTAATTACTGAAAAATTATTATCACCATTTCCCCAGCATTATATACACAAAAATGTATGGATGTGCGAAACATAATAAATCCGGAATTTTATTATCGCTGCATGATTTATATAGCTAATTAAGTGCGTCATATTAGAATATCTAATATAATCGGACATATAAGTGCGTTTATGTAAATTATCAGTGTTGTTGAACCAAGATTACATACAGTTGATGACAACTAATGATACCATGAACGGTTTATGTATTATGCTAATTTCTTATTTTCTCAGGGTACACCGGTTCCCTATACCGATACAATTGTCCGACATGACATAACTAAAATATATTTCGGAATGACACTCGACAATCCATAGTTCATAAAACATAATTCAACATATTAACCCCGCCACCTTTTATTGCTGTACAAGGCTAGGAGAGTGAGCGGGTATGTATGTTTGTTTGCATTCTCCATTTTCCCTCAGTTTCTACGATTTTCGTATTATATTTTAAAGCTGTGCTGACCGTTAGACGTGTTATTACTTTGTTTTACTATAAATACAACGCAATGTACAACGAACATCTAAAGTTCTCATAAATCAAGACTTACACGAGAAGTTTTATACAATTTGTATCCATAGAAAGTGGAACTTATACCACTCATTGATTTCAACCACTATTTTCCCCTGGTGATTTAGATTAAGATTGTCTAAAGGTGAGCACAACTGTAACACGTAATAAATGAAAATAAACGTTAGAGAAAATAGACGGTAACGTGTAATATTGGCCACACAAGACACAGAACGAAGACACAAAACAGAAACGCAACACAAGACTAAAATATTATAGGCACATTAAGGACATGATATCTAATATAGATACAGACACGAGGAAGGAATGGGTAACTGATGCAACGATTTATGACTGCCATTTGAGAGAACAGCGCGAAGATACCAAATGGGCAATAATAATTCACAGATCGAAGAAGAATAGACAACACAATGGGAAAAAGAAAAAAGGACGTACAGCGATCTACAAGATACTACACTGGTTTGGGTAGGAGACGACAAAATAACCATTTGTAGCGAGTACAAGGTGCCTAGTCTTTTTTTCAAAATCTGCAAAACGTGGTCTTTAACATTAGGGGAGACTGGCGCCAATCACACACGTCACCCACTATGATACACAATCAGGTTTCCCAATATTATCTTAAATACACCATCTTCAACGGCCCTAGAGCAAACGTAATTATATATGTTCATTTGTGTGAATCAATCTTATTAGAAATAATTTAATGGTTATGGAGGAACGTAAAGACGTTATCGCTACAACTGAAACTTCAAAGTGATAAGATATCACATAACGATGATATCAATACTTATCATAAAGCTCTGATTCTAAACACGAAGTCACCGGTGGTTGATTAATTCCCAGTTTAAGTCAACAGATAGCAATCTCTAGTAAAAAGGAAAAGAAATAAAAATGATTATGCAAAGAATTAACAATAAGATAGTGATGCAGATATGACCCACGATCCTTTATAGATACATGTAATTACTGAAAATTTTTTATCACCATTTCCCCAGCAATATATACACAAAAATGTATGGATGTGCGAAGCATAATAAATCCGGAATTTTATTATCGCTGAATGATTTATATAGCTAATTAAGTGCGTCATATTAGAATATCTAATATAATCGGACATATAAGTGCGTTTATGTAAATTATCAGTGTTGTTGAACCAAGATTACATACAGTTGATGACAACTAATGATACCATGAACGGTTTATGTATTATGCTAATTTCTTATTTTCTCAGGGTACACCGGTTCCCTATACCGATACAATTGTCCGACATGACATAACTAAAATATATTTCGGAATGACACTCGACAATCCATAGTTCATAAAACATAATTCAACATATTAACCCCGCCACCTTTTATTGCTGTACAAGGCTAGGAGAGTGAGCGGGTATGTATGTTTGTTTGCATTCTCCATTTTCCCTCAGTTTCTACGATTTTCGTATTATATTTTAAAGCTGTGCTGACCGTTAGACGTGTTATTACTTTGTTTTACTATAAATACAACGCAATGTACAACGAACATCTAAAGTTCTCATAAATCAAGACTTACACGAGAAGCTTTATACAATTCGTATCTATAGAAAGTGGAACTTATACCACTCATTGATTTCAACCACTATTTTTCCCTGGTGATTTAGATTAAGATTGTCTACAGGTGAGCACAACTGTAACACGTAATAAATGAAAATAAACGTTAGAGAAAATAGACGGTAACGTGCAATATTGGCCACACAAGACACAGAACGAAGACACAAAACAGAAACGCAACACAAGACTAAAATATTATAGGTACATTAAGGACATGATATCTAATATAGATACAGACACGAGGAAGGAATGGGTAACTGATGCAACGATTTATGACTGCCATTTGAGAGAACAGCGCGAAGATACCAAATGGGCAATAATAATTCACAGATCGAAGAAGAATAGACAACACAATGGGAAAAAGAAAAAAGGACGTACAGCGATCTACAAGATACTACACTGGTTTGGGTAGGAGACGACAAAATAACCATTTGTAGCGAGTACAAGGTGCCTAGTCTTTTTTTCAAAATCTGCAAAAAGTGGTCTTTAACATTAGGGGAGACTGGCGCCAATCACACACGTCACCCACTAAGTTTCCCAATATTATCTTAAATACACCATCTTCAACGGCCCTAGAGCAAACGTAATTATATATGTTCATTTGTGTGAATCAATCTTATTAGAAATAATTTAATGGTTATAGAGGAACGTAAAGACGTTATCGCTACAACTGAAACTTCAAAGTGATAAGATATCACATAACGATGATATCAATACTTATCATAAAGCTCTGATTCTATTTGCATGTAGCATTACTAAATATTTTACAATTAAATATAATATACACATACGTAGTTGACTAAGCTCACGGAAGAAGAGATCATTCATCTTTATATAGATTGTTTATCACTCATACCGCCTCCGTGAATCATTAATAGATAAAGACAGAAATGAAGGTTATGTTATTTTCAATACCAAAGTGGTATTACAGGGTTTTTGCATTAATTATAATATCCGATTTCTGTAACAATGATGCAATATTAAATGGTTATTGCAATAATTATGATCTCTGATCCCTGTAGAAATGATACAATATTTAAGAGTTTTTGCAATAATTATGGTATCGGATCCCTGTAGCAATGATACAATATTTAAGGGTTATTGCATTAATTATGATATCTGATCCCTGCACCAATGATACAATAATTAAGGGTTTTTGCATTAATTATGATATCTGATCCCTGCACCAATGATACAATATTTAATGGTTTTTGCATTAATTATGATATCTGATCCCTACAACAATGGTACAATATTTAAGGGTTATTGCATTAGTTATGATATCTGATCCATGCACCAATGATACAATAATTAAGGGTTATTGCATTAATTATGATATCTGATCCATACACCAATGATACAATAATTAAGGGTTTTTGCATTAATTATGATCTCTGATCCCTATAACAATGATACAATATTTAAGGGTGTTTGCATTAATTATGATCTCTGATCCCTATAACAATGATACAATATTTAAGGGTTATTGCATTAATTATGATATCTGATCCATGCACCAATGATACAATATTTAAGGGTCATTGCATTGCTTATGATATCTGATCCATGCACCAATGATACAATATTTAAGGGTTATTGCATTGATTATGATATCTGATCCATGCACCAATGATACAATATTTAAGGGTCATTGCATTACTTATGATATCTGATCCATGCACCAATGATACACTATTTAAGGGTAATTGCATTAATTATGATCTCTGATCCCTGTAGCAATGATACAATATTTAAGGGTCATTGCATTAATTATGATATCTGATCCATGCACCAATGATACACTATTTAAGGGTAATTGCATTAATTATGATCTCTGATCCCTGTAGCAATGATACAATATTTAAGGGTTATTGCATTAGTTATGATATCTGATCCATGCACCAATGATACAATAATTAAGGGTTATTGCATTAATTATGATATCTGATCCATGCACCAATGATACAATAATTAAGGGTTTTTGCATTAATTATGATCTCTGATCCCTATAACAATGATACAATATTTAAGGGTGTTTGCATTAATTATGATCTCTGATCCCTATAACAATGATACAATATTTAAGGGTTATTGCATTAATTATGATATCTGATCCATGCACCAATGATACAATATTTAAGGGTCATTGCATTACTTATGATATCTGATCCATGCACCAATGATACAATATTTAAGGGTTATTGCATTGATTATGATATCTGATCCATGCACCAATGATACAATATTTAAGGGTCATTGCATTAATTATGATATCTGATCCATGCAACAATGATACAATATTTAAGGGTTTTTACATTAATTATGATATCTGATCCATGCACCAATGATACAATATTTAAGGGTCATTGCATTACTTATGATATCTGATCCATGCACCAATGATACACTATTTAAGGGTAATTGCATTAATTATGATCTCTGGTCCCTGTAGCAATGATACAATATTTAAGGGTCATTGCATTAATTATGATATCTGATCCATGCAACAATGATACAATATTTAAGAGTTATTGCATTAATTATGATCTCTGATCCATGCACCAATGATACAATAATTAAGGGTTATTTGATTAATTATGATATCTGATCCCTCTAGCAATGATACAATATTAAAGGGTTTTTGCATTAATTATGATATCTGATCCCTACAACAATGATACAATATTTAAGGGTTTTTGCATTAATTATGATATCTGATCCATGCACCAATGATACAATAATTAAGGGTTTTTGCATTAATTATGATATCTGATCCATGCACCAATGATACAATATTTAAGGGTCATTGCATTACTTATGATATCTGATCCATGCACCAATGATACAATATTTAAGGGTTTTTGCATTAATTATGATCTCTGATCCCTATAACAATGATACAATATTTAAGGGTTTTTGCATTAATTATGATCTCTGATCCCTATAACAATGATACAATATTTAAGGGTGTTTGCATTAATTATGATCTCTGATCCCTATAACAATGATACAATATTTAAGTGTTTTTGTATTAATTATGATCTCTGATCCCTATAACAATGATACAATATTTAAGGGTTATTGCATTAATTATGATATCTGATCCATGCACCAATGATACAATATTTAAGGGTTATTGCATTAATTATGATATCTGATCCATGCACCAATGATACAATATTTAAGGGTCATTGCATTACTTATGATATCTGATCCATGCACCAATGATACAATATTTAAGGGTTATTGCATTGATTATGATATCTGATCCATGCACCAATGATACAATATTTAAGGGTCATTGCATTACTTATGATATCTGATCCATGCACCAATGATACAATATTTAAGGGTAATCGCATTAATTATGATCTCTGATCCCTGTAGCAATGATACAATATTTAAGGGTCATTGCATTAATTATGATATCTGATCCATGCAACAATGATACAATATTTAAGGGTTTTTGCATTAATTATGATCTCTGATCCATGCACCAATGATACAATAATTAAGGGTTATTGCATTAATTATGATATCTGATCCCTACAACAGTGATACAATATTTAAGGATTTTTGCATTAATTATGATATCTGATCCATGCACCAATGATACAATAATTAAGGGTTATTGCATTAATTATGATATCTGATCCCTACAACAGTGATACAATATTTAAGGGTTTTTGCATTAATTATGATCTCTGATCCCTATAACAATGATACAATATTTAAGGGTTATTGCATTAATTATGATATCTGATCCATGCACCAATGATACAATATTTAAGGGTTATTGCATTAATTATGATATCTGATCCATGCACCAATGATACAATATTTAAGGGTCATTGCATTACTTATGATATCTGATCCATGCACCAATGATACAATATTTAAGAGTTATTGCATTAATTATGATATCTGATCCATGCACCAATGATACAATATTTAAGGGTCATTGCATTACTTATGATATCTGATCCATGCACCAATGATACAATATTTAAGGGTCATTGCATTAATTATGATATCTGATCCATGCAACAATGATACAATATTAAAGGGTTATTGCATTAATTATGATCTCTGATCCCTGTAGCAATGATACAATATTTAAGGGTCATTGCATTAATTATGATATCTGATCCATGCAACAATGATACAATATTTAAGGGTTTTTGCATTAATTATGATCTCTGATCCATGCACCAATGATACAATAATTAAGGGTTATTGCATTAATTATGATATCTGATCCCTACAACAGTGATACAATATTTTAGGGTTTTTGTATTAATTATGATCTCTGATCCATGCACCAATGATACAATAATTAAGGGTTATTGCATTAGTTATGATATCTGATCCCTTCAACAGTGATACAATATTTAAGGGTTTTTGCATTAATTATGATCTCTGATACATGCACCAATGATACAATAATTAAGGGTTATTGCATTAATTATGATATCTGATCCCTACAACAGTGATACAATATTTAAGGGTTTTTGCATTAATTATGATCTCTGATCCCTATAACAATGATACAATATTTAAGGGTTATTGCATTAATTATGATATCTGAACCATGCACCAATGATACAATATTTAAGGGTTATTGCATTAATTATGATATCTGATCCATGCACCAATGATACAATATTTAAGGGCCATTGCATTACTTATGATATCTGATCCATGCACCAATGATGCAATATTTAAGGGTCATTGCATTAATTATGATATCTGATTCATGCAACAATGATACAATATTAAAGGTTTATTGCATTAATTATGATCTCTGATCCCTGTAGCAATGATACAATATTTAAGGGTCATTGCATTAATTATGATATCTGATCCATGCAACAATGATACAATATTTAAGGGTTATTGCATTAATTATGATCTCTGATCCATGCACCAATGATACAATAATTAAGGGTTATTGGATTAATTATGATATCTGATCCCTCTAGCAATGATACAATATTAAAGGGTTTTTGCATTAATTATGATATCTGATCCATGCACCAATGATACAATAATTAAGGGTTTTTGCATTAATTATGATATCTGATCCCTACAACAATGATACAATATTTAAGGGTTTTTGCATTAATTATGATATCTGATCCATGCACCAATGAAAACAATATTTTTGGGTTTTTGTATTAATTATGATATCTGATCCCTACAACAATGATACAATAATTAAGGGTTATTGCATTAATTATGATATCTGATCCCTACAACAATAATACAATATTTAAGGGTTATTGCATTAATTATGATATCTGATCCATGCACCAATGATACAATATTTAAAGGTTATTGCATTAATTATGATATCTGATCCCTACAACAGTGATACAATATTTAAGGTGTTATTGCATTAATTATGATATCTGATCCATGCACCTGTGATACAATATTTAAGGGTTTTTACATTAATTATGATCTCTGATCCCTATAACAATGATACAATAATTAAGGTTTATTGCATTAATTATGATATCTGATCCCTACAACAGTGATACAATATTTAAGGATTTTTGCATTAATTATGATCTCTGATCCCTATAACAATGATACAATATTGAAGGGTCATTGCATTATTTATGATATCTGATCCCTCTAGCAATGGTACAATATATATGGGTTATTGCATTAATTATGATCTCTGATCCCTACAATAATGATACAATATTAAAGAGTTATTGCATTTTTTTTTATCACTGGTCCCTGCAACAATGATGCAATATTGAAGGGTTATTGCATTAATTTTTGATCCGATCCCGGTAATAATGATGCAATGTCTATGTTCCATTTTCTTGCTGCTTGCGTGCAAATACCGCTTTGTCTCAAACCTAAAACAAATGTCCGCGGATAGACAGACATGTCGTTCCACTTGGACACATTATCCTGTTTCCGAGCCAACCAGTCTTTGTTCTTACTCCTTTATGCTACGCCTGAAATGGCAGCAATTACCAATTTCATAGTCTGGATTAACCCGACCATGGCTTGAACCCACGATCTACCGCAAGCGTAATGAGGCGAGCACAATATTCATTACAACATCGATGTGGTCACAAGTTTAAAGGAGAAAAGTTAAAGCAGAAACTATGGAATTCAAAGTAGGCAAAA
The DNA here is from genome assembly GCA_963680875.1 of Bathymodiolus brooksi. Classification (NCBI taxonomy): domain Eukaryota; kingdom Metazoa; phylum Mollusca; class Bivalvia; order Mytilida; family Modiolidae; genus Bathymodiolus; species Bathymodiolus brooksi. The sequence goes on from OY804590.1 coordinate 81,725,873, forward strand.
TACAACATGTGTTTTCTCATTGTGACGTAAAAGGGTTTTTGACATTTACTTTCGTGGTTAAAATACTTCAGGTGACTCGAGGTTGTTGTTGGAGATGGTTCACGATAGATGTTCCACCCTCCTCACTGAATTTGGTACTGCTTTGACAACTAGTTTACCTATTGTGTTCCAGTATTGTTATAAATACTGTTATAGTGACAGCCGGAACCTTTGTCTGTTTATATACTTATGAGTTTTGACTTTCCCTTTGGAAGATTGTTCGGAGTTCGGTAATTTTGTTATTACCCTTATTGCATATATTTAATTTTAGGTAGAAATATATATATATATGTCTATCTCTAGATTTTCCTTACGAGAAAAGGTAACATTTCGAATATTGAAGCTATATTTTAACATAACGGATGTGGCCGAGTGGTCTAGGGTGCTAAGCATAAGGCTAAGCGATGTGTATCAATGGTGTGAGTTCAGATCCCGTCGAGGCAAGAACACAAATTTGTGAGCTGAAAGATCTAATTCTAACACTGTTTGGTTTAATTTTCAGACGTAGTGGAAAAATCGGCAACTACCATACGATTACGACCATACCGGCCTCTCAGTATTTGGTAGTTGATATTGTGCGTGTGTATCATGAGAAAAAAAAGTATTTCTAATAAAAGGGAAGGTAATTAATAGACTGTCGAAAGTCTGTAATGAAGTGTTAAATAGATCTATATTAACATCTTCAGATGTAAATCAAGTGACGGTTTACGTAATTTTTCCATTATTCTATGACAGAATGGTGGCAGCGATAATAAATATTAATTTCGATCCATTGTTGATGTGTATTTTTCTGTAAGAACTAATATGCATGGTTGTATAAGAAAATCATCAATCATGAAACAATTATGAGATTGCTCTTGGTAGTTTCCAGGGACACGTTTTGAATATCAGGATTTGAAATTCAAGTTAGAAACGTTAGATTTGGAGCGAATCAATATTTCTTTACAAATTGGATATTAAAAAGACATAATGTATGCCGTGTAGTATATGAAAGATATAGTTTGGTTTGATTATCTCACGAAACGTAGACATATGCATTGATATTAAATACACGTTAGAGAAAACCGAAGGGATAAATCAAGAATGGACAAAAAACAAAGATATCAAATTTAGTGCGCACGACGCGTTTCTGGAATAAATCTCATCATGTAAGCTCAAAATCAAAATATTTGAAAGCCAAATAATACAAAATTTCTGGAGTTATACAACCAAAGGTCCTAATCAGAATCTAGAGACACAGGAACATTGGGGACAAGTCACAGAACAAATACAAAGAAAAAGCAAAACACAGGAACCCCCCCCCCCCCAAAAATAAGATTAGCAACACAGACCACACCATAATGAACAGGAGTGAACCCAGGTGCCTGCGAATGAAAAGTGTTTTCTTTTTATTACAAGACACCCAACGTATTAGTCATCGTAAAGTTCAGTAAAAGTTTCATCGGTGACAGAGGAAAGAAATAAAGCATTCGTAAAAGGCAACAGCTAGATTAATCATGTTTTAAATTAGACTAAGATCGATAAATAATTGCACAACTGAAGAATTACTATATATATTTATTATTCAAGTTCGTGTTTAAAATGTGGCGATCAAACAAAACAAATATGAATAGAAAACGTCAGGATGATGTAATGATGATCAATTCTACAAAATAAAATCCTTAGATTGTATTATGGAATTAAATACTAATTAAAGCAGAGAAAAAATAGAATGTGAAAAATAAAATAGCTATGCGAGTCGAATAGTGCAAACATATATATTATTAAAACCTTTGTTATTAAGTGATAAAACACGTCCAAACATTAAAGCAGTGAAAAATAAAATGGCTATGCGATGGTTAAATACTGAACGAAATAGAATTCAAAATTGTGACTAAAAATAGAATATGTACGTCTTTGATCACCGCTAGAGAAGATATGTATATTGCTAAAATTAATTAGTTTACACATTTTAACTTAATTAAAGGAACATTAAATTATTTAATTGCTTTTGTTGTTATTGTCACAATATGATTGTTAAAACATATGTAGAGTTGATGCTAATGTAGTAGAACGAGTTGTCCCCCTTTCATGTTTATTATGAAGGATACAAGATACATAACATTTGAGATGCAGAGTTGAGAGATGATGTAATAGAACGGGTTGTCTCCCTTTTAATTGTTAGTATGGATGATGCATAACATTTAATTTTTTGCAGTTGCAATACAACAATAAATTATGATTTTATTTGTGGCTTTGGTATCTTTTCTGGAACCTTGACCTTGGTTTGAAAACGAAAAGAAAAACAATACCACAGTCGGAACAGTTCAAAAATCCACCGACAATTCATAAAAACAGAAACAAAATCGATATGTAGAGCAGATATACATGACAGCTCACTTTCCTGGCTTGGTACATATACTTCTAGAGCAGATATACATGACAGCTCACTTTCCTAACCTGGTACATACACTTCTAGAACAGATATACATGACAGCTCACTTTCCTGGCTTGGTACATACACTTCTAGAGCAGATATACATGACAGCTCACTTTCCTGGCTTGGTACATATACTTCTAGAGCAAATATACATGACAGCTCACTTTCCTGGCTTGGTACATACACTTCTAGAGCAGATATACATGACAGCTCACTTTCCTGGCTTGGAACATATACTTCTAGAGCAGATATACATGACAGCTCACTTTCCTGGCTTGGTACATACACTTCTAGAGCAGATATACATGACAGCTCACTTTCCTGACTTGGTACATACACATCTAGAGCAGATATACATGACAACTGACTTTCCTGGCTTGGTACATAGACGTCTAAAGCAGATATACATGACAGCTCACTTTCCTGACTTGGTACATACACTTCTAGAGCAGATATACATGACACCTCACTTTCCTGACATGGTACATACACTTCTAGAGCAGATATGCATGACAGCTCACTTTCCTGACTTGGTACATACACTTCTAAAGCAGATATACATGACAGCTCACTTTCCTGGCTTGGTACATACACCTCTAGAGCAGATATACATGACAGCTCACTTTCCTGGCTTGGTACATACACTTCTAGAGCAGATATACATGACAGCTCATTTTCCTGGCTTGGTACATACACTTCTAGAGCAGATATACATGACAGCTCACTTTCCTGACTTGGTACATACACTTCTAGAGCAGATATACATGACAACTCACTTTCCTGGCTTGGTACATAGACGTCTAGAGCAGATATACATGACAGGTCACTTTCCTTACTTGGTACATACACTTCTAGAGCAGATATACATGACACCTCACTTTCCTGACATGGTACATACACTTCTAGAGCAGATATGCATGACAGCTCACTTTCCTGACTTGGTACATACACTTCTAGAGCAGATATACATGACAGCTCACTTTCCTGACTTGGTACATATACTTCTAGAGCAGATATACATGACAGCCCACTTTCCTGGCTTGGTACATACACTTCTAGAGCAGATATACATGACAGCTCACTATCCTGGCTTGGTACATACACTTCTAGAGCAGATATACAGGACAGCCCACTTTCCTGGCTTGATACATACACTTCTAGAGCAGATATACATGACAGCTCACTTTCCTGGCTTGGTACATATACTTCTAGAGCAAATATACATGACAGCTCACTTTCCTGGCTTGGTACATACACTTCTAGAGCAGATATACATGACAGCTCACTTTCCTGACTTGGTACATACACTTCTAGAGCAGATATACATGACAACTCACTTTCCTGGCTTGGTACATATACGTCTAGAGCAGATATACATGACAGCTCACTTTCCTGGCTTGGTACATATACGACTAGAGCAGATATACATGACAGCTCACTTTCCTGACTTGGTACATACACTTCTAGAGCAGATATATATGACACCTCACTTTCCTGACATAGTACATACACTTCTAGAGCAGATATGCATGACAGCTCACTTTCCTGACTTGGTACATACACTTCTAGAGCAGATATACATGACACCTCACTTTCCTGGCTTGGTACATACACTTCTAGAGCAGATATACATGACACGTCACTTTCCTGACTTGGTACATACACTTCTAGAGCAGATATACATGACAGAACATTTTCCTGGCTTGGTACATACACTTCTAGAGCAGCTATACATGACAGCTCACTTTCCTGGCTTGGTACATATACTTCTAGAGCAAATATACATGACAGCTCACTTTCCTGGCTTGGTACATACACTTCTAGAGCAGATATACATGACAGCTCACTTTCCTGGCTTGGAACATAGACTTCTAGGGCAGATATACATGACATCTCCCTCTCCTGGCTTGGTACATACACTTGTAGAGCAGATATACATGACAGCTCACTTTCCTGACTTGGTACATACACTTCTAGAGCAGATATACATGACAACTCACTTTCCTGGCTTGGTACATATACGTCTAGAGCAGATATACATGACAGCTCACTTTCCTGGCTTGGTACATATACGACTAGAGCAGATATACATGACAGCTCACTTTCCTGACTTGGTACATACACTTCTAGAGCAGATATACATGACACCTCACTTTCCTGACATAGTACATACACTTCTAGAGCAGATATGCATGACAGCTCACTTTCCTGACTTGGTACATACACTTCTAGAGCAGATATACATGACACCTCACTTTCCTGGCTTGGTACATACACTTCTAGAGCAGATATACATGACACGTCACTTTCCTGACTTGGTACATACACTTCCAGAGCAGATATACATGACAGAACATTTTCCTGGCTTGGTACATACACTTCTAGAGCAGCTATACATGACAGCTCACTTTCCTGGCTTGGTACATACATTTCTAGAGCAGATATACATGACAGCTCACTTTCCTGGCTTGGTACATATACTTCTAGAGCAGATATACATGAGAGCTCACTTTCCTGGCTTGGTACATACACTTCTAGAGCAGATATACATGACACGTCACTTTCCTGACTTGGTACATACACTTCCAGAGCAGATATACATGACAGAACATTTTCCTGGCTTGGTACATACACTTCTAGAGCAGCTATACATGACAGCTCACTTTCCTGGCTTGGTACATACATTTCTAGAGCAGATATACATGACAGCTCACTTTCCTGGCTTGGTACATATACTTCTAGAGCAGATATACATGAGAGCTCATTTTCCTGGCTTGGTACATACACTTCTAGAACAAATATACATGACAGCTCACTTTCCTGGCTTGGTACATACACTTCTAGAGCAGATATACATGACAGCTCATTTTCCTGGCTTGGTACTTATATACTTTTAGAGCAGATATACATGACAGCCCACTTTCCTGGCTTGGTACTTACACTTCTAGAGCAGATATACATGACAGCTCACTTTCCTGGCTTGGAACATATACTTCTAGAGCAGATATACATGACAGCTCACTTTCTTGGCTTGGTACATACACTTCTAGAGGAGATATACATGACAGCTCACTTTCCTGACTTGGTACATTCACTTCTAGAGCAGATATACATGACAGCTCACTTTCCTGGCTTGGTACATATACTTCTAGAGCAGATATACATGACACCTCACTTTCCTGACATGGTACATACACTTCTAGAGCAGATATGCATGACAGCTCGCTTTCCTGACTTGGCACATACACTTCTAGAGCAGATATACATGACACCTCACTTTCCTGGCTTGGTACATACAGTTCTAGAGCAGATATACATGACAGCTCACTTTCCTGGCTTGGTACATACACTTCTAGAGAAGATATACATGACAGCCCACTTTCCTGACTTGGTACATTCACTTCTAGAGCAGGTATACATGACAGCTCACTTTCCTGGCTTGGTACATATACTTCTAGAGCAGATATACATGACAGCTCACTTTCCTGACTTGGTACATACACTTCTAGAGCAGATATACATGACACCTCACTTTCCTGACATGGTACATACACTTCTAGAGCAGATATACATGACAGCTCGCTTTCCTGACTTGGCACATACACTTCTAGAGCAGATATACATGACACCTCACTTTCCTGGCTTGGTACATACACTTCTAGAGCAGATATACATGACAGCTCACTTTCCTGGCCTGGTACATACACTGCTAGAGCAGATATACATGACACGTCACTTTCCTGACTTGGTTCATACACTTCTAGAGTAGATATACATGACAGCTCACTTTCCTGGCTTGGAACATATACTTCTAGAGCAGATATACATGACAGCTCACTTTCCTAGGTTAGTACATACACTTCTAGAGCAGATATACATGACAGCTCACTTTCCTGACTTGGTATATACACTGCTAGAGCAGATATACATGACAGCCCACTTTCCTGGTTTGGTACATAGACGTCTAGAGCAGATATATATGACAGCTCACTTTCCTGGCTTGGTACATATACTTCTAGAGCAGATATACATGAGAGCTCAATTTCCTGACTTGGTACATACACTTCTAGAGCACATATACATGACACCTCACTTTCCTGACATGGTACATACACTTATAGAGCAGATATGCATGACAGCTCGCTTTCCTGACTTGGCACATACACTTCTAGAGGAGATATACATGACACCTCACTTTCCTGGCTTGCTACATACACTTCTAGAGCAGATATACATGACAGCTCACTTGCCTGGCCTGGTACATACACTGCTAGAGCAGATATACATGACACGTCACTTTCCTGACTTGGTACATACACTTCTAGAGCAGATATACATGACAGCCCATTTTCCTGGCTTGGTACATACACTTCTAGAGCAGATATACATGACACGTCACTTTCCTGGCTTGGTACATATACTTCTAGATCAGATATACATGAGAGCTCATTTTCCTGGCTTGGTACATACACTTCTAGAACAAATATACATGACAGCTCACTTTCCTGGCTTGGTACATACACTTCTAGAGCAGATATACATGACAGCTCATTTTCCTGGCTTGGTACTTATATACTTTTAGAGCAGATATACATGACAGCCCACTTTCCTGGCTTGGTACTTACACTTCTAGAGCAGATATACATGACAGCTCACTTTCCTGGCTTGGAACATATACTTCTAGAGCAGATATACATGACAGCTCACTTTCTTGGCTTGGTACATACACTTCTAGAGGAGATATACATGACAGCTCACTTTCCTGACTTGGTACATTCACTTCTAGAGCAGATATACATGACAGCTCACTTTCCTGGCTTGGTACATATACTTCTAGAGCAGATATACATGACACCTCACTTTCCTGACATGGTACATACACTTCTAGAGCAGATATGCATGACAGCTCGCTTTCCTGACTTGGCACATACACTTCTAGAGCAGATATACATGACACCTCACTTTCCTGGCTTGGTACATACAGTTCTAGAGCAGATATACATGACAGCTCACTTTCCTGGCTTGGTACATACACTTCTAGAGGAGATATACATGACAGCCCACTTTCCTGACTTGGTACATTCACTTCTAGAGCAGGTATACATGACAGCTCACTTTCCTGGCTTGGTACATATACTTCTAGAGCAGATATACATGACAGCTCACTTTCCTGACTTGGTACATACACTTCTAGAGCAGATATACATGACACCTCACTTTCCTGACATGGTACATACACTTCTAGAGCAGATATACATGACAGCTCGCTTTCCTGACTTGGCACATACACTTCTAGAGCAGATATACATGACACCTCACTTTCCTGGCTTGGTACATACACTTCTAGAGCAGATATACATGACAGCTCACTTTCCTGGCCTGGTACATACACTGCTAGAGCAGATATACATGACACGTCACTTTCCTGACTTAGTTCATACACTTCTAGAGCAGATATACATGACAGCTCACTTTCCTGGCTTGGAACATATACTTCTAGAGCAGATATACATGACAGCTCACTTTCCTAGGTTAGTACATACACTTCTAGAGCAGATATACATGACAGCTCACTTTCCTGACTTGGTATATACACTGCTAGAGCAGATATACATGACAGCCCACTTTCCTGGTTTGGTATATAGACGTCTAGAGCAGATATATATGACAGCTCACTTTCCTGGCTTGGTACATATACTTCTAGAGCAGATATACATGAGAGCTCAATTTCCTGACTTGGTACATACACTTCTAGAGCAGATATACATGACACCTCACTTTCCTGACATGGTACATACACTTATAGAGCAGATATGCATGACAGCTCGCTTTCCTGACTTGGCACATACACTTCTAGAGGAGATATACATGACACCTCACTTTCCTGGCTTGCTACATACACTTCTAGAGCAGATATACATGACAGCTCACTTGCCTGGCCTGGTACATACACTGCTAGAGCAGATATACATGACACGTCACTTTCCTGACTTGGTACATACACTTCTAGAGCAGATATACATGACAGCCCATTTTCCTGGCTTGGTACATACACTTCTAGAGCAGATATACATGACAGCTCACTTTCCTGGCTTGGTACATACACTTCAAGAGCAGATATACATGAGAGCTCACTTTCTTTGCTTGGTACATACACTTCTAGAGCAGATATACATGACACCTCACTTTCCTGACATGGTACATACACTTCTAGAGCAGATATCCATGACAGCTTGCTTTCCTGACTTGGCACATACACTTCTAGAGCAGATATACATGACACCTCACTTTCCTGGCTTGGTACATACACTTCTAGAGCAGATATACATGACAGCTCACTTTCCTGGCCTGGTACATACACTGCTAGAGCAGATATACATGACACGTCACTTTCCTGACTTGGTACATACACTTCTAGAGGAGATATACATGACAGCTCACTTTCCTGGCTTGGAACATATACTTCTAGAGCAGATACACATGACAGCTCACTTTCCTGGCTTGGTACATACACTTCTAGAGCAGATATACATGACAGCTCACTTTCCTGACTTGGTACATACACTACTAGAGCAGATATACATGACAGCTCACTTTCCTGGCTTGGTACATAGACGTCTAGAGCAGATATACATGACAGCTCACTTTCCTGGCTTGGTACATATACTTCTAGAGCAGATATACATGAGAGCTCAATTTCCTGACTTGGTACATACACTTCTAGAGCAGATATACATGACACCTCACTTTCCTGACATGGTACATACACTTATAGAGCAGATATGCATGACAGCTCGCTTTCCTGACTTGGCATATACACTTCTAGAGCAGATATACATGACAGCTCACTTTCCTGGCTTGGTACATACACTTCTAGAGCAGATATACATGACAGATCACTTGCCTGGACTGGTACATACACTGCTAGAGCAGATATACATGACACGTCACTTTCCTGACTTGGTACATACACTTCTAGAGCAGATATACATGACAGCCCATTTTCCTGACATGGTACATACACTTCTAGAGCAGATATACATGACAGCTCACTTTCCTGACTTGGTACATACACTTCTAGAGCAGATATACATGACAACTCAATTTCCTGGCTTGGTGCATATACGTCTAGAGCAGATATACATGACAGCTCACTTTCCTGGCTTGGTACATATACGACTAGAGCAGATATACATGACAGCTCACTTTCCTGACTTGGTACATACACTTCTAGAGCAGATATACATGACACCTCACTTTCCTGACATAGTACATACACTTCTAGAGCAGATATGCATGACAGCTCACTTTCCTGACTTGGTACATACACTTCTAGAGCAGATATACATGACACCTCACTTTCCTGGCTTGGTACATACACTTCTAGAGCAGATATACATGACACGTCACTTTCCTGACTTGGTACATACACTTCCAGAGCAGATATACATGACAGAACATTTTCCTGGCTTGGTACATACACTTCTAGAGCAGCTATACATGACAGCTCACTTTCCTGGCTTGGTACATACATTTCTAGAGCAGATATACATGAGAGCTCACTTTCCTGGCTTGGTACATATACTTCTAGAGCAGATATACATGAGAACTCACTTTCCTGGCTTGGTACATACACTTCTAGAGCAGATATACATGACACGTCACTTTCCTGACTTGGTACATACACTTCCAGAGCAGATATACATGACAGAACATTTTCCTGGCTTGGTACATACACTTCTAGAGCAGCTATACATGACAGCTCACTTTCCTGGCTTGGTACATACATTTCTAGAGCAGCTATACATGACAGCTCACTTTCCTGGCTTGGTACATATACTTCTAGAGCAGATATACATGAGAGCTCATTTTCCTGGCTTGGTACATACACTTCTAGAACAAATATACATGACAGCTCACTTTCCTGGCTTGGTACATACACTTCTAGAGCAGATATACATGACAGCTCATTTTCCTGGCTTGGTACTTATATACTTTTAGAGCAGATATACATGACAGCCCACTTTCCTGGCTTGGTACTTACACTTCTAGAGCAGATATACATGACAGCTCACTTTCCTGGCTTGGAACATATACTTCTAGAGCAGATATACATGACAGCTCATTTTCTTGGCTTGGTACATACACTTCTAGAGGAGATATACATGACAGCTCACTTTCCTGACTTGGTACATTCACTTCTAGAGCAGATATACATGACAGCTCACTTTCCTGGCTTGGTACATATACTTCTAGAGCAGATATACATGACACCTCACTTTCCTGACATGGTACATACACTTCTAGAGCAGATATGCTTGACAGCTCGCTTTCCTGACTTGGCACATACACTTCTAGAGCAGATATACATGACACCTCACTTTCCTGGCTTGGTACATACACTTCTAGAGCAGATATACATGACAGCTCACTTTCCTGGCCTGGTACATACACTGCTAGAGCAGATATACATGACACGTCACTTTCCTGGCTTGATACATACACTTCTAGAGCAGATATACATGACAGCTCACTTTCCTGGCTTGGAACATATACTTCTAGAGCAGATATACATGACAGCTCACTTTCCTAGGTTAGTACATACACTTCTAGAGCAGATATACATGACAGCTCACTTTCCTGACTTGGTATATACACTGCTAGAGCAGATATACATGACAGCTCACTTTCCTGGCTTGGTACATATACTTCTAGAGCAGATATACATGAGAGCTCAATTTCCTGACTTGGTACATACACGTCTAGAGCAGATATACATGACACCTCACTTTCCTGACATGGTACATACACTTATAGAGCAGATATGCATGACAGCTCGCTTTCCTGACTTGGCACATACACTTCTAGAGGAGATATACATGACACCTCACTTTCCTGGCTTGCTACATACACTTCTAGAGCAGATATACATGACAGCTCACTTGCCTGGCCTGGTACATACACTGCTAGAGCAGATATACATGACACGTCACTTTCCTGACTTGGTACATACACTTCTAGAGCAGATATACATGACAGCTCACTTTCCTGACTTGGTACATTCACTTCTAGAGCAGATATACATGACAGCTCACTTTCCTGGCTTGGTACATATACTTCTAGAGCAGATATACATGACACCTCACTTTCCTGACATGGTACATACACTTCTAGAGCAGATATGCTTGACAGCTCGCTTTCCTGACTTGGCACATACACTTCTAGAGCAGATATACATGACACCTCACTTTCCTGGCTTGGTACATACACTTCTAGAGCAGATATACATGACAGCTCACTTTCCTGGCCTGGTACATACACTGCTAGAGCAGATATACATGACACGTCACTTTCCTGGCTTGATACATACACTTCTAGAGCAGATATACATGACAGCTCACTTTCCTGGCTTGGAACATATACTTCTAGAGCAGATATACATGACAGCTCACTTTCCTAGGTTAGTACATACACTTCTAGAGCAGATATACATGACAGCTCACTTTCCTGACTTGGTATATACACTGCTAGAGCAGATATACATGACAGCTCACTTTCCTGGCTTGGTACATATACTTCTAGAGCAGATATACATGAGAGCTCAATTTCCTGACTTGGTACATACACGTCTAGAGCAGATATACATGACACCTCACTTTCCTGACATGGTACATACACTTATAGAGCAGATATGCATGACAGCTCGCTTTCCTGACTTGGCACATACACTTCTAGAGGAGATATACATGACACCTCACTTTCCTGGCTTGCTACATACACTTCTAGAGCAGATATACATGACAGCTCACTTGCCTGGCCTGGTACATACACTGCTAGAGCAGATATACATGACACGTCACTTTCCTGACTTGGTACATACACTTCTAGAGCAGATATACATGACAGCCCATTTTCCTGGCTTGGTACATACACTTCTAGAGCAGATATACATGACAGCTCACTTTCCTGGCTTGGTATATACACTTCTAGAGCAGATATACATGAGAGCTCACTTTCTTTGCTTGGTACATACACTTCTAGAGCAGATATACATGACACCTCACTTTCCTGACATGGTACATACACTTCTAGAGCAGATATCCATGACAGCTTGCTTTCCTGACTTGGCACATACACTTCTAGAGCAGATATACATGACACCTCACTTTCCTGGCTTGGTACATACACTTCTAGAGCAGATATACATGACACGTCACTTTCCTGACTTGGTACATACACTTCTAGAGGAGATATACATGACAGCTCACTTTCCTGGCTTGGAACATATACTTCTAGAGCAGATATACATGACAGCTCACTTTCCTGGCTTGGTACATACACTTCTAGAGCAGATATACATGACACCTCACTTTCCTGACATGGTACATACACTTATAGAGCAGATATGCATGACAGCTCACTTTCCTGACTTGGTACATACACTTCTAGAGCAGATATACATGACACCTCACTTTCCTGACATGGTACATACACTTATAGAGCAGATATGCATGACAGCTCGCTTTCCTGACTTGGCATATACACTTCTAGAGCAGATATACATGACATCTCACTTTCCTGGCTTGGTACATACACTTCTAGAGCAGATATACATGACAGATCACTTGCCTGGCCTGGTACATACACTGCTAGAGCAGATATACATGACACGTCACTTTCCTGACTTGGTACATACACTTCTAGAGCAGATATACATGACAGCCCATTTTCCTGACATGGTACATACACTTCTAGAGCAGATATACATGACAGCTCACTTTCCTGGCTTGGTACATACACTTCTAGAGCAGATATACATGACACCTCACTTTTCTGGCTTGGTACATATACTTCTAGAGCAGATATACATGACAGCTCACTTTCCTGGCTTGGTAGATACATTTCTAGAACAAATATACATGTCAGCTCACTTTCCTGGCTTGGTACATACACTTCTAGAGCAGATATACATGACACCTCACTTTCCTGGCTTGGTACATACACTTCTAGAGCAGATATACATGACAGCTCACTTGTCTGGCCTGGTACATACACTGCTAGAGCAGATATACATGACACGTCACTTTCCTGACTTGGTACATACACTTCTAGAGCAGATATACATGACAGCTCACTTTCCTGACTGGTACATACACTTCTAGAGCAGCTATAGATGACAGCTCACTTTCCCGGCTTGGCACATATACTTCTAGAGCTGATAAACATGACAGCTCACTTTCCTGGCTTGGTACATACACTTCTAGAGGAGATATACATGACAGCTCACTTTCCTGGCTTGGTACATACACATCTAGAGCAGATATACAGGACAGCTTACTTTCCTGACTTGGTACATACACTTCTAGAGCAGATATACATGACAGCTCACTTTCCTGGCTTGGAACATATACTTCTAGAGCAGATATACATGACAGCTCACTTTCCTGGCTTCGCACATACACTGCTAGAGCAGATATACATGACAGCTCACTTTCCTGACTTGGTACATACACTTCTAGAGCAGATATACATGACAACTGACTTTCCTGGCTTGGTACATACACTTCTAGAGCAGATATACATGACAGCCCACTTTCCTGACTTGGTACATTCACTTCTAGAGCAGGTATACATGACAGCTCACTTTCCTGGCTTGGTACATATACTTCTAGAGCAGATATACATGACAGCTCACTTTCCTGACTTGGTACATACACTTCTAGAGCAGATATACATGACAGCTCACTTTCCTGACATGGTACATACACTTCTAGAGCAGATATGCATGACAGCTCGCTTTCCTGACTTGGCACATACACTTCTAGAGCAGATATACATGACACGTCACTTTCCTGACTTGGTACATACACTTCTAGAGCAGATATACATGACAGCTCACTTTCCTGGCTTGGAACATATACTTCTAGAGCAGATATACATGACAGCTCACTTTCCTAGGTTAGTACATACACTTCTAGAGCAGATATACATGACAGCTCACTTTCCTGACTTGGTATATACACTGCTAGAGCAGATATACATGACAGCTCACTTTCCTGGTTTGGTACATAGACGTCTAGAGCAGATATATATGACAGCTCACTTTCCTGGCTTGGTACATATACTTCTAGAGCAGATATACATGAGAGCTCAATTTCCTGACTTGGTACATACACTTCTAGAGCAGATATACATGACACCTCACTTTCCTGACATGGTACATACACTTCTAGAGCAGATATCCATGACAGCTTGCTTTCCTGACTTGGCACATACACTTCTAGAGCAGATATACATGACACCTCACTTTCCTGGCTTGGTACATACACTTCTAGAGCAGATATACATGACACGTCACTTTCCTGACTTGGTACATACACTTCTAGAGGAGATATACATGACAGCTCACTTTCCTGGCTTGGAACATATACTTCTAGAGCAGATATACATGACAGCTCACTTTCCTGGCTTGGTACATACACTTCTAGAGCAGATATACATGACAGCTCACTTTCCTGACTTGGTACATACACTACTAGAGCAGATATACATGACAGCTCAATTTCCTGGCTTGGTACATAGACGTCTAGAGCAGATATACATGACAGCTCACTTTCCTGGCTTGGTACATATACTTCTAGAGCAGATATACATGAGAGCTCAATTTCCTGACTTGGTACATACACTTCTAGAGCAGATATACATGACACCTCACTTTCCTGACATGGTACATACACTTATAGAGCAGATATGCATGACAGCTCGCTTTCCTGACTTGGCATATACACTTCTAGAGCAGATATACATGACATCTCACTTTCCTGGCTTGGTACATACACTTCTAGAGCAGATATACATGACAGATCACTTGCCTGGCCTGGTACATACACTGCTAGAGCAGATATACATGACACGTCACTTTCCTGACTTGGTACATACACTTCTAGAGCAGATATACATGACAGCCCATTTTCCTGACATGGTACATACACTTCTAGAGCAGATATACATGACAGCTCACTTTCCTGGCTTGGTACATACACTTCTAGAGCAGATATACATGACACCTCACTTTTCTGGCTTGGTACATATACTTCTAGAGCAGATATACATGACAGCTCACTTTCCTGGCTTGGTAGATACATTTCTAGAACAAATATACATGTCAGCTCACTTTCCTGGCTTGGTACATACACTTCTAGAGCAGATATACATGACACCTCACTTTCCTGGCTTGGTACATACACTTCTAGAGCAGATATACATGACAGCTCACTTGCCTGGCCTGGTACATACACTGCTAGAGCAGATATACATGACACGTCACTTTCCTGACTTGGTACATACACTTCTAGAGCAGATATACATGACAGCTCACTTTCCTGACTGGTACATACACTTCTAGAGCAGCTATACATGACAGCTCACTTTCCCGGCTTGGCACATATACTTCTAGAGCTGATAAACATGACAGCTCACTTTCCTGGCTTGGTACATACACTTCTAGAGGAGATATACATGACAGCTCACTTTCCTGGCTTGGTACATACACATCTAGAGCAGATATACAGGACAGCTTACTTTCCTGACTTGGTACATACACTTCTAGAGCAGATATACATGACAGCTCACTTTCCTGGCTTGGAACATATACTTCTAGAGCAGATATACATGACAGCTCACTTTCCTGGCTTCGCACATACACTGCTAGAGCAGATATACATGACAGCTCACTTTCCTGACTTGGTACATACACTTCTAGAGCAGATATACATGACAACTGACTTTCCTGGCTTGGTACATACACTTCTAGAGCAGATATACATGACAGCCCACTTTCCTGACTTGGTACATTCACTTCTAGAGCAGGTATACATGACAGCTCACTTTCCTGGCTTGGTACATATACTTCTAGAGCAGATATACATGACAGCTCACTTTCCTGACTTGGTACATACACTTCTAGAGCAGATATACATGACAGCTCACTTTCCTGACATGGTACATACACTTCTAGAGCAGATATGCATGACAGCTCGCTTTCCTGACTTGGCACATACACTTCTAGAGCAGATATACATGACACGTCACTTTCCTGACTTGGTACATACACTTCTAGAGCAGATATACATGACAGCTCACTTTCCTGGCTTGGAACATATACTTCTAGAGCAGATATACATGACAGCTCACTTTCCTAGGTTAGTACATACACTTCTAGAGCAGATATACATGACAGCTCACTTTCCTGACTTGGTATATACACTGCTAGAGCAGATATACATGACAGCTCACTTTCCTGGTTTGGTACATAGACGTCTAGAGCAGATATATATGACAGCTCACTTTCCTGGCTTGGTACATATACTTCTAGAGCAGATATACATGAGAGCTCAATTTCCTGACTTGGTACATACACTTCTAGAGCAGATATACATGACACCTCACTTTCCTGACATGGTACATACACTTATAGAGCAGATATGCATGACAGCTCGCTTTCCTGACTTGGAACATACACTTCTAGAGCAGATATACATGACACCTCACTTTCCTGGCTTGCTACATACACTTCTAGAGCAGATATACATGACAGCTCACTTGCCTGGCCTGGTACATACACTGCTAGAGCAAATATACATGACACGTCACTTTCCTGACTTGGTACATACACTTCTAGAGCAGATATACATGACAGCCCATTTTCCTGGCTTGGTACATACACTTCTAGAGCAGATATACATGACACCTCACTTTCCTGGCTTGGTACATACACTTCTAGAGCAGATATACATGACAGCTCACTTGCCTGGCCTGGTACATACACTGCTAGAGCAGATATTCATGACACCTCACTTTCCTGGCTTGGTACATACACTTCTAGAGCAGATATACATGACACGTCACTTTCCTGACTTGGTACATACACTTCCAGAGCAGATATACATGACAGAACATTTTCCTGGCTTGGTACATACACTTCTAGAGCAGCTATACATGACAGCTCACTTTCCTGGCTTGGTACATACATTTCTAGAACAAATATACATGACAGCTCA
This sequence comes from Bathymodiolus brooksi, assembly GCA_963680875.1. Lineage (NCBI taxonomy): Eukaryota > Metazoa > Mollusca > Bivalvia > Mytilida > Modiolidae > Bathymodiolus > Bathymodiolus brooksi. The sequence continues at coordinate 81,743,390 of OY804590.1, forward strand.
CTTTCCTGGCTTGGTACATATACTTCTAGAGCAGATATACATGAGAGCTCACTTTCCTGGCTTGGTACATACACTTCTAGAACAAATATACATGACAGCTCACTTTCCTGGCTTGGTACATACACTTCTAGAGCAGATATACATGACAGCTCATTTTCCTGGCTTGGTACTTATATACTTTTAGAGCAGATATGCATGACAGCTCACTTTCCTGGCTTGGTACTTACACTTCTAGAGCAGATATACATGACAGCTCACTTTCCTGGCTTGGAACATATACTTCTAGAGCAGATATACATGACAGCTCACTTTCTTGGTTTGGTACATTCACTTCTAGAGCAGATATACATGACAGCTCACTTTCCTGGCTTGGTACATATACTTCTAGAGCAGATATACATGACAGCTCACTTTCCTGATTTGGTACATACACTTCTAGAGCAGATATACATGACACCTCACTTTCCTGACATGGTACATACACTTCTAGAGCAGATATGCATGACAGCTCGCTTTCCTGACTTGGCACATACACTTCTAGAGCAGATATACATGACACCTCACTTTCCTGGCTTGGTACATACAGTTCTAGAGCAGATATACATGACAGCTCACTTTCCTGGCTTGGTACATACACTTCTAGAGCAGATATACATGACAGCCCACTTTCCTGACTTGGTACATTCACTGCTAGAGCAGGTATGCATGACAGCTCACTTTCCTGGCTTGGTACATATACTTCTAGAGCAGATATACATGACAGCTCACTTTCCTGACTTGGTACATACACTTCTAGAGCAGATATACATGACACCTCACTTTCCTGACATGGTACATACACTTCTAGAGCAGATATGCATGACAGCTCGCTTTCCTGACTTGGCACATACACTTTTAGAGCAGATATACATGACAGCTCACTTTCCTAGCTTGGTACATACACTTCTAGAGCAGATATACATGACACCTCACTTTCCTGGCCTGGTACATACACTGCTAGAGCAGATATACATGACACGTCACTTTCCTGACTTGGTACATACACTTCTAGAGCAGATATACATGACAGCTCACTTTCCTGGCTTGGAACATATATTTCTAGAGCAGATATACATGACAGCTCACTTTCCTAGGTTAGTACATACACTTCTAGAGCAGATATACATGACAGCTCACTTTCCTGACTTGGTATATACACTGCTAGAGCAGATATACATGACAGCTCAATTTCCTGGATTGGTACATAGACGTCTAGAACAGATATATATGACAGCTCACTTTCCTGGCTTGGTACATATACTTCTAGAGCAGATAGACATGACACCTCACTTTCCTGACATGGTACATACACTTATAGAGCAAATATGCATGACAGCTCGCTTTCCTGACTTGGCACATACACTTCTAGAGCAGATATACATGACACCTCACTTTCCTGGCTTGCTACATACACTTCTAGAGCAGATATACATGACAGCTCGCTTGCCTGGCCTGGTACATACACTGCTAGAGCAGATATACATGACACGTCACTTTCCTGACTTGGTACATACACTTCTAGAGCAGATATACATGACAGCCCATTTTCCTGGCTTGGTACATACACTTCTAGAGCAGATATACATGACAGCTCACTTTCCTGGCTTGGTACATACACTTCTAGAGCAGATATACATGAGAGCTCACTTTCTTTGCTTGGTACATACACTTCTAGAGCAGATATACATGACACCTCACTTTCCTGACATGGTACATACACTTCTAGAGCAGATATCCATGACAGCTTGCTTTCCTGACTTGGCACATACACTTATAGAGCAGATATACATGACACCTCACTTTCCTGGCTTGGTACATACACTTCTAGAGCAGATATACATGACAGCTCACTTTCCTGGCCTGGTACATACACTGCTAGAGCAGATATACATGGCACGTCACTTTCCTGACTTGGTACATACACTTCTAGAGCAGATATACATGACAGCTCACTTTCCTGGCTTGGAACATATACTTCTAGAGCAGATATACATGACAGCTCACTTTCCTGGCTTGGTACATACACTTCTAGAGCAGATATACATGACAGCTCACTTTCCTGACTTGGTACATACACTACTAGAGCAGATATACATGACAGCTCACTTTCCTGGCTTGGTACATAGACGTCTAGAGCAGATATACATGACAGCTCACTTTCCTGGCTTGGTACATATACTTCTAGAGCAGATATACATGAGAGCTTAATTTCCTGACTTGGCACATACACTTCTAGAGCAGATATACATGACACCTCACTTTCCTGACATGGTACATACACTTATAGAGCAGATATGCATGACAGCTCGCTTTCCTGACTTGGGACATACACTTCTAGAGCAGATATACATGACATCTCACTTTCCTGGCTTGGTACATACACTTCTAGAGCAGATATACATGACAGCTCACTTGCCTGGCCTGGTACATACACTGCTAGAGCAGATATACATGACACGTCACTTTCCTGACTTGGTACATACACTTCTAGAGCAGATATACATGACAGCCCATTTTCCTGACATGGTGCATACACTTCTAGAGCAGATATACATGACAGCTCACTTTCCTGGCTTGGTACATACACTTCTAGAGCAGATATACATGACACCTCACTTTTCTGGCTTGGTACATATACTTCTAGAGCAGATATACATGACAGCTCACTTTCCTGGCTTGGTAGATACATTTCTAGAACAAATATACATGACAGCTCACTTTCCTGGCTTGGTACATACACTTCTAGAGCAGATATACATGACACCTCACTTTCCTGGCTTGGTACATACACTTCTAGAGCAGATATACATGACAGCTCACTTGCCTGGCCTGGTACATACACTGCTAGAGCAGATATACATGACACGTCACTTTCCTGACTTGGTACATACACTTCTAGAGCAGATATACATGACAGCCCATTTTCCTGGCTTGGTACATACACTTCTAGAGCAGATATACATGACAGCTCACTTTCCTGACTTGGTACATACACTTCTAGAGCAGCTATACATGACAGCTCACTTTCCCGGCTTGGCACATATACTTCTAGAGCTGATAAACATGACAGCTCACTTTCCTGGCTTGGTACATACACTTCTAGAGGAGATATACATGACAGCTCACTTTCCTGGCTTGGTACATACACATCTAGAGCAGATATACAGGACAGCTTACTTTCCTGGCTTGGTACATACACTTCTAGAGCAGATATACATGACAGCTCACTTTCCTGGCTTGGTACATATACTTCTAGAGCAAATATACATGACAGCTCACTTTCCTGGCTTGGTACATACACTTCTAGAGCAGATATACATGACAGCTCACTTTCCTGGCTTGGAACATATACTTCTAGAGCAGATATACATGACAGCTCACTTTCCTGGCTTGGTACATACACTGCTAGAGCAGATATACATGACAGCTCACTTTCCTGACTTGGTACATACACTTCTAGAGCAGATAAACATGACAACTGACTTTCCTGGCTTGGTACATAGACGTCTAGAGCAGATATACATGACAGGTCACTTTCCTGACTTGGTACATACACTTCTAGAGCAGATATACATGACACCTCAATTTCCTGACATGGTACATACACTTCTAGAGCAGATATGCATGACAGCTCACTTTCCTGACTTGGTACATACACTTCTAGAGCAGATATACATGACACCTCAATTTCCTGACATGGTACATACACTTCTAGAGCAGATATGCATGACAGCTCACTTTCCTGACTTGGTACATACACTTCTAGGGCAGATATACATGACACCTCACTTTCCTGACTTGGTACATACACTTCTAGAGCAGATATACATGACACCTCAATTTCCTGACATGGTACATACACTTCTAGAGCAGATATGCATGACAGCTCACTTTCCTGACTTGGTACATACACTTCTAGCGCAGATATACATGACAGCTCACTTTCCTGACTTGGTACAAATACTTCTAGAGCAGATATACATGAGAGCTCACATTCCTGACTTGGTACATACACTTCTAGAACAAAGATACATGACAGCCCACTTTCCTGGCTTGGTACATACACTTCTAGAGCAGATATACATGACAGCTCATTTTCCTGGCTTGGTACATATACTTTTAGACCAGATATACATGACAGCCCACTTTCCTGGCTTGGTACATACACTTCTAGAGCAGATATACATGACAGCTCACTTTTCTGGCTTGGTACATATACTTCTAGAGCAGATATATATGACAGCCCACTTTCCTGGCTTGGTACATACACTTCTAGAGCAGATATACATGACAGCCCACTATCCTGGCTTGGTACATACACTTTTAGAGCAGATATACAGGACATCCCACTTTCCTGGCTTGATACATACACTTCTAGAGCAGATATACATGACACCTCACTTTCCTGGCTTGGTACATATACTTCTAGAGCAAATATACATGACAGCTCACTTTCCTGGCTTGGTACATACACTTCTAGAGCAGATATGCCTGACAGCTCACTTTCCTGGCTTGGAACATAGACTTCTAGAGTAGATATACATGACATCTCACTCTCCTGGCTTGGTACATACACTTCTAGAGCAGATATACATGACAGCTCACTTTCCTGACTTGGTACATACACTTCTAGAGGAGATATACATGACAGCTCACTTTCCTGGCTTGGTACATAGACGTCTAGAGCAGATATACATGACAGCTCACTTTCCTGGCTTGGTACATATACGACTAGGGCAGATATACATGACACCTCACTTTCCTGACATAGTACATACACTTCTAGAGCAGATATGCATGACAGCTCACTTTCCTGACTTGGTACATACACTTCTAGAGCAGATATACATGACATCTCACGTTCCTGGCTTGGTACATACACTTCTAGAGCAGATATACATGACACGTCACTTTCCTGACTTGTTACATACACTTCTAGAGCAGATATACATGACAGACCATTTTCCTGGCTTGGTACATACACTTCTAGAGCAGCTATACATGACAGCTCACTTTCCTGGCTTGGCACATACACTTCTAGAGCAGATATACATGACAGCTCACTTTCCTGGCTTGGTACATATACTTTTAGAGCAGATATACATGAGAGCTCACTTTCCTGGCTTGGTACATATACTTCTAGAGCAGATATACATGAGAGCTTAATTTCCTGACTTGACACATACACTTCTAGAGCAGATATACATGACACCTCACTTTCCTGACATGGTACATACACTTATAGAGCAGATATGCATGACAGCTCGCTTTCCTGATTTGGGACATACACTTCTAGAGCAGATATACATGACATCTCACTTTCCTGGCTTGGTACATAGACGTCTAGAGCAGATATACATGACAGCTCACTTTCCTGGCTTGGTACATATACTTCTAGAGCAGATATACATGAGAGCTTAATTTCCTGACTTGGCACATACACTTCTAGAGCAGATATACATGACACCTCACTTTCCTGACATGGTACATACACTTATAGAGCAGATATGCATGACAGCTCGCTTTCCTGACTTGGGACATACACTTCTAGAGCAGATATACATGACATCTCACTTTCCTGGCTTGGTACATACACTTCTAGAGCAGATATACATGACAGCCCATTTTCCTGACATGGTGCATACACTTCTAGAGCAGATATACATGACAGCTCACTTTCCTGGCTTGGTACATACACTTCTAGAGCAGATATACATGACACCTCACTTTTCTGGCTTGGTACATATACTTCTAGAGCAGATATACATGACAGCTCACTTTCCTGGCTTGGTAGATACATTTCTAGAACAAATATACATGACAGCTCACTTTCCTGGCTTGGTACATACACTTCTAGAGCAGATATACATGACACCTCACTTTCCTGGCTTGGTACATACACTTCTAGAGCAGATATACATGACAGCTCACTTGCCTGGCCTGGTACATACACTGCTAGAGCAGATATACATGACACGTCACTTTCCTGACTTGGTACATACACTTCTAGAGCAGATATACATGACAGCCCATTTTCCTGGCTTGGTACATACACTTCTAGAGCAGATATACATGACAGCTCACTTTCCTGACTTGGTACATACACTTCTAGAGCAGCTATACATGACAGCTCACTTTCCCGGCTTGGCACATATACTTCTAGAGCTGATAAACATGACAGCTCACTTTCCTGGCTTGGTACATACACTTCTAGAGGAGATATACATGACAGCTCACTTTCCTGGCTTGGTACATACACATCTAGAGCAGATATACAGGACAGCTTACTTTCCTGGCTTGGTACATACACTTCTAGAGCAGATATACATGACAGCTCACTTTCCTGGCTTGGTACATATACTTCTAGAGCAAATATACATGACAGCTCACTTTCCTGGCTTGGTACATACACTTCTAGAGCAGATATACATGACAGCTCACTTTCCTGGCTTGGAACATATACTTCTAGAGCAGATATACATGACAGCTCACTTTCCTGGCTTGGTACATACACTGCTAGAGCAGATATACATGACAGCTCACTTTCCTGACTTGGTACATACACTTCTAGAGCAGATAAACATGACAACTGACTTTCCTGGCTTGGTACATAGACGTCTAGAGCAGATATACATGACAGGTCACTTTCCTGACTTGGTACATACACTTCTAGAGCAGATATACATGACACCTCAATTTCCTGACATGGTACATACACTTCTAGAGCAGATATGCATGACAGCTCACTTTCCTGACTTGGTACATACACTTCTAGGGCAGATATACATGACACCTCACTTTCCTGACTTGGTACATACACTTCTAGAGCAGATATACATGACACCTCAATTTCCTGACATGGTACATACACTTCTAGAGCAGATATGCATGACAGCTCACTTTCCTGACTTGGTACATACACTTCTAGCGCAGATATACATGACAGCTCACTTTCCTGACTTGGTACAAATACTTCTAGAGCAGATATACATGAGAGCTCACATTCCTGACTTGGTACATACACTTCTAGAACAAAGATACATGACAGCCCACTTTCCTGGCTTGGTACATACACTTCTAGAGCAGATATACATGACAGCTCATTTTCCTGGCTTGGTACATATACTTTTAGACCAGATATACATGACAGCCCACTTTCCTGGCTTGGTACATACACTTCTAGAGCAGATATACATGACAGCTCACTTTTCTGGCTTGGTACATATACTTCTAGAGCAGATATATATGACAGCCCTCTTTCCTGGCTTGGTACATACACTTCTAGAGCAGATATACATGACAGCTCACTATCCTGGCTTGGTACATACACTTTTAGAGCAGATATACAGGACATCCCACTTTCCTGGCTTGATACATACACTTCTAGAGCAGATATACATGACAGCTCACTTTCCTGGCTTGGTACATATACTTCTAGAGCAAATATACATGACAGCTCACTTTCCTGGCTTGGTACATACACTTCTAGAGCAGATATGCCTGACAGCTCACTTTCCTGGCTTGGAACATAGACTTCTAGAGCAGATATACATGACATCTCACTCTCCTGGCTTGGTACATACACTTCTAGAGCAGATATACATGACAGCTCACTTTCCTGACTTGGTACATACACTTCTAGAGCAGATATACATGACAGCTCACTTTCCTGGCTTGGTACATAGACGTCTAGAGCAGATATACATGACAGCTCACTTTCCTGGCTTGGTACATATACGACTAGAGCAGATATACATGACAGCTCACTTTCCTGACTTGGTACATACACTTCTAGGGCAGATATACATGACACCTCACTTTCCTGACATAGTACATACACTTCTAGAGCAGATATGCATGACAGCTCACTTTCCTGACTTGGTACATACACTTCTAGAGCAGATATACATGACATCTCACGTTCCTGGCTTGGTACATACACTTCTAGAGCAGATATACATGACACGTCACTTTCCTGACTTGTTACATACACTTCTAGAGCAGATATACATGACAGACCATTTTCCTGGCTTGGTACATACACTTCTAGAGCAGCTATACATGACAGCTCACTTTCCTGGCTTGGCACATACACTTCTAGAGCAGATATACATGACAGCTCACTTTCCTGGCTTGGTACATATACTTTTAGAGCAGATATACATGAGAGCTCACTTTCCTGGCTTGGTACATACACTTCTAGAACAAATATACATGACAGCTCACTTTCCTGGCTTGGTACATACACTTCTAGAGCAGATATACATGAGAGCTCATTTTCCTGGCTTGGTACTTATATACTTTTAGAGCAGATATACATGACAGCCCACTTTCCTGGCTTGGTATTTACACTTCTAGAGCAGATATACATGACAACTCACTATCCTGGCTTGGAACATATACTTCTAGAGCAGATATACATGACAGCTCACTTTCCTGGCTTGGTACATACACTTCTAGAGGAGATATACAAGACAGCTCACTTTCCTGACTTGGTACATTCACTTCTAGAGCAGATATACATGACAGCTCACCTTCCTGGCTTGGTACATATACTTCTAGAGCAGATATACATGACAGCTCACTTTCCTGACTTGGTACATACACTTCTAGAGCAGATATATATGACACCTCACTTTCCTGACATGGTACATACACTTCTAGGGCAGATATGCATGACAGCTCGCTTTCCTGACTTGGCACATACACTTCTAGAGCAGATATACATGACACCTCACTTTCCTGGCTTGGTACATACACTTCTAGAGCAGATATACATGACAGCTCACTTTCCTGGCCTGGTACATACACTGCTAGAGCAGATATACATGATACGTCACTTTCCTGACTTGGTACATACACTTCTAGAGCAGATATACATGACAGCTCACTTTCCTGGCTTGGAACATATACTTCTAGAGCAGATATACATGACAGCTCACTTTCCTGGCTTAGTACATACACTTCTAGAGCAGATATACATGACAGCTCACTTTCCTGGCTTGGTACATATACGTCTAGAGAAGATATACATGACAGCTCACTTTCCTGGCTTGGTACATATACTTCTAGAGCAGATATACATGAGAACTCAATTTCCTGACTTGGTACATACACTTCTAGAGCAGATATACATGACAGCTCACTTTCCTGACATGGTACATACACTTCTAGAGCAGATATGCATGACAGCTTGCTTTCCTGACTTGGCACATACACTTCTAGAGCAGATATACATGACACCTCACTTTCCTGGCTTGGTACATACACTTCTAGAGCAGATATACATGACAGCTCACTTGCCTGGCCTGGTACATACACTGCTAGAGCAGATATACATGACACGTCACTTTCCTGACTTGGTACATACACTTCTAGAGCAGATATACATGACAGCCCATTTTCCTGGCTTGGTACATACACTTCTAGAGCAGATATACATGAGAGCTCACTTTCCTGGCTTGGTACATACACTTCTAGAGCAGATATACATGAAACCTCACTTTCCTGACATGGTACATACACTTCTAGAGCAGATATCCATGACAGCTTGCTTTCCTGACTTGGTACATACACTTCTAGAGCAGATATACATGACACCTCACTTTCCTGGCTTGGTACATACACTTCTAGAGCAGATATACATGACAGCTCACTTTCCTGGCCTGGTACATACACTGCTAGAGCAGATATACATGACAGCTCACTTTCCTGGCTTGGAACATATACTTCTAGAGCAGATATACATGACAGCTCACTTTCCTGGCTTGGTACATACACTTCTAGAGCAGATATACATGACAGCTCACTTTCCTGACTTGGTACATACACTACTAGAGCAGATATACATGACAGCTCACTTTCATGGCTTGGTACATAGAAGTCTAGAGCAGATATACATGACAGCTCACTTTCCTGGCTTGGAACATAGACTTCTAGAGCAGATATACATGACATCTCACTCTCCTGGCTTGGTACATACACTTCTAGAGCAGATATACATGACAGCTCACTTTCCTGACTTGGTACATACACTTCTAGAGCAGATATACATGACAACTCACTTTCCTGGCTTGGTACATAGACGTCTAGAGCAGATATACATGACAGCTCACTTTCCTGGCTTGGTACATATACGACTAGAGCAGATATACATGACAGCTCACTTTCCTCACTTGGTACATACACTTCTAGGGCAGATATACATGACAGCTCACTTTCCTGACATAGTACATACACTTCTAGAGCAGATATGCATGACAGCTCACTTTCCTGACTTGGTACATACACTTCTAGAGGAGATATACATGACAGCTCACTTTCCTGACTGGTACATTCACTTCTAGAGCAGATATACATGACAGCTGACTTTCCTGACTAGGTACATACACTTCTAGAGCAGATATATATGACACCTCACTTTCCTGACATGGTACATACACTTCTAGGGCAGATATGCATGACAGTTCGCTTTCCTGACTTGGCACATACACTTCTTGAGCAGATATACATGACACCTCACTTTCCTGGCTTGGTACGTACACTTCTAGAGCAGATATACATGATAGCTCACTTTCCTGGCCTGGTACATACACTGCTAGAGCAGATATACATGACACGTCACTTTCCTGACTTGGTACATACACTTCTAGAGCAGATATACATGACAGCTCACTTTCCTGGCTTGGAACATATACTTCTAGATCAGATATACATGACAGCTCACTTTCCTGGCTTAGTACATACACTTCTAGAGCAGATATACATGACAGCTCACTTTCCTGACTTGGTACATTCACTGCTAGAGCAGATATACATGACAGCTCACTTTCCTGGCTTGGTACATATACTTCTAGAGCAGATATACATGACAGCTCACTTTCCTGGCTTGGTACATATACTTCTAGAGCAGATATACATGACAGCTCACTTTCCTGACTTGGTACATACACTTCTAGAGCAGATATATATGACACCTCACTTTCCTGACATGGTACATACACTTCTAGGGCAGATATGCATGACAGCTCGCTTTCCTGACTTGGCACATACACTTCTTGAGCAGATATACATGACACCTCACTTTCCTGGCTTGGTACATACACTTCTAGAGCAGATATACATGACAGCTCACTTTCCTGGCCTGGTACATACACTGCTAGAGCAGATATACATGACACGTCACTTTCCTGACTTGGTACATACACTTCTAGAGCAGATATACATGACAGCTCACTTTCCTGGCTTGGAACATATACTTCTAGAGCAGATATACATGACAGCTCACTTTCCTGGCTTGGAACATATACTTCTAGAGCAGATATACATGACAGCTCACTTTCCTGGCTTAGTACATACACTTCTAGAGCAGATATACATGACAGCTCACTTTCCTGGCTTGGTACATATACGTCTAGAGAAGATATACATGACAGCTCACTTTCCTGGCTTGGTACATATACTTCTAGAGCAGATATACATGACACCTCACTTTCCTGACATGGTACATACACTTCTAGAGCAGATATGCATGACAGCTTGCTTTCCTGACTTGACACATACACTTCTAGAGCAGATATACATGACACCTCACTTTCCTGGCTTGGTACATACACTTCTAGAGCAGATATACATGACAGCTCACTTGCCTGGCCTGGTACATACACTGCTAGAGTAGATATACATGACACGTCACTTTCCTGACTTGGTACATACACTTCTAGAGCAGATATACATGACAGCCCATTTTCCTGGCTTGGTACATACACTTCTAGAGCAGATATACATGAGAGCTCACTTTCCTGGCTTGGTACATACACTTCTAGAGCAGATATACATGAGAGCTCATTTTCCTGGCTTGGTACTTATATACTTTTAGAGCAGATATACATGACAGCCCACTTTCCTGGCTTGGTATTTACACTTCTAGAGCAGATATACATGACAACTCACTATCCTGGCTTGGAACATATACTTCTAGAGCAGATATACATGACAGCTCACTTTCCTGGCTTGGTACATACACTTCTAGAGGAGATATACAAGACAGCTCACTTTCCTGACTTGGTACATTCACTTCTAGAGCAGATATACATGACAGCTCACTTTCCTGGCTTGGTACATATACTTATAGAGCAGATATACATGACAGCTCACTTTCCTGACTTGGTACATACACTTCTAGAGCAGATATATATGACACCTCACTTTCCTGACATGGTACATACACTTCTAGGGCAGATATGCATGACAGCTCGCTTTCCTGACTTGGCACATACACTTCTTGAGCAGATATACATGACACCTCACTTTCCTGGCTTGGTACATACACTTCTAGAGCAGATATACATGACACCTCACTTTCCTGGCCTGGTACATACACTGCTAGAGCAGATATACATGATACGTCACTTTCCTGACTTGGTACATACACTTCTAGAGCAGATATACATGACAGCTCACTTTCCTGGCTTGGAACATATACTTCTAGAGCAGATATACATGACAGCTCACTTTCCTGGCTTGGTACATATACTTCTAGAGCAGATATACATGAGAACTCAATTTCCTGACTTGGTACATACACTTCTAGAGCAGATATACATGACACCTCACTTTCCTGACATGGTACATACACTTCTAGAGCAGATATGCATGACAGCTTGCTTTCCTGACTTGGCACATACACTTCTAGAGCAGATATACATGACACCTCACTTTCCTGGCTTGGTACATACACTTCTAGAGCAGATATACATGACAGCTCACTTGCCTGGCCTGGTACATACACTGCTAGAGCAGATATACATGACACGTCACTTTCCTGACTTGGTACATACACTTCTAGAGCAGATATACATGACAGCCCATTTTCCTGGCTTGGTACATACACTTCTAGAGCAGATATACATGAGAGCTCACTTTCCTGGCTTGGTACATACACTTCTAGAGCAGATATACATGACACCTCACTTTCCTGACATGGTACATACACTTCTAGAGCAGATATTCATGACAGCTTGCTTTCCTGACTTGGTACATACACTTCTAGAGCAGATATACATGACACCTCACTTTCCTGGCTTGGTACATACACTTCTAGAGCAGATATACATGACAGCTCACTTTCCTGGCCTGGTACATACACTGCTAGAGCAGATATACATGACAGCTCACTTTCCTGGCTTGGAACATATACTTCTAGAGCAGATATACATGACAGCTCACTTTCCTGGCTTGATACATACACTTCTAGAGCAGATATACATGACAGCTCACTTTCCTGACTTGGTACATACACTACTAGAGCAGATATACATGACAGCTCACTTTCCTGGCTTGGTACATATACTTCTAGAGCAAATATACATGACAGCTCACTTTCCTGGCTTGGTACATACACTTCTAGAGCAGATATACATGACAGCTCACTTTCCTGACTTGGTACATACACTTCTAGAGCAGATATACATGACAACTCACTTTCCTCACTTGGTACATACACTTCTAGGGCAGATATACATGACACCTCACTTTCCTGACATAGTACATACACTTCTAGAGCAGATATGCATGACAGCTCACTTTCCTGACTTGGTACATACACTTCTAGAGGAGATATACATGACAGCTCACTTTCCTGACTGGTACATTCACTTCTAGAGCAGATATACATGACAGCTGACTTTCCTGGCTTGGCACATATACTTTTAGAGCAGATATACATGACAGCTCACTTTCCTGACTTTGTACATACACTTCTAGAGCAGATATATATGACACCTCACTTTCCTGACATGGTACATACACTTCTAGGGCAGATATGCATGACAGCTCGCTTTCCTGACTTGGCACATACACTTCTTGAGCAGATATACATGACACCTCACTTTCCTGGCTTGGTACATACACTTCTAGAGCAGATATACATGATAGCTCACTTTCCTGGCCTGGTACATACACTGCTAGAGCAGATATACATGACAGCTGACTTTCCTGACTAGGTACATACACTTCTAGAGCAGATATATATGACACCTCACTTTCCTGACATGGTACATACACTTCTAGGGCAGATATGCATGACAGTTCGCTTTCCTGACTTGGCACATACACTTCTTGAGCAGATATACATGACACCTCACTTTCCTGGCTTGGTACATACACTTCTAGAGCAGATATACATGATAGCTCACTTTCCTGGCCTGGTACATACACTGCTAGAGCAGATATACATGACACGTCACTTTCCTGACTTGGTACATACACTTCTAGAGCAGATATACATGACAGCTCACTTTCCTGGCTTGGAACATATACTTCTAGATCAGATATACATGACAGCTCACTTTCCTGGCTTAGTACATACACTTCTAGAGCAGATATACATGACAGCTCACTTTCCTGACTTGGTACATTCACTGCTAGAGCAGATATACATGACAGCTCACTTTCCTGGCTTGGTACATATACTTCTAGAGCAGATATACATGACAGCTCACTTTCCTGGCTTGGTACATATACTTCTAGAGCAGATATACATGACAGCTCACTTTCCTGACTTGGTACATACACTTCTAGAGCAGATATATATGACACCTCACTTTCCTGACATGGTACATACACTTCTAGGGCAGATATGCATGACAGCTCGCTTTCCTGACTTGGCACATACACTTCTTGAGCAGATATACATGACACCTCACTTTCCTGGCTTGGTACATACACTTCTAGAGCAGATATACATGACAGCTCACTTTCCTGGCCTGGTACATACACTGCTAGAGCAGATATACATGACACGTCACTTTCCTGACTTGGTACATACACTTCTAGAGCAGATATACATGACAGCTCACTTTCCTGGCTTGGAACATATACTTCTAGAGCAGATATACATGACAGCTCACTTTCCTGGCTTGGAACATATACTTCTAGAGCAGATATACATGACAGCTCACTTTCCTGGCTTAGTACATACACTTCTAGAGCAGATATACATGACAGCTCACTTTCCTGGCTTGGTACATATACGTCTAGAGAAGATATACATGACAGCTCACTTTCCTGGCTTGGTACATATACTTCTAGAGCAGATATACATGACACCTCACTTTCCTGACATGGTACATACACTTCTAGAGCAGATATGCATGACAGCTTGCTTTCCTGACTTGACACATACACTTCTAGAGCAGATATACATGACACCTCACTTTCCTGGCTTGGTACATACACTTCTAGAGCAGATATACATGACAGCTCACTTGCCTGGCCTGGTACATACACTGCTAGAGTAGATATACATGACACGTCACTTTCCTGACTTGGTACATACACTTCTAGAGCAGATATACATGACAGCCCATTTTCCTGGCTTGGTACATACACTTCTAGAGCAGATATACATGAGAGCTCACTTTCCTGGCTTGGTACATACACTTCTAGAGCAGATATACATGAGAGCTCATTTTCCTGGCTTGGTACTTATATACTTTTAGAGCAGATATACATGACAGCCCACTTTCCTGGCTTGGTATTTACACTTCTAGAGCAGATATACATGACAACTCACTATCCTGGCTTGGAACATATACTTCTAGAGCAGATATACATGACAGCTCACTTTCCTGGCTTGGTACATACACTTCTAGAGGAGATATACAAGACAGCTCACTTTCCTGACTTGGTACATTCACTTCTAGAGCAGATATACATGACAGCTCACTTTCCTGGCTTGGTACATATACTTATAGAGCAGATATACATGACAGCTCACTTTCCTGACTTGGTACATACACTTCTAGAGCAGATATATATGACACCTCACTTTCCTGACATGGTACATACACTTCTAGGGCAGATATGCATGACAGCTCGCTTTCCTGACTTGGCACATACACTTCTTGAGCAGATATACATGACACCTCACTTTCCTGGCTTGGTACATACACTTCTAGAGCAGATATACATGACAGCTCACTTTCCTGGCCTGGTACATACACTGCTAGAGCAGATATACATGATACGTCACTTTCCTGACTTGGTACATACACTTCTAGAGCAGATATACATGACAGCTCACTTTCCTGGCTTGGAACATATACTTCTAGAGCAGATATACATGACAGCTCACTTTCCTGGCTTGGTACATATACTTCTAGAGCAGATATACATGAGAACTCAATTTCCTGACTTGGTACATACACTTCTAGAGCAGATATACATGACACCTCACTTTCCTGACATGGTACATACACTTCTAGAGCAGATATGCATGATAGCTTGCTTTCCTGACTTGGCACATACACTTCTAGAGCAGATATACATGACACCTCACTTTCCTGGCTTGGTACATACACTTCTAGAGCAGATATACATGACAGCTCACTTGCCTGGCCTGGTACATACACTGCTAGAGCAGATATACATGACACGTCACTTTCCTGACTTGGTACATACACTTCTAGAGCAGATATACATGACAGCCCATTTTCCTGGCTTGGTACATACACTTCTAGAGCAGATATACATGAGAGCTCACTTTCCTGGCTTGGTACATACACTTCTAGAGCAGATATACATGACACCTCACTTTCCTGACATGGTACATACACTTCTAGAGCAGATATTCATGACAGCTTGCTTTCCTGACTTGGTACATACACTTCTAGAGCAGATATACATGACACCTCACTTTCCTGGCTTGGTACATACACTTCTAGAGCAGATATACATGACAGCTCACTTTCCTGGCCTGGTACATACACTGCTAGAGCAGATATACATGACAGCTCACTTTCCTGGCTTGGAACATATACTTCTAGAGCAGATATACATGACAGCTCACTTTCCTGGCTTGATACATACACTTCTAGAGCAGATATACATGACAGCTCACTTTCCTGACTTGGTACATACACTACTAGAGCAGATATACATGACAGCTCACTTTCCTGGCTTGGTACATAGAAGTCTAGAGCAGATATACATGACAGCTCACTTTCCTGGCTTGGAACATAGACTTCTAGAGCAGATATACATGACATCTCACTCTCCTGGCTTGGTACATACACTTCTAGAGCAGATATACATGACAGCTCACTTTCCTGACTTGGTACATACACTTCTAGAGCAGATATACATGACAACTCACTTTCCTGGCTTGGTACATAGACGTCTAGAGCAGATATACATGACAGCTCACTTTCCTGGCTTGGTACATATACGACTAGAGCAGATATACATGACAGCTCACTTTCCTCACTTGGTACATACACTTCTAGGGCAGATATACATGACACCTCACTTTCCTGACATAGTACATACACTTCTAGAGCAGATATGCATGACAGCTCACTTTCCTGACTTGGTACATACACTTCTAGAGGAGATATACATGACAGCTCACTTTCCTGACTGGTACATTCACTTCTAGAGCAGATATACATGACAGCTGACTTTCCTGGCTTGGTACATATACTTTTAGAGCAGATATACATGACAGCTCACTTTCCTGACTTTGTACATACACTTCTAGAGCAGATATATATGACACCTCACTTTCCTGACATGGTACATACACTTCTAGGGCAGATATGCATGACAGCTCGCTTTCCTGACTTGGCACATACACTTCTTGAGCAGATATACATGACACCTCACTTTCCTGGCTTGGTACATACACTTCTAGAGCAGATATACATGATAGCTCACTTTCCTGGCCTGGTACATACACTGCTAGAGCAGATATACATGACACGTCACTTTCCAGACTTGGTACATACACTTCTAGAGCAGATATACATGACAGCTCACTTTCCTGGCTTGGAACATATACTTCTAGAGCAGATATACATGACAGCTCACTTTCCTGGCTTAGTACATACACTTCTAGAGCAGATATACATGACAGCTCACTTTCCTGACTTGGTACATTCACTGCTAGAGCAGATATACATGACAGCTCACTTTCCTGGCTTGGTACATATACGTCTAGAGCAGATATACATGACAGCTCACTTTCCTGGCTTGGTACATATACTTCTAGAGCAGATATACATGAGAGCTCAATTTCCTGACTTGGTACATACACTTCTAGAGCAGATATACATGACACCTCACTTTCCTTATATGGTACATACACTTCTAGAGCAGATATACATGACACCTCACTTTCCTGACATGGTACATACACTTCTAGAGCAGATATGCATGACAGCTCACATTCCTGACTTGGTACATACACTTCTAGAGCAGATATACATGACAGCTCACTTTCCTGACTTGGTACATATACTTCTAGAGCAGATATACATGAGAGCTCACATTCCTGACTTGGTACATACACTTCTAGAACAAAGATACATGACAGCCCACTTTCCTGACTTGGTACATACACTTCTAGAGCAGATATACATGACAGCTCATTTTCCTGGCTTGGTACATATACTTTTAGAGCAGATATACATGACAGCCACTTTCCTGGCTTGGTACATACACTTCTAGAGCAGATATACATGACACCTCACTTTTCTGGCTTGGTACATATACTTCTAGAGCAGATATACATGACAGCCCACTTTCCTGGCTTGGTACATACACTTCTAGAGCAGATATACATGACAGCTCACTATCCTGGCTTGGTACATACACTTTTAGAGCAGATATACAGGACAGCCCACTTTCCTGGCTTGATACATACACTTCTAGAGCAGATATACATGACAGCTCACTTTCCTGGCTTGGAACATAGACTTCTAGAGCAGATATACATGACATCTCCCTCTCCTGGCTTGGTACATACACTTCTAGAGCAGATATACATGACAGCTCACTTTCCTGACTTGGTACATACACTTCTAGAGCAGATATACATGACACCTCACTTTCCTGACATAGTACATACACTTCTAGAGCAGATATGCATGACAGCTCACTTTCCTGACTTGGTACATACACTTCTAGAGCAGATATACATGACACCTCACTTTCCTGGCTTGGTACATACACTTCTAGAGCAGATATACATGACACGTCACTTTCCTGACTTGGTACATACACTTCTAGAGCAGATATACATGACAGAACATTTTCCTGGCTTGGTACATACACTTCTAGAGCAGCTATACATGACAGCTCACTTTCCTGGCTTGGTATATACATTTCTAGAGCAGATATACATGACAGCTCACTTTCCTGGCTTGGTACATATACTTCTAGAGCAAATATACATGACAGCTCACTTTCCTGGCTTGGTACATACACTTCTAGAGCAGATATACATGACAGCTCACTTTCCTGACTTGGTACATACACTTCTAGAGCAGATATACATGACAACTCACTTTCCTCACTTGGTACATACACTTCTAGGGCAGATATACATGACACCTCACTTTCCTGACATAGTACATACACTTCTAGAGCAGATATGCATGACAGCTCACTTTCCTGACTTGGTACATACACTTCTAGAGGAGATATACATGACAGCTCACTTTCCTGACTGGTACATTCACTTCTAGAGCAGATATACATGACAGCTGACTTTCCTGGCTTGGCACATATACTTTTAGAGCAGATATACATGACAGCTCACTTTCCTGACTTTGTACATACACTTCTAGAGCAGATATATATGACACCTCACTTTCCTGACATGGTACATACACTTCTAGGGCAGATATGCATGACAGCTCGCTTTCCTGACTTGGCACATACACTTCTTGAGCAGATATACATGACACCTCACTTTCCTGGCTTGGTACATACACTTCTAGAGCAGATATACATGATAGCTCACTTTCCTGGCCTGGTACATACACTGCTAGAGCAGATATACATGACACGTCACTTTCCTGACTTGGTACATACACTTCTAGAGCAGATATACATGACAGCTCACTTTCCTGGCTTGGAACATATACTTCTAGAGCAGATATACATGACAGCTCACTTTCCTGGCTTAGTACATACACTTCTAGAGCAGATATACATGACAGCTCACTTTCCTGACTTGGTACATTCACTGCTAGAGCAGATATACATGACAGCTCACTTTCCTGGCTTGGTACATATACGTCTAGAGCAGATATACATGACAGCTCACTTTCCTGGCTTGGTACATATATTTCTAGAGCAGATATACATGAGAGCTCAATTTCCTGACTTGGTACATACACTTCTAGAGCAGATATACATGACACCTCACTTTCCTTACATGGTACATACACTTCTAGAGCAGATATGCATGACAGCTCACATTCCTGACTTGGTACATACACTTCTAGATCAGATATACATGACAGCTCACTTTCCTGACTTGGTACATATACTTCTAGAGCAGATATACATGAGAGCTCACATTCCTGACTTGGTACATACACTTCTAGAACAAAGATACATGACAGCCCACTTTCCTGACTTGGTACATACACTTCTAGAGCAGATATACATGACAGCTCATTTTCCTGGCTTGGTACATATACTTTTAGAGCAGATATACATGACAGCCACTTTCCTGGCTTGGTACATACACTTCTAGAGCAGATATACATGACACCTCACTTTTCTGGCTTGGTACATATACTTCTAGAGCAGATATACATGACAGCCCACTTTCCTGGCTTGGTACATACACTTCTAGAGCAGATATACATGACAGCTCACTATCCTGGCTTGGTACATACACTTTTAGAGCAGATATACAGGACAGCCCACTTTCCTGGCTTGATACATACACTTCTAGAGCAGATATACATGACAGCTCACTTTCCTGGCTTGGAACATAGACTTCTAGAGCAGATATACATGACAT
Organism: Bathymodiolus brooksi; assembly: GCA_963680875.1. Classification (NCBI taxonomy): domain Eukaryota; kingdom Metazoa; phylum Mollusca; class Bivalvia; order Mytilida; family Modiolidae; genus Bathymodiolus; species Bathymodiolus brooksi. The sequence continues at coordinate 81,764,247 of OY804590.1, forward strand.
CTCCCTCTCCTGGCTTGGTACATACACTTCTAGAGCAGATATACATGACAGCTCACTTTCCTGACTTGGTACATACACTTCTAGAGCAGATATACATGACACCTCACTTTCCTGACATAGTACATACACTTCTAGAGCAGATATGCATGACAGCTCACTTTCCTGACTTGGTACATACACTTCTAGAGCAGATATACATGACACCTCACTTTCCTGGCTTGGTACATACACTTCTAGAGCAGATATACATGACACGTCACTTTCCTGACTTGGTACATACACTTCTAGAGCAGATATACATGACAGAACATTTTCCTGGCTTGGTACATACACTTCTAGAGCAGCTATACATGACAGCTCACTTTCCTGGCTTGGTACATACATTTCTAGAGCAGATATACATGACAGCTCACTTTCCTGGCTTGGTACATATACTTCTAGAGCAAATATACATGACAGCTCACTTTCCTGGCTTGGTACATACACTTCTAGAGCAGATATACATGACAGCTCACTTTCCTGGCTTGGAACATAGACTTCTAGAGCAGATATACATGACATCCCCCTCTCCTGGCTTGGTACATACACTTCTAGAGCAGATATACATGACAGCTCACTTTCCTGACTTGGTACATACACTTCTAGAGCAGATATACATGACAACTCACTTTCCTGGCTTGGTACATATACGTCTAGAGCAGATATACATGACAGCTCACTTTCCTGGCTTGGTACATATACGACTAGAGCAGATATACATGACAGCTCACTTTCCTGACTTGGTACATACACTTCTAGAGCAGATATACATGACACCTCACTTTCCTGACATAGTACATACACTTCTAGAGCAGATATGCATGACAGCTCACTTTCCTGACTTGGTACATACACTTCTAGAGCAGATATACATGACACCTCACTTTCCTGGCTTGGTACATACACTTCTAGAGCAGATATACATGACACGTCACTTTCCTGACTTGGTACATACACTTCCAGAGCAGATATACATGAAAGAACATTTTCCTGGCTTGGTACATACACGTCTAGAGCAGCTATACATGACAGCTCACTTTCCTGGCTTGGTACATACATTTCTAGAGCAGATATACATGACAGCTCACTTTCCTGGCTTGGTACATATACTTCTAGAGCAGATATCCATGACAGCTTGCTTTCCTGACTTGGTACATACACTTCTAGAGCAGATATACATGACATCTCGCTTTCCTGGCTTGGTACATACACTTCTAGAGCAGATATACATGACAGCTCACTTTCCTGGCCTGGTACATACACTGCTAGAGCAGATATACATGACAGCTCACTTTCCTGGCTTGGAACATATACTTCTAGAGCAGATATACATGACAGCTCACTTTCCTGGCTTGGTACATACACTTCTAGAGCAGATATACATGACAGCTCACTTTCCTGACTTGGTACATACACTACTAGAGCAGATATACATGACAGCTCACTTTCCTGGCTTGGTACATAGAAGTCTAGAGCAGATATACATGACAGCTCACTTTCCTGGCTTGGAACATAGACTTCTAGAGCAGATATACATGACATCTCACTCTCCTGGCTTGGTACATACACTTCTAGAGCAGATATACATGACAGCTCACTTTCCTGACTTGGTACATACACTTCTAGAGCAGATATACATGACACCTCACTTTTCTGGCTTGGTACATATACTTCTAGAGCAGATATACATGACAGCCCACTTTCCTGGCTTGGTACATACACTTCTAGAGCAGATATACATGACAGCTCACTATCCTGGCTTGGTACATACACTTTTAGGGCAGATATACAGGACAGCCCACTTTCCTGGCTTGATACATACACTTCTAGAGCAGATATACATGACAGCTCACTTTCCTGGCTTGGTACATATACTTCTAGAGCAAATATACATGACAGCTCACTTTCCTGGCTTGGTACATACACTTATAGAGCAGATATACATGACAGCTCACTTTCCTGGCTTGGAACATAGACTTCTAGAGCAGATATACATGACATCTCCCTCTCCTGGCTTGGTACATACACTTCTAGAGCAGATATACATGACAGCTCACTTTCCTGACTTGGTACATACACTTCTAGAGCAGATATACATGACAACTCACTTTCCTGGCTTGGTACATATACGTCTAGAGCAGATATACATGACAGCTCACTTTCCTGGCTTGGTACATATACGACTAGAGCAGATATACATGACAGCTCACTTTCCTGACTTGGTACATACACTTCTAGAGCAGATATACATGACACCTCACTTTCCTGACATAGTACATACACTTCTAGAGCAGATATGCATGACAGCTCACTTTCCTGACTTGGTACATACACTTCTAGAGCAGATATACATGACACCTCACTTTCCTGGCTTGGTACATACACTTCTAGAGCAGATATACATGACACGTCACTTTCCTGATTTGGTACATACACTTCTAGAGCAGATATGCATGACAGAACATTTTCCTGGCTTGGTACATACACTTCTAGAGCAGCTATACATGACAGCTCACTTTCCTGGCTTGGTACATATACTTCTAGAGCAAATATACATGACAGCTCACTTTCCTGGCTTGGTACATACACTTCTAGAGCAGATATACATGACAGCTCACTTTCCTGGCTTGGAACATAGACTTCTAGAGCAGATATACATGACATCCCCCCCTCCTGGCTTGGTACATACACTTCTAGAGCAGATATACATGACAGCTCACTTTCCTGACTTGGTACATACACTTCTAGAGCAGATATACATGACAACTCACTTTCCTGGCTTGGTACATATACGTCTAGAGCAGATATACATGACAGCTCACTTTCCTGGCTTGGTACATATACGACTAGAGCAGATATACATGACAGCTCACTTTCCTGACTTGGTACATACACTTCTAGAGCAGATATACATGACACCTCACTTTCCTGACATAGTACATACACTTCTAGAGCAGATATGCATGACAGCTCACTTTCCTGACTTGGTACATACACTTCTAGAGCAGATATACATGACACCTCACTTTCCTGGCTTGGTACATACACTTCTAGAGCAGATATACATGACACGTCACTTTCCTGACTTGGTACATACACTTCCAGAGCAGATATACATGACAGAACATTTTCCTGGCTTGGTACATACACGTCTAGAGCAGCTATACATGACAGCTCACTTTCCTGGCTTGGTACATACATTTCTAGGGCAGATATACATGACAGCTCACTTTCCTGGCTTGGTACATACACTTCTAGAGCAGATATACATGACAGCTCACTTTCCTGGCCTGGTACATACACTGCTAGAGCAGATATACATGATACGTCACTTTCCTGACTTGGTACATACACTTCTAGAGCAGATATACATGACAGCTCACTTTCCTGGCTTGGAACATAGACTTCTAGAGCAGATATACATGACATCTCACTCTCCTGGCTTGGTACATACACTTCTAGAGCAGATATACATGACAGCTCACTTTCCTGACTTGGTACATACACTTCTAGAGCAGATATACATGACACCTCACTTTTCTGGCTTGGTACATATACTTCTAGAGCAGATATACATGACAGCCCACTTTCCTGGCTTGGTACATACACTTCTAGAGCAGATATACATGACAGCTCACTATCCTGGCTTGGTACATACACTTTTAGAGCAGATATACAGGACAGCCCACTTTCCTGGCTTGATACATACACTTCTAGAGCAGATATACATGACAGCTCACTTTCCTGGCTTGGTACATATACTTCTAGAGCAAATATACATGACAGCTCACTTTCCTGGCTTGGTACATACACTTATAGAGCAGATATACATGACAGCTCACTTTCCTGGCTTGGAACATAGACTTCTAGAGCAGATATACATGACATCTCCCTCTCCTGGCTTGGTACATACACTTCTAGAGCAGATATACATGACAGCTCACTTTCCTGGCTTGGTACATACACTTCTAGAGCAGATATACATGACAGCTCACTTTCCTGGCTTGGAACATAGACTTCTAGAGCAGATATACATGACATCCCCCTCTCCTGGCTTGGTACATACACTTCTAGAGCAGATATACATGACAGCTCACTTTCCTGACTTGGTACATACACTTCTAGAGCAGATATACATGACAACTCACTTTCCTGGCTTGGTACATATACGTCTAGAGCAGATATACATGACAGCTCACTTTCCTGGCTTGGTACATATACGACTAGAGCAGATATACATGACAGCTCACTTTCCTGACTTGGTACATACACTTCTAGAGCAGATATACATGACACCTCTCTTTCCTGACATAGTACATACACTTCTAGAGCAGATATGCATGACAGCTCACTTTCCTGACTTGGTACATACACTTCTAGAGCAGATATACATGACACCTCACTTTCCTGGCTTGGTACATACACTTCTAGAGCAGATATACATGACACGTCACTTTCCTGACTTGGTACATACACTTCCAGAGCAGATATACATGACAGAACATTTTCCTGGCTTGGTACATACACGTCTAGAGCAGCTATACATGACAGCTCACTTTCCTGGCTTGGTACATACACTTCTAGAGCAGATATACATGACATCTCACTTTCCTGGCTTGGTACATACACTTCTAGAGCAGATATACATGACAGCTCACTTTCCTGGCCTGGTACATACACTGCTAGAGCAGATATACATGACAGCTCACTTTCCTGGCTTGGAACATATACTTCTAGAGCAGATATACATGACAGCTCACTTTCCTGGCTTAGTACATACACTTCTAGAGCAGATATACATGACAGCTCACTTTCCTGACTTGGTACATTCACTGCTAGAGCAGATATACATGACAGCTCACTTTCCTGGCTTGGTACATATACGTCTAGAGCAGATATACATGACAGCTCACTTTCCTGGCTTGGTACATATATTTCTAGAGCAGATATACATGAGAGCTCAATTTCCTGACTTGGTACATACACTTCTAGAGCAGATATACATGACACCTCACTTTCCTTACATGGTACATACACTTCTAGAGCAGATATACATGACACCTCACTTTCCTGACATGGTACATACACTTCTAGAGCAGATATGCATGACAGCTCACATTCCTGACTTGGTACATACACTTCTAGAGCAGATATACATGACAGCTCACTTTCCTGACTTGGTACATATACTTCTAGAGCAGATATACATGAGAGCTCACATTCCTGACTTGGTACATACACTTCTAGAACAAAGATACATGACAGCCCACTTTCCTGACTTGGTACATACACTTCTAGAGCAGATATACATGACAGCTCATTTTCCTGGCTTGGTACATATACTTTTAGAGCAGATATACATGACAGCCACTTTCCTGGCTTGGTACATACACTTCTAGAGCAGATATACATGACACCTCACTTTTCTGGCTTGGTACATATACTTCTAGAGCAGATATACATGACAGCCCACTTTCCTGGCTTGGTACATACACTTCTAGAGCAGATATACATGACAGCTCACTATCCTGGCTTGGTACATACACTTTTAGAGCAGATATACAGGACAGCCCACTTTCCTGGCTTGATACATACACTTCTAGAGCAGATATACATGACAGCTCACTTTCCTGGCTTGGAACATAGACTTCTAGAGCAGATATACATGACATCTCCCTCTCCTGGCTTGGTACATACACTTCTAGAGCAGATATACATGACAGCTCACTTTCCTGACTTGGTACATACACTTCTAGAGCAGATATACATGACACCTCACTTTCCTGACATAGTACATACACTTCTAGAGCAGATATGCATGACAGCTCACTTTCCTGACTTGGTACATACACTTCTAGAGCAGATATACATGACACCTCACTTTCCTGGCTTGGTACATACACTTCTAGAGCAGATATACATGACACGTCACTTTCCTGACTTGGTACATACACTTCTAGAGCAGATATACATGACAGAACATTTTCCTGGCTTGGTACATACACTTCTAGAGCAGCTATACATGACAGCTCACTTTCCTGGCTTGATACATACATTTCTAGAGCAGATATACATGACAGCTCACTTTCCTGGCTTGGTACATACACTTCTAGAGCAGATATACATGACAGCTCACTTTCCTGGCTTGGAACATAGACTTCTAGAGCAGATATACATGACATCCCCCTCTCCTGGCTTGGTACATACACTTCTAGAGCAGATATACATGACAGCTCACTTTCCTGACTTGGTACATACACTTCTAGAGCAGATATACATGACAACTCACTTTCCTGGCTTGGTACATACACTTCTAGAGCAGATATACATGACACGTCACTTTCCTGACTTGGTACATACACTTCTAGAGCAGATATACATGACAGAACATTTTCCTGGCTTGGTACATACACTTCTAGAGCAGCTATACATGACAGCTCACTTTCCTGGCTTGGTACATACATTTCTAGAGCAGATATACATGACAGCTCACTTTCCTGGCTTGGTACATATACTTCTAGAGCAAATATACATGACAGCTCACTTTCCTGGCTTGGTACATACACTTCTAGAGCAGATATACATGACAGCTCACTTTCCTGGCTTGGAACATAGACTTCTAGAGCAGATATACATGACATCCCCCTCTCCTGGCTTGGTACATACACTTCTAGAGCAGATATACATGACAGCTCACTTTCCTGACTTGGTACATACACTTCTAGAGCAGATATACATGACAACTCACTTTCCTGGCTTGGTACATATACGTCTAGAGCAGATATACATGACAGCTCACTTTCCTGGCTTGGTACATATACGACTAGAGCAGATATACATGACAGCTCACTTTCCTGACTTGGTACATACACTTCTAGAGCAGATATACATGACACCTCACTTTCCTGACATAGTACATACACTTCTAGAGCAGATATGCATGACAGCTCACTTTCCTGACTTGGTACATACACTTCTAGAGCAGATATACATGACACCTCACTTTCCTGGCTTGGTACATACACTTCTAGAGCAGATATACATGACACGTCACTTTCCTGACTTGGTACATACACTTCCAGAGCAGATATACATGACAGAACATTTTCCTGGCTTGGTACATACACGTCTAGAGCAGCTATACATGACAGCTCACTTTCCTGGCTTGGTACATACATTTCTAGAGCAGATATACATGACAGCTCACTTTCCTGGCTTGGTACATATACTTCTAGAGCAGATATCCATGACAGCTTGCTTTCCTGACTTGGTTCATACACTTCTAGAGCAGATATACATGACATCTCACTTTCCTGGCTTGGTACATACACTTCTAGAGCAGATATACATGACAGCTCACTTTCCTGGCCTGGTACATACACTGCTAGAGCAGATATACATGACAGCTCACTTTCCTGGCTTGGAACATATACTTCTAGAGCAGATATACATGACAGCTCACTTTCCTGGCTTGGTACATACACTTCTAGAGCAGATATACATGACAGCTCACTTTCCTGACTTGGTACATACACTACTAGAGCAGATATACATGACAGCTCACTTTCCTGGCTTGGTACATAGAAGTCTAGAGCAGATATACATGACAGCTCACTTTCCTGGCTTGGAACATAGACTTCTAGAGCAGATATACATGACATCTCACTCTCCTGGCTTGGTACATACACTTCTAGAGCAGATATACATGACAGCTCACTTTCTTGACTTGGTACATACACTTCTAGAGCAGATATACATGACACCTCACTTTTCTGGCTTGGTACATATACTTCTAGAGCAGATATACATGACAGCCCACTTTCCTAGCTTGGTACATACACTTCTAGAGCAGATATACATGACAGCTCACTATCCTGGCTTGGTACATACACTTTTAGGGCAGATATACAGGACAGCCCACTTTCCTGGCTTGATACATACACTTCTAGAGCAGATATACATGACAGCTCACTTTCCTGGCTTGGTACATATACTTCTAGAGCAAATATACATGACAGCTCACTTTCCTGGCTTGGTACATACACTTATAGAGCAGATATACATGACAGCTCACTTTCCTGGCTTGGAACATAGACTTCTAGAGCAGATATACATGACATCTCCCTCTCCTGGCTTGGTACATACACTTCTAGAGCAGATATACATGACAGCTCACTTTCCTGACTTGGTACATACACTTCTAGAGCAGATATACATGACAACTCACTTTCCTGGCTTGGTACATATACGTCTAGAGCAGATATACATGACAGCTCACTTTCCTGGCTTGGTACATATACGACTAGAGCAGATATACATGACAGCTCACTTTCCTGACTTGGTACATACACTTCTAGAGCAGATATACATGACACCTCACTTTCCTGACATAGTACATACACTTCTAGAGCAGATATGCATGACAGCTCACTTTCCTGACTTGGTACATACACTTCTAGAGCAGATATACATGACACCTCACTTTCCTGGCTTGGTACATACACTTCTAGAGCAGATATACATGACACGTCACTTTCCTGACTTGGTACATACACTTCTAGAGCAGATATGCATGACAGAACATTTTCCTGGCTTGGTACATACACTTCTAGAGCAGCTATACATGACAGCTCACTTTCCTGGCTTGGTACATACATTTCTAGAGCAGATATACATGACAGCTCACTTTCCTGGCTTGGTACATATACTTCTAGAGCAAATATACATGACAGCTCACTTTCCTGGCTTGGTACATACACTTCTAGAGCAGATATACATGACAGCTCACTTTCCTGGCTTGGAACATAGACTTCTAGAGCAGATATACATGACATCCCCCCCTCCTGGCTTGGTACATACACTTCTAGAGCAGATATACATGACAGCTCACTTTCCTGACTTGGTACATACACTTCTAGAGCAGATATACATGACAACTCACTTTCCTGGCTTGGTACATATACGTCTAGAGCAGATATACATGACAGCTCACTTTCCTGGCTTGGTACATATACGACTAGAGCAGATATACATGACAGCTCACTTTCCTGACTTGGTACATACACTTCTAGAGCAGATATACATGACACCTCACTTTCCTGACATAGTACATACACTTCTAGAGCAGATATGCATGACAGCTCACTTTCCTGACTTGGTACATACACTTCTAGAGCAGATATACATGACACCTCAATTTCCTGGCTTGGTACATACACTTCTAGAGCAGATATACATGACACGTCACTTTCCTGACTTGGTACATACACTTCCAGAGCAGATATACATGACAGAACATTTTCCTGGCTTGGTACATACACGTCTAGAGCAGCTATACATGACAGCTCACTTTCCTGGCTTGGTACATACATTTCTAGGGCAGATATACATGACAGCTCACTTTCCTGGCTTGGTACATACACTTCTAGAGCAGATATACATGACAGCTCACTTTCCTGGCCTGGTACATACACTGCTAGAGCAGATATACATGATACGTCACTTTCCTGACTTGGTACATACACTTCTAGAGCAGATATACATGACAGCTCACTTTCCTGGCTTGGAACATAGACTTCTAGAGCAGATATACATGACATCTCACTCTCCTGGCTTGGTACATACACTTCTAGAGCAGATATACATGACAGCTCACTTTCCTGACTTGGTACATACACTTCTAGAGCAGATATACATGACACCTCACTTTTCTGGCTTGGTACATATACTTCTAGAGCAGATATACATGACAGCCCACTTTCCTGGCTTGGTACATACACTTCTAGAGCAGATATACATGACAGCTCACTATCCTGGCTTGGTACATACACTTTTAGAGCAGATATACAGGACAGCCCACTTTCCTGGCTTGATACATACACTTCTAGAGCAGATATACATGACAGCTCACTTTCCTGGCGTGGTACATATACTTCTAGAGCAAATATACATGACAGCTCACTTTCCTGGCTTGGTACATACACTTATAGAGCAGATATACATGACAGCTCACTTTCCTGGCTTGGAACATAGACTTCTAGAGCAGATATACATGACATCTCCCTCTCCTGGCTTGGTACATACACTTCTAGAGCAGATATACATGACAGCTCACTTTTTTGGCTTGGTACATACACTTCTAGAGCAGATATACATGACAGCTCACTTTCCTGGCTTGGAACATAGACTTCTAGAGCAGATATACATGACATCCCCCTCTCCTGGCTTGGTACATACACTTCTAGAGCAGATATACATGACAGCTCACTTTCCTGACTTGGTACATACACTTCTAGAGCAGATATACATGACAACTCACTTTCCTGGCTTGGTACATATACGTCTAGAGCAGATATACATGACAGCTCACTTTCCTGGCTTGGTACATATACGACTAGAGCAGATATACATGACAGCTCACTTTCCTGACTTGGTACATACACTTCTAGAGCAGATATACATGACACCTCACTTTCCTGACATAGTACATACACTTCTAGAGCAGATATGCATGACAGCTCACTTTCCTGACTTGGTACATACACTTCTAGAGCAGATATACATGACACCTCACTTTCCTGGCTTGGTACATACACTTCTAGAGCAGATATACATGACACGTCACTTTCCTGACTTGGTACATACACTTCCAGAGCAGATATACATGACAGAACATTTTCCTGGCTTGGTACATACACGTCTAGAGCAGCTATACATGACAGCTCACTTTCCTGGCTTGGTACATACATTTCTAGAGCAGATATACATGACAGCTCACTTTCCTGGCTTGGTACATATACTTCTAGAGCAGATATCCATGACAGCTTGCTTTCCTGACTTGGTACATACACTTCTAGAGCAGATATACATGACATCTCACTTTCCTGGCTTGGTACATACACTTCTAGAGCAGATATACATGACAGCTCACTTTCCTGGCCTGGTACATACACTGCTAGAGCAGATATACATGACAGCTCACTTTCCTGGCTTGGAACATATACTTCTAGAGCAGATATACATGACAGCTCACTTTCCTGGCTTGGTACATACACTTCTAGAGCAGATATACATGACAGCTCACTTTCCTGACTTGGTACATACACTACTAGAGCAGATATACATGACAGCTCACTTTCCTGGCTTGGTACATAGAAGTCTAGAGCAGATATACATGACAGCTCACTTTCCTGGCTTGGAACATAGACTTCTAGAGCAGATATACATGACATCTCACTCTCCTGGCTTGGTACATACACTTCTAGAGCAGATATACATGACAGCTCACTTTCCTGACTTGGTACATACACTTCTAGAGCAGATATACATGACACCTCACTTTTCTGGCTTGGTACATATACTTCTAGAGCAGATATACATGACAGCCCACTTTCCTGGCTTGGTACATACACTTCTAGAGCAGATATACATGACAGCTCACTATCCTGGCTTGGTACATACACTTTTAGAGCAGATATACAGGACAGCCCACTTTCCTGGCTTGATACATACACTTCTAGAGCAGATATACATGACAGCTCACTTTCCTGGCTTGGTACATATACTTCTAGAGCAAATATACATGACAGCTCACTTTCCTGGCTTGGTACATACACTTATAGAGCAGATATACATGACAGCTCCCTTTCCTGGCTTGGAACATAGACTTCTAGAGCAGATATACATGACATCTCCCTCTCCTGGCTTGGTACATACACTTCTAGAGCAGATATACATGACAGCTCACTTTCCTGACTTGGTACATACACTTCTAGAGCAGATATACATGACAACTCACTTTCCTGGCTTGGTACATATACTTCTAGAGCAGATATACATGACAGCTCACTTTCCTGGCTTGGTACATATACGACTAGAGCAGATATACATGACAGCTCACTTTCCTGACTTGGTACATACACTTCTAGAGCAGATATACATGACACCTCACTTTCCTGACATAGTACATACACTTCTAGAGCAGATATGCATGACAGCTCACTTTCCTGACTTGGTACATACACTTCTAGAGCAGATATACATGACACCTCACTTTCCTGGCTTGGTACATACACTTCTAGAGCAGATATACATGACACGTCACTTTCCTGGCTTGGTACATACACTTCTAGAGCAGCTATACATGACAGCTCACTTTCCTGGCTTGGTACATACATTTCTAGAGCAGATATACATGACAGCTCACTTTCCTGGCTTGGTACATATACTTCTAGAGCAAATATACATGACAGCTCACTTTCCTGACTTGGTACATACACTTCTAGAGCAGATATACATGACACCTCACTTTCCTGGCTTGGTACATACACTTCTAGAGCAGATATACATGACAGCTCACTTTCCTGGCCTGGTACATACACTGCTAGAGCAGATATACATGACAGCTCACTTTCCTGGCTTGGAACATATACTTCTAGAGCAGATATACATGACAGCTCACTTTCCTGGCTTGATACATACACTTCTAGAGCAGATATACATGACAGCTCACTTTCCTGACTTGGTACATACACTACTAGAGCAGATATACATGACAGCTCACTTTCCTGGCTTGGTACATAGAAGTCTAGAGCAGATATACATGACAGCTCACTTTCCTGGCTTGGAACATAGACTTCTAGAGCAGATATACATGACATCTCACTCTCCTGGCTTGGTACATACACTTCTAGAGCAGATATACATGACAGCTCACTTTCCTGACTTGGTACATACACTTCTAGAGCAGATATACATGACAACTCACTTTCCTGGCTTGGTACATAGACGTCTAGAGCAGATATACATGACAGCTCACTTTCCTGGCTTGGTACATATACGACTAGAGCAGATATACATGACAGCTCACTTTCCTCACTTGGTACATACACTTCTAGGGCAGATATACATGACACCTCACTTTCCTGACATAGTACATACACTTCTAGAGCAGATATGCATGACAGCTCACTTTCCTGACTTGGTACATACACTTCTAGAGGAGATATACATGACAGCTCACTTTCCTGACTGGTACATTCACTTCTAGAGCAGATATACATGACAGCTGACTTTCCTGGCTTGGTACATATACTTTTAGAGCAGATATACATGACAGCTCACTTTCCTGACTTTGTACATACACTTCTAGAGCAGATATATATGACACCTCACTTTCCTGACATGGTACATACACTTCTAGGGCAGATATGCATGACAGCTCGCTTTCCTGACTTGGCACATACACTTCTTGAGCAGATATACATGACACCTCACTTTCCTGGCTTGGTACATACACTTCTAGAGCAGATATACATGATAGCTCACTTTCCTGGCCTGGTACATACACTGCTAGAGCAGATATACATGACACGTCACTTTCCAGACTAGGTACATACACTTCTAGAGCAGATATACATGACAGCTCACTTTCCTGGCTTGGAACATATACTTCTAGAGCAGATATACATGACAGCTCACTTTCCTGGCTTAGTACATACACTTCTAGAGCAGATATACATGACAGCTCACTTTCCTGACTTGGTACATTCACTGCTAGAGCAGATATACATGACAGCTCACTTTCCTGGCTTGGTACATATACGTCTAGAGCAGATATACATGACAGCTCACTTTCCTGGCTTGGTACATATACTTCTAGAGCAGATATACATGAGAGCTCAATTTCCTGACTTGGTACATACACTTCTAGAGCAGATATACATGACACCTCACTTTCCTTATATGGTACATACACTTCTAGAGCAGATATACATGACACCTCACTTTCCTGACATGGTACATACACTTCTAGAGCAGATATGCATGACAGCTCACATTCCTGACTTGGTACATACACTTCTAGAGCAGATATACATGACAGCTCACTTTCCTGACTTGGTACATATACTTCTAGAGCAGATATACATGAGAGCTCACATTCCTGACTTGGTACATACACTTCTAGAACAAAGATACATGACAGCCCACTTTCCTGACTTGGTACATACACTTCTAGAGCAGATATACATGACAGCTCATTTTCCTGGCTTGGTACATATACTTTTAGAGCAGATATACATGACAGCCACTTTCCTGGCTTGGTACATACACTTCTAGAGCAGATATACATGACACCTCACTTTTCTGGCTTGGTACATATACTTCTAGAGCAGATATACATGACAGCCCACTTTCCTGGCTTGGTACATACACTTCTAGAGCAGATATACATGACAGCTCACTATCCTGGCTTGGTACATACACTTTTAGAGCAGATATACAGGACAGCCCACTTTCCTGGCTTGATACATACACTTCTAGAGCAGATATACATGACAGCTCACTTTCCTGGCTTGGAACATAGACTTCTAGAGCAGATATACATGACATCTCCCTCTCCTGGCTTGGTACATACACTTCTAGAGCAGATATACATGACAGCTCACTTTCCTGACTTGGTACATACACTTCTAGAGCAGATATACATGACACCTCACTTTCCTGACATAGTACATACACTTCTAGAGCAGATATGCATGACAGCTCACTTTCCTGACTTGGTACATACACTTCTAGAGCAGATATACATGACACCTCACTTTCCTGGCTTGGTACATACACTTCTAGAGCAGATATACATGACACGTCACTTTCCTGACTTGGTACATACACTTCTAGAGCAGATATACATGACAGAACATTTTCCTGGCTTGGTACATACACTTCTAGAGCAGCTATACATGACAGCTCACTTTCCTGGCTTGGTATATACATTTCTAGAGCAGATATACATGACAGCTCACTTTCCTGGCTTGGTACATATACTTCTAGAGCAAATATACATGACAGCTCACTTTCCTGGCTTGGTACATACACTTCTAGAGCAGATATACATGACAGCTCACTTTCCTGACTTGGTACATACACTTCTAGAGCAGATATACATGACAACTCACTTTCCTCACTTGGTACATACACTTCTAGGGCAGATATACATGACACCTCACTTTCCTGACATAGTACATACACTTCTAGAGCAGATATGCATGACAGCTCACTTTCCTGACTTGGTACATACACTTCTAGAGGAGATATACATGACAGCTCACTTTCCTGACTGGTACATTCACTTCTAGAGCAGATATACATGACAGCTGACTTTCCTGGCTTGGCACATATACTTTTAGAGCAGATATACATGACAGCTCACTTTCCTGACTTTGTACATACACTTCTAGAGCAGATATATATGACACCTCACTTTCCTGACATGGTACATACACTTCTAGGGCAGATATGCATGACAGCTCGCTTTCCTGACTTGGCACATACACTTCTTGAGCAGATATACATGACACCTCACTTTCCTGGCTTGGTACATACACTTCTAGAGCAGATATACATGATAGCTCACTTTCCTGGCCTGGTACATACACTGCTAGAGCAGATATACATGACACGTCACTTTCCTGACTTGGTACATACACTTCTAGAGCAGATATACATGACAGCTCACTTTCCTGGCTTGGAACATATACTTCTAGAGCAGATATACATGACAGCTCACTTTCCTGGCTTAGTACATACACTTCTAGAGCAGATATACATGACAGCTCACTTTCCTGACTTGGTACATTCACTGCTAGAGCAGATATACATGACAGCTCACTTTCCTGGCTTGGTACATATACGTCTAGAGCAGATATACATGACAGCTCACTTTCCTGGCTTGGTACATATATTTCTAGAGCAGATATACATGAGAGCTCAATTTCCTGACTTGGTACATACACTTCTAGAGCAGATATACATGACACCTCACTTTCCTTACATGGTACATACACTTCTAGAGCAGATATACATGACACCTCACTTTCCTGACATGGTACATACACTTCTAGAGCAGATATGCATGACAGCTCACATTCCTGACTTGGTACATACACTTCTAGAGCAGATATACATGACAGCTCACTTTCCTGACTTGGTACATATACTTCTAGAGCAGATATACATGAGAGCTCACATTCCTGACTTGGTACATACACTTCTAGAACAAAGATACATGACAGCCCACTTTCCTGACTTGGTACATACACTTCTAGAGCAGATATACATGACAGCTCATTTTCCTGGCTTGGTACATATACTTTTAGAGCAGATATACATGACAGCCACTTTCCTGGCTTGGTACATACACTTCTAGAGCAGATATACATGACACCTCACTTTTCTGGCTTGGTACATATACTTCTAGAGCAGATATACATGACAGCCCACTTTCCTGGCTTGGTACATACACTTCTAGAGCAGATATACATGACAGCTCACTATCCTGGCTTGGTACATACACTTTTAGAGCAGATATACAGGACAGCCCACTTTCCTGGCTTGATACATACACTTCTAGAGCAGATATACATGACAGCTCACTTTCCTGGCTTGGAACATAGACTTCTAGAGCAGATATACATGACATCTCCCTCTCCTGGCTTGGTACATACACTTCTAGAGCAGATATACATGACAGCTCACTTTCCTGACTTGGTACATACACTTCTAGAGCAGATATACATGACACCTCACTTTCCTGACATAGTACATACACTTCTAGAGCAGATATGCATGACAGCTCACTTTCCTGACTTGGTACATACACTTCTAGAGCAGATATACATGACACCTCACTTTCCTGGCTTGGTACATACACTTCTAGAGCAGATATACATGACACGTCACTTTCCTGACTTGGTACATACACTTCTAGAGCAGATATACATGACAGAACATTTTCCTGGCTTGGTACATACACTTCTAGAGCAGCTATACATGACAGCTCACTTTCCTGGCTTGGTACATACATTTCTAGAGCAGATATACATGACAGCTCACTTTCCTGGCTTGGTACATATACTTCTAGAGCAAATATACATGACAGCTCACTTTCCTGGCTTGGTACATACACTTCTAGAGCAGATATACATGACAGCTCACTTTCCTGGCTTGGAACATAGACTTCTAGAGCAGATATACATGACATCCCCCTCTCCTGGCTTGGTACATACACTTCTAGAGCAGATATACATGACAGCTCACTTTCCTGACTTGGTACATACACTTCTAGAGCAGATATACATGACAACTCACTTTCCTGGCTTGGTACATATACGTCTAGAGCAGATATACATGACAGCTCACTTTCCTGGCTTGGTACATATACGACTAGAGCAGATATACATGACAGCTCACTTTCCTGACTTGGTACATACACTTCTAGAGCAGATATACATGACACCTCACTTTCCTGACATAGTACATACACTTCTAGAGCAGATATGCATGACAGCTCACTTTCCTGACTTGGTACATACACTTCTAGAGCAGATATACATGACACCTCACTTTCCTGGCTTGGTACATACACTTCTAGAGCAGATATACATGACACGTCACTTTCCTGACTTGGTACATACACTTCCAGAGCAGATATACATGAAAGAACATTTTCCTGGCTTGGTACATACACGTCTAGAGCAGCTATACATGACAGCTCACTTTCCTGGCTTGGTACATACATTTCTAGAGCAGATATACATGACAGCTCACTTTCCTGGCTTGGTACATATACTTCTAGAGCAGATATCCATGACAGCTTGCTTTCCTGACTTGGTACATACACTTCTAGAGCAGATATACATGACATCTCGCTTTCCTGGCTTGGTACATACACTTCTAGAGCAGATATACATGACAGCTCACTTTCCTGGCCTGGTACATACACTGCTAGAGCAGATATACATGACAGCTCACTTTCCTGGCTTGGAACATATACTTCTAGAGCAGATATACATGACAGCTCACTTTCCTGGCTTGGTACATACACTTCTAGAGCAGATATACATGACAGCTCACTTTCCTGACTTGGTACATACACTACTAGAGCAGATATACATGACAGCTCACTTTCCTGGCTTGGTACATAGAAGTCTAGAGCAGATATACATGACAGCTCACTTTCCTGGCTTGGAACATAGACTTCTAGAGCAGATATACATGACATCTCACTCTCCTGGCTTGGTACATACACTTCTAGAGCAGATATACATGACAGCTCACTTTCCTGACTTGGTACATACACTTCTAGAGCAGATATACATGACACCTCACTTTTCTGGCTTGGTACATATACTTCTAGAGCAGATATACATGACAGCCCACTTTCCTGGCTTGGTACATACACTTCTAGAGCAGATATACATGACAGCTCACTATCCTGGCTTGGTACATACACTTTTAGGGCAGATATACAGGACAGCCCACTTTCCTGGCTTGATACATACACTTCTAGAGCAGATATACATGACAGCTCACTTTCCTGGCTTGGTACATATACTTCTAGAGCAAATATACATGACAGCTCACTTTCCTGGCTTGGTACATACACTTATAGAGCAGATATACATGACAGCTCACTTTCCTGGCTTGGAACATAGACTTCTAGAGCAGATATACATGACATCTCCCTCTCCTGGCTTGGTACATACACTTCTAGAGCAGATATACATGACAGCTCACTTTCCTGACTTGGTACATACACTTCTAGAGCAGATATACATGACAACTCACTTTCCTGGCTTGGTACATATACGTCTAGAGCAGATATACATGACAGCTCACTTTCCTGGCTTGGTACATATACGACTAGAGCAGATATACATGACAGCTCACTTTCCTGACTTGGTACATACACTTCTAGAGCAGATATACATGACACCTCACTTTCCTGACATAGTACATACACTTCTAGAGCAGATATGCATGACAGCTCACTTTCCTGACTTGGTACATACACTTCTAGAGCAGATATACATGACACCTCACTTTCCTGGCTTGGTACATACACTTCTAGAGCAGATATACATGACACGTCACTTTCCTGATTTGGTACATACACTTCTAGAGCAGATATGCATGACAGAACATTTTCCTGGCTTGGTACATACACTTCTAGAGCAGCTATACATGACAGCTCACTTTCCTGGCTTGGTACATATACTTCTAGAGCAAATATACATGACAGCTCACTTTCCTGGCTTGGTACATACACTTCTAGAGCAGATATACATGACAGCTCACTTTCCTGGCTTGGAACATAGACTTCTAGAGCAGATATACATGACATCCCCCCCTCCTGGCTTGGTACATACACTTCTAGAGCAGATATACATGACAGCTCACTTTCCTGACTTGGTACATACACTTCTAGAGCAGATATACATGACAACTCACTTTCCTGGCTTGGTACATATACGTCTAGAGCAGATATACATGACAGCTCACTTTCCTGGCTTGGTACATATACGACTA
Source organism: Bathymodiolus brooksi (assembly GCA_963680875.1). Classification (NCBI taxonomy): domain Eukaryota; kingdom Metazoa; phylum Mollusca; class Bivalvia; order Mytilida; family Modiolidae; genus Bathymodiolus; species Bathymodiolus brooksi. The sequence goes on from OY804590.1 coordinate 81,783,654, forward strand.
GAGCAGATATACATGACAGCTCACTTTCCTGACTTGGTACATACACTTCTAGAGCAGATATACATGACACCTCACTTTCCTGACATAGTACATACACTTCTAGAGCAGATATGCATGACAGCTCACTTTCCTGACTTGGTACATACACTTCTAGAGCAGATATACATGACACCTCACTTTCCTGGCTTGGTACATACACTTCTAGAGCAGATATACATGACACGTCACTTTCCTGACTTGGTACATACACTTCCAGAGCAGATATACATGACAGAACATTTTCCTGGCTTGGTACATACACGTCTAGAGCAGCTATACATGACAGCTCACTTTCCTGGCTTGGTACATACATTTCTAGGGCAGATATACATGACAGCTCACTTTCCTGGCTTGGTACATACACTTCTAGAGCAGATATACATGACAGCTCACTTTCCTGGCCTGGTACATACACTGCTAGAGCAGATATACATGATACGTCACTTTCCTGACTTGGTACATACACTTCTAGAGCAGATATACATGACAGCTCACTTTCCTGGCTTGGAACATAGACTTCTAGAGCAGATATACATGACATCTCACTCTCCTGGCTTGGTACATACACTTCTAGAGCAGATATACATGACAGCTCACTTTCCTGACTTGGTACATACACTTCTAGAGCAGATATACATGACACCTCACTTTTCTGGCTTGGTACATATACTTCTAGAGCAGATATACATGACAGCCCACTTTCCTGGCTTGGTACATACACTTCTAGAGCAGATATACATGACAGCTCACTATCCTGGCTTGGTACATACACTTTTAGAGCAGATATACAGGACAGCCCACTTTCCTGGCTTGATACATACACTTCTAGAGCAGATATACATGACAGCTCACTTTCCTGGCTTGGTACATATACTTCTAGAGCAAATATACATGACAGCTCACTTTCCTGGCTTGGTACATACACTTATAGAGCAGATATACATGACAGCTCACTTTCCTGGCTTGGAACATAGACTTCTAGAGCAGATATACATGACATCTCCCTCTCCTGGCTTGGTACATACACTTCTAGAGCAGATATACATGACAGCTCACTTTCCTGGCTTGGTACATACACTTCTAGAGCAGATATACATGACAGCTCACTTTCCTGGCTTGGAACATAGACTTCTAGAGCAGATATACATGACATCCCCCTCTCCTGGCTTGGTACATACACTTCTAGAGCAGATATACATGACAGCTCACTTTCCTGACTTGGTACATACACTTCTAGAGCAGATATACATGACAACTCACTTTCCTGGCTTGGTACATATACGTCTAGAGCAGATATACATGACAGCTCACTTTCCTGGCTTGGTACATATACGACTAGAGCAGATATACATGACAGCTCACTTTCCTGACTTGGTACATACACTTCTAGAGCAGATATACATGACACCTCTCTTTCCTGACATAGTACATACACTTCTAGAGCAGATATGCATGACAGCTCACTTTCCTGACTTGGTACATACACTTCTAGAGCAGATATACATGACACCTCACTTTCCTGGCTTGGTACATACACTTCTAGAGCAGATATACATGACACGTCACTTTCCTGACTTGGTACATACACTTCCAGAGCAGATATACATGACAGAACATTTTCCTGGCTTGGTACATACACGTCTAGAGCAGCTATACATGACAGCTCACTTTCCTGGCTTGGTACATACACTTCTAGAGCAGATATACATGACATCTCACTTTCCTGGCTTGGTACATACACTTCTAGAGCAGATATACATGACAGCTCACTTTCCTGGCCTGGTACATACACTGCTAGAGCAGATATACATGACAGCTCACTTTCCTGGCTTGGAACATATACTTCTAGAGCAGATATACATGACAGCTCACTTTCCTGGCTTAGTACATACACTTCTAGAGCAGATATACATGACAGCTCACTTTCCTGACTTGGTACATTCACTGCTAGAGCAGATATACATGACAGCTCACTTTCCTGGCTTGGTACATATACGTCTAGAGCAGATATACATGACAGCTCACTTTCCTGGCTTGGTACATATATTTCTAGAGCAGATATACATGAGAGCTCAATTTCCTGACTTGGTACATACACTTCTAGAGCAGATATACATGACACCTCACTTTCCTTACATGGTACATACACTTCTAGAGCAGATATACATGACACCTCACTTTCCTGACATGGTACATACACTTCTAGAGCAGATATGCATGACAGCTCACATTCCTGACTTGGTACATACACTTCTAGAGCAGATATACATGACAGCTCACTTTCCTGACTTGGTACATATACTTCTAGAGCAGATATACATGAGAGCTCACATTCCTGACTTGGTACATACACTTCTAGAACAAAGATACATGACAGCCCACTTTCCTGACTTGGTACATACACTTCTAGAGCAGATATACATGACAGCTCATTTTCCTGGCTTGGTACATATACTTTTAGAGCAGATATACATGACAGCCACTTTCCTGGCTTGGTACATACACTTCTAGAGCAGATATACATGACACCTCACTTTTCTGGCTTGGTACATATACTTCTAGAGCAGATATACATGACAGCCCACTTTCCTGGCTTGGTACATACACTTCTAGAGCAGATATACATGACAGCTCACTATCCTGGCTTGGTACATACACTTTTAGAGCAGATATACAGGACAGCCCACTTTCCTGGCTTGATACATACACTTCTAGAGCAGATATACATGACAGCTCACTTTCCTGGCTTGGAACATAGACTTCTAGAGCAGATATACATGACATCTCCCTCTCCTGGCTTGGTACATACACTTCTAGAGCAGATATACATGACAGCTCACTTTCCTGACTTGGTACATACACTTCTAGAGCAGATATACATGACACCTCACTTTCCTGACATAGTACATACACTTCTAGAGCAGATATGCATGACAGCTCACTTTCCTGACTTGGTACATACACTTCTAGAGCAGATATACATGACACCTCACTTTCCTGGCTTGGTACATACACTTCTAGAGCAGATATACATGACACGTCACTTTCCTGACTTGGTACATACACTTCTAGAGCAGATATACATGACAGAACATTTTCCTGGCTTGGTACATACACTTCTAGAGCAGCTATACATGACAGCTCACTTTCCTGGCTTGGTACATACATTTCTAGAGCAGATATACATGACAGCTCACTTTCCTGGCTTGGTACATATACTTCTAGAGCAAATATACATGACAGCTCACTTTCCTGGCTTGGTACATACACTTCTAGAGCAGATATACATGACAGCTCACTTTCCTGGCTTGGAACATAGACTTCTAGAGCAGATATACATGACATCCCCCTCTCCTGGCTTGGTACATACACTTCTAGAGCAGATATACATGACAGCTCACTTTCCTGACTTGGTACATACACTTCTAGAGCAGATATACATGACAACTCACTTTCCTGGCTTGGTACATATACGTCTAGAGCAGATATACATGACAGCTCACTTTCCTGGCTTGGTACATATACGACTAGAGCAGATATACATGACAGCTCACTTTCCTGACTTGGTACATACACTTCTAGAGCAGATATACATGACACCTCACTTTCCTGACATAGTACATACACTTCTAGAGCAGATATGCATGACAGCTCACTTTCCTGACTTGGTACATACACTTCTAGAGCAGATATACATGACACCTCACTTTCCTGGCTTGGTACATACACTTCTAGAGCAGATATACATGACACGTCACTTTCCTGACTTGGTACATACACTTCCAGAGCAGATATACATGACAGAACATTTTCCTGGCTTGGTACATACACGTCTAGAGCAGCTATACATGACAGCTCACTTTCCTGGCTTGGTACATACATTTCTAGAGCAGATATACATGACAGCTCACTTTCCTGGCTTGGTACATATACTTCTAGAGCAGATATCCATGACAGCTTGCTTTCCTGACTTGGTACATACACTTCTAGAGCAGATATACATGACATCTCACTTTCCTGGCTTGGTACATACACTTCTAGAGCAGATATACATGACAGCTCACTTTCCTGGCCTGGTACATACACTGCTAGAGCAGATATACATGACAGCTCACTTTCCTGGCTTGGAACATATACTTCTAGAGCAGATATACATGACAGCTCACTTTCCTGGCTTGGTACATACACTTCTAGAGCAGATATACATGACAGCTCACTTTCCTGACTTGGTACATACACTACTAGAGCAGATATACATGACAGCTCACTTTCCTGGCTTGGTACATAGAAGTCTAGAGCAGATATACATGACAGCTCACTTTCCTGGCTTGGAACATAGACTTCTAGAGCAGATATACATGACATCTCACTCTCCTGGCTTGGTACATACACTTCTAGAGCAGATATACATGACAGCTCACTTTCTTGACTTGGTACATACACTTCTAGAGCAGATATACATGACACCTCACTTTTCTGGCTTGGTACATATACTTCTAGAGCTGATATACATGACAGCCCACTTTCCTGGCTTGGTACATACACTTCTAGAGCAGATATACATGACAGCTCACTATCCTGGCTTGGTACATACACTTTTAGGGCAGATATACAGGACAGCCCACTTTCCTGGCTTGATACATACACTTCTAGAGCAGATATACATGACAGCTCACTTTCCTGGCTTGGTACATATACTTCTAGAGCAAATATACATGACAGCTCACTTTCCTGGCTTGGTACATACACTTATAGAGCAGATATACATGACAGCTCACTTTCCTGGCTTGGAACATAGACTTCTAGAGCAGATATACATGACATCTCCCTCTCCTGGCTTGGTACATACACTTCTAGAGCAGATATACATGACAGCTCACTTTCCTGACTTGGTACATACACTTCTAGAGCAGATATACATGACAACTCACTTTCCTGGCTTGGTACATATACGTCTAGAGCAGATATACATGACAGCTCACTTTCCTGGCTTGGTACATATACGACTAGAGCAGATATACATGACAGCTCACTTTCCTGACTTGGTACATACACTTCTAGAGCAGATATACATGACACCTCACTTTCCTGACATAGTACATACACTTCTAGAGCAGATATGCATGACAGCTCACTTTCCTGACTTGGTACATACACTTCTAGAGCAGATATACATGACACCTCACTTTCCTGGCTTGGTACATACACTTCTAGAGCAGATATACATGACACGTCACTTTCCTGACTTGGTACATACACTTCTAGAGCAGATATGCATGACAGAACATTTTCCTGGCTTGGTACATACACTTCTAGAGCAGCTATACATGACAGCTCACTTTCCTGGCTTGGTACATACATTTCTAGAGCAGATATACATGACAGCTCACTTTCCTGGCTTGGTACATATACTTCTAGAGCAAATATACATGACAGCTCACTTTCCTGGCTTGGTACATACACTTCTAGAGCAGATATACATGACAGCTCACTTTCCTGGCTTGGAACATAGACTTCTAGAGCAGATATACATGACATCCCCCCCTCCTGGCTTGGTACATACACTTCTAGAGCAGATATACATGACAGCTCACTTTCCTGACTTGGTACATACACTTCTAGAGCAGATATACATGACAACTCACTTTCCTGGCTTGGTACATATACGTCTAGAGCAGATATACATGACAGCTCACTTTCCTGGCTTGGTACATATACGACTAGAGCAGATATACATGACAGCTCACTTTCCTGACTTGGTACATACACTTCTAGAGCAGATATACATGACACCTCACTTTCCTGACATAGTACATACACTTCTAGAGCAGATATGCATGACAGCTCACTTTCCTGACTTGGTACATACACTTCTAGAGCAGATATACATGACACCTCACTTTCCTGGCTTGGTACATACACTTCTAGAGCAGATATACATGACACGTCACTTTCCTGACTTGGTACATACACTTCCAGAGCAGATATACATGACAGAACATTTTCCTGGCTTGGTACATACACGTCTAGAGCAGCTATACATGACAGCTCACTTTCCTGGCTTGGTACATACATTTCTAGGGCAGATATACATGACAGCTCACTTTCCTGGCTTGGTACATACACTTCTAGAGCAGATATACATGACAGCTCACTTTCCTGGCCTGGTACATACACTGCTAGAGCAGATATACATGATACGTCACTTTCCTGACTTGGTACATACACTTCTAGAGCAGATATACATGACAGCTCACTTTCCTGGCTTGGAACATAGACTTCTAGAGCAGATATACATGACATCTCACTCTCCTGGCTTGGTACATACACTTCTAGAGCAGATATACATGACAGCTCACTTTCCTGACTTGGTACATACACTTCTAGAGCAGATATACATGACACCTCACTTTTCTGGCTTGGTACATATACTTCTAGAGCAGATATACATGACAGCCCACTTTCCTGGCTTGGTACATACACTTCTAGAGCAGATATACATGACAGCTCACTATCCTGGCTTGGTACATACACTTTTAGAGCAGATATACAGGACAGCCCACTTTCCTGGCTTGATACATACACTTCTAGAGCAGATATACATGACAGCTCACTTTCCTGGCGTGGTACATATACTTCTAGAGCAAATATACATGACAGCTCACTTTCCTGGCTTGGTACATACACTTATAGAGCAGATATACATGACAGCTCACTTTCCTGGCTTGGAACATAGACTTCTAGAGCAGATATACATGACATCTCCCTCTCCTGGCTTGGTACATACACTTCTAGAGCAGATATACATGACAGCTCACTTTTTTGGCTTGGTACATACACTTCTAGAGCAGATATACATGACAGCTCACTTTCCTGGCTTGGAACATAGACTTCTAGAGCAGATATACATGACATCCCCCTCTCCTGGCTTGGTACATACACTTCTAGAGCAGATATACATGACAGCTCACTTTCCTGACTTGGTACATACACTTCTAGAGCAGATATACATGACAACTCACTTTCCTGGCTTGGTACATATACGTCTAGAGCAGATATACATGACAGCTCACTTTCCTGGCTTGGTACATATACGACTAGAGCAGATATACATGACAGCTCACTTTCCTGACTTGGTACATACACTTCTAGAGCAGATATACATGACACCTCACTTTCCTGACATAGTACATACACTTCTAGAGCAGATATGCATGACAGCTCACTTTCCTGACTTGGTACATACACTTCTAGAGCAGATATACATGACACCTCACTTTCCTGGCTTGGTACATACACTTCTAGAGCAGATATACATGACACGTCACTTTCCTGACTTGGTACATACACTTCCAGAGCAGATATACATGACAGAACATTTTCCTGGCTTGGTACATACACGTCTAGAGCAGCTATACATGACAGCTCACTTTCCTGGCTTGGTACATACATTTCTAGAGCAGATATACATGACAGCTCACTTTCCTGGCTTGGTACATATACTTCTAGAGCAGATATCCATGACAGCTTGCTTTCCTGACTTGGTACATACACTTCTAGAGCAGATATACATGACATCTCACTTTCCTGGCTTGGTACATACACTTCTAGAGCAGATATACATGACAGCTCACTTTCCTGGCCTGGTACATACACTGCTAGAGCAGATATACATGACAGCTCACTTTCCTGGCTTGGAACATATACTTCTAGAGCAGATATACATGACAGCTCACTTTCCTGGCTTGGTACATACACTTCTAGAGCAGATATACATGACAGCTCACTTTCCTGACTTGGTACATACACTACTAGAGCAGATATACATGACAGCTCACTTTCCTGGCTTGGTACATAGAAGTCTAGAGCAGATATACATGACAGCTCACTTTCCTGGCTTGGAACATAGACTTCTAGAGCAGATATACATGACATCTCACTCTCCTGGCTTGGTACATACACTTCTAGAGCAGATATACATGACAGCTCACTTTCCTGACTTGGTACATACACTTCTAGAGCAGATATACATGACACCTCACTTTTCTGGCTTGGTACATATACTTCTAGAGCAGATATACATGACAGCCCACTTTCCTGGCTTGGTACATACACTTCTAGAGCAGATATACATGACAGCTCACTATCCTGGCTTGGTACATACACTTTTAGAGCAGATATACAGGACAGCCCACTTTCCTGGCTTGATACATACACTTCTAGAGCAGATATACATGACAGCTCACTTTCCTGGCTTGGTACATATACTTCTAGAGCAAATATACATGACAGCTCACTTTCCTGGCTTGGTACATACACTTATAGAGCAGATATACATGACAGCTCCCTTTCCTGGCTTGGAACATAGACTTCTAGAGCAGATATACATGACATCTCCCTCTCCTGGCTTGGTACATACACTTCTAGAGCAGATATACATGACAGCTCACTTTCCTGACTTGGTACATACACTTCTAGAGCAGATATACATGACAACTCACTTTCCTGGCTTGGTACATATACTTCTAGAGCAGATATACATGACAGCTCACTTTCCTGGCTTGGTACATATACGACTAGAGCAGATATACATGACAGCTCACTTTCCTGACTTGGTACATACACTTCTAGAGCAGATATACATGACACCTCACTTTCCTGACATAGTACATACACTTCTAGAGCAGATATGCATGACAGCTCACTTTCCTGACTTGGTACATACACTTCTAGAGCAGATATACATGACACCTCACTTTCCTGGCTTGGTACATACACTTCTAGAGCAGATATACATGACACGTCACTTTCCTGACTTGGTACATACACTTCTAGAGCAGATATGCATGACAGAACATTTTCCTGGCTTGGTACATACACTTCTAGAGCAGCTATACATGACAGCTCACTTTCCTGGCTTGGTACATACATTTCTAGAGCAGATATACATGACAGCTCACTTTCCTGGCTTGGTACATATACTTCTAGAGCAAATATACATGACAGCTCACTTTCCTGGCTTGGTACATACACTTCTAGAGCAGATATACATGACAGCTCACTTTCCTGGCTTGGAACATAGACTTCTAGAGCAGATATACATGACATCCCCCCCTCCTGGCTTGGTACATACACTTCTAGAGCAGATATACATGACAGCTCACTTTCCTGACTTGGTACATACACTTCTAGAGCAGATATACATGACAACTCACTTTCCTGGCTTGGTACATATACGTCTAGAGCAGATATACATGACAGCTCACTTTCCTGGCTTGGTACATATACGACTAGAGCAGATATACATGACAGCTCACTTTCCTGACTTGGTACATACACTTCTAGAGCAGATATACATGACACCTCACTTTCCTGACATAGTACATACACTTCTAGAGCAGATATGCATGACAGCTCACTTTCCTGACTTGGTACATACACTTCTAGAGCAGATATACATGACACCTCACTTTCCTGGCTTGGTACATACACTTCTAGAGCAGATATACATGACACGTCACTTTCCTGACTTGGTACATACACTTCCAGAGCAGATATACATGACAGAACATTTTCCTGGCTTGGTACATACACGTCTAGAGCAGCAATACATGACAGCTCACTTTCCTGGCTTGGTACATACATTTCTAGGGCAGATATACATGACAGCTCACTTTCCTGGCTTGGTACATACACTTTTAGAGCAGATATACATGACAGCTCACTTTCCTGGCCTGGTACATACACTGCTAGAGCAGATATACATGATACGTCACTTTCCTGACTTGGTACATACACTTCTAGAGCAGATATACATGACAGCTCACTTTCCTGGCTTGGAACATAGACTTCTAGAGCAGATATACATGACATCTCACTCTCCTAGCTTGGTACATACACTTCTAGAGCAGATATACATGACAGCTCACTTTCCTGACTTGGTACATACACTTCTAGAGCAGATATACATGACACCTCACTTTTCTGGCTTGGTACATATACTTCTAGAGCAGATATACATGACAGCCCACTTTCCTGGCTTGGTACATACACTTCTAGAGCAGATATACATGACAGCTCACTATCCTGGCTTGGTACATACACTTTTAGAGCAGATATACAGGACAGCCCACTTTCCTGGCTTGATACATACACTTCTAGAGCAGATATACATGACAGCTCACTTTCCTGGCGTGGTACATATACTTCTAGAGCAAATATACATGACAGCTCACTTTCCTGGCTTGGTACATACACTTATAGAGCAGATATACATGACAGCTCACTTTCCTGGCTTGGAACATAGACTTCTAGAGCAGATATACATGACATCTCCCTCTCCTGGCTTGGTACATACACTTCTAGAGCAGATATACATGACAGCTCACTTTTTTGGCTTGGTACATACACTTCTAGAGCAGATATACATGACAGCTCACTTTCCTGGCTTGGAACATAGACTTCTAGAGCAGATATACATGACATCCCCCTCTCCTGGCTTGGTACATACACTTCTAGAGCAGATATACATGACAGCTCACTTTCCTGACTTGGTACATACACTTCTAGAGCAGATATACATGACAACTCACTTTCCTGGCTTGGTACATATACGTCTAGAGCAGATATACATGACAGCTCACTTTCCTGGCTTGGTACATATACGACTAGAGCAGATATACATGACAGCTCACTTTCCTGACTTGGTACATACACTTCTAGAGCAGATATACATGACACCTCACTTTCCTGACATAGTACATACACTTCTAGAGCAGATATGCATGACAGCTCACTTTCCTGACTTGGTACATACACTTCTAGAGCAGATATACATGACACCTCACTTTCCTGGCTTGGTACATACACTTCTAGAGCAGATATACATGACACGTCACTTTCCTGACTTGGTACATACACTTCCAGAGCAGATATACATGACAGAACATTTTCCTGGCTTGGTACATACACGTCTAGAGCAGCTATACATGACAGCTCACTTTCCTGGCTTGGTACATACATTTCTAGAGCAGATATACATGACAGCTCACTTTCCTGGCTTGGTACATATACTTCTAGAGCAGATATCCATGACAGCTTGCTTTCCTGACTTGGTACATACACTTCTAGAGCAGATATACATGACATCTCACTTTCCTGGCTTGGTACATACACTTCTAGAGCAGATATACATGACAGCTCACTTTCCTGGCCTGGTACATACACTGCTAGAGCAGATATACATGACAGCTCACTTTCCTGGCTTGGAACATATACTTCTAGAGCAGATATACATGACAGCTCACTTTCCTGGCTTGGTACATACACTTCTAGAGCAGATATACATGACAGCTCACTTTCCTGACTTGGTACATACACTACTAGAGCAGATATACATGACAGCTCACTTTCCTGGCTTGGTACATAGAAGTCTAGAGCAGATATACATGACAGCTCACTTTCCTGGCTTGGAACATAGACTTCTAGAGCAGATATACATGACATCTCACTCTCCTGGCTTGGTACATACACTTCTAGAGCAGATATACATGACAGCTCACTTTCCTGACTTGGTACATACACTTCTAGAGCAGATATACATGACACCTCACTTTTCTGGCTTGGTACATATACTTCTAGAGCAGATATACATGACAGCCCACTTTCCTGGCTTGGTACATACACTTCTAGAGCAGATATACATGACAGCTCACTATCCTGGCTTGGTACATACACTTTTAGAGCAGATATACAGGACAGCCCACTTTCCTGGCTTGATACATACACTTCTAGAGCAGATATACATGACAGCTCACTTTCCTGGCTTGGTACATATACTTCTAGAGCAAATATACATGACAGCTCACTTTCCTGGCTTGGTACATACACTTATAGAGCAGATATACATGACAGCTCCCTTTCCTGGCTTGGAACATAGACTTCTAGAGCAGATATACATGACATCTCCCTCTCCTGGCTTGGTACATACACTTCTAGAGCAGATATACATGACAGCTCACTTTCCTGACTTGGTACATACACTTCTAGAGCAGATATACATGACAACTCACTTTCCTGGCTTGGTACATATACGTCTAGAGCAGATATACATGACAGCTCACTTTCCTGGCTTGGTACATATACGACTAGAGCAGATATACATGACAGCTCACTTTCCTGACTTGGTACATACACTTCTAGAGCAGATATACATGACACCTCACTTTCCTGACATAGTACATACACTTCTAGAGCAGATATGCATGACAGCTCACTTTCCTGACTTGGTACATACACTTCTAGAGCAGATATACATGACACCTCACTTTCCTGGCTTGGTACATACACTTCTAGAGCAGATATACATGACACGTCACTTTCCTGACTTGGTACATACACTTCTAGAGCAGATATGCATGACAGAACATTTTCCTGGCTTGGTACATACACTTCTAGAGCAGCTATACATGACAGCTCACTTTCCTGGCTTGGTACATACATTTCTAGAGCAGATATACATGACAGCTCACTTTCCTGGCTTGGTACATATACTTCTAGAGCAAATATACATGACAGCTCACTTTCCTGGCTTGGTACATACACTTCTAGAGCAGATATACATGACAGCTCACTTTCCTGGCTTGGAACATAGACTTCTAGAGCAGATATACATGACATCCCACACTCCTGGCTTGGTACATACACTTCTAGAGCAGATATACATGACAGCTCACTTTCCTGACTTGGTACATACACTTCTAGAGCAGATATACATGACAACTCACTTTCCTGGCTTGGTACATATACGTCTAGAGCAGATATACATGACAGCTCACTTTCCTGGCTTGGTACATATACGACTAGAGCAGATATACATGACAGCTCACTTTCCTGACTTGGTACATACACTTCTAGAGCAGATATACATGACACCTCACTTTCCTGACATAGTACATACACTTCTAGAGCAGATATGCATGACAGCTCACTTTCCTGACTTGGTACATACACTTCTAGAGCAGATATACATGACACCTCACTTTCCTGGCTTGGTACATACACTTCTAGAGCAGATATACATGACACGTCACTTTCCTGACTTGGTACATACACTTCCAGAGCAGATATACATGACAGAACATTTTCCTGGCTTGGTACATACACGTCTAGAGCAGCAATACATGACAGCTCACTTTCCTGGCTTGGTACATACATTTCTAGGGCAGATATACATGACAGCTCACTTTCCTGGCTTGGTACATACACTTTTAGAGCAGATATACATGACAGCTCACTTTCCTGGCCTGGTACATACACTGCTAGAGCAGATATACATGATACGTCACTTTCCTGACTTGGTACATACACTTCTAGAGCAGATATACATGACAGCTCACTTTCCTGGCTTGGAACATAGACTTCTAGAGCAGATATACATGACATCTCACTCTCCTGGCTTGGTACATACACTTCTAGAGCAGATATACATGACAGCTCACTTTCCTGACTTGGTACATACACTTCTAGAGCAGATATACATGACACCTCACTTTTCTGGCTTGGTACATATACTTCTAGAGCAGATATACATGACAGCCCACTTTCCTGGCTTGGTACATACACTTCTAGAGCAGATATACATGACAGCTCACTATCCTGGCTTGGTACATACACTTTTAGAGCAGATATACAGGACAGCCCACTTTCCTGGCTTGATACATACACTTCTAGAGCAGATATACATGACAGCTCACTTTCCTGGCTTGGAACATATACTTCTAGAGCAAATATACATGACAGCTCACTTTCCTGGCTTGGTACATACACTTATAGAGCAGATATACATGACAGCTCACTTTCCTGGCTTGGAACATAGACTTCTAGAGCAGATATACATGACATCTCCCTCTCCTGGCTTGGTACATACACTTCTAGAGCAGATATACATGACAGCTCACTTTCCTGACTTGGTACATACACTTCTAGAGCAGATATACATGACAACTCACTTTCCTGGCTTGGTACATATACGTCTAGAGCAGATATACATGACAGCTCACTTTCCTGGCTTGGTACATATACGACTAGAGCAGATATACATGACAGCTCACTTTCCTGACTTGGTACATACACTTCTAGAGCAGATATACATGACACCTCACTTTCCTGACATAGTACATACACTTCTAGAGCAGATATGCATGACAGCTCACTTTACTGACTTGGTACATACACTTCTAGAGCAGATATACATGACACCTCACTTTCCTGGCTTGGTACATACACTTCTAGAGCAGATATACATGACACGTCACTTTCCTGACTTGGTACATACACTTCTAGAGCAGATATGCATGACAGAACATTTTCCTGGCTTGGTACATACACTTCTAGAGCAGCTATACATGACAGCTCACTTTCCTGGCTTGGTACATACATTTCTAGAGCAGATATACATGACAGCTCACTTTCCTGGCTTGGTACATATACTTCTAGAGCAAATATACATGACAGCTCACTTTCCTGGCTTGGTACATACACTTCTAGAGCAGATATACATGACAGCTCACTTTCCTGGCTTGGAACATAGACTTCTAGAGCAGATATACATGACATCCCCCCCTCCTGGCTTGGTACATACACTTCTAGAGCAGATATACATGACAGCTCACTTTCCTGACTTGGTACATACACTTCTAGAGCAGATATACATGACAACTCACTTTCCTGGCTTGGTACATATACGTCTAGAGCAGATATACATGACAGCTCACTTTCCTGGCTTGGTACATATACGACTAGAGCAGATATACATGACAGCTCACTTTCCTGACTTGGTACATACACTTCTAGAGCAGATATACATGACACCTCACTTTCCTGACATAGTACATACACTTCTAGAGCAGATATGCATGACAGCTCACTTTCCTGACTTGGTACATACACTTCTAGAGCAGATATACATGACACCTCACTTTCCTGGCTTGGTACATACACTTCTAGAGCAGATATACATGACACGTCACTTTCCTGACTTGGTACATACACTTCCAGAGCAGATATACATGACAGAACATTTTCCTGGCTTGGTACATACACGTCTAGAGCAGCTATACATGACAGCTCACTTTCCTGGCTTGGTACATACATTTCTAGGGCAGATATACATGACAGCTCACTTTCCTGGCTTGGTACATACACTTCTAGAGCAGATATACATGACAGCTCACTTTCCTGGCCTGGTACATACACTGCTAGAGCAGATATACATGATACGTCACTTTCCTGACTTGGTACATACACTTCTAGAGCAGATATACATGACAGCTCACTTTCCTGGCTTGGAACATATACTTCTAGAGCAGATATACATGACAGCTCACTTTCCTGGCTTAGTACATACACTTCTAGAGCAGATATACATGAGAGCTCACTTTCCTGGCTTGGTACATATACGTCTAGAGAAGATATACATGACAGCTCACTTTCCTGGCTTGGTACATATACTTCTAGAGCAGATATACATGAGAACTCAATTTCCTGACTTGGTACATACACTTCTAGAGCAGATATACATGACACCTCACTTTCCTGACATGGTACATACACTTCTAGAGCAGATATGCATGACAGCTTGCTTTCCTGACTTGGCACATACACTTCTAGAGCAGATATACATGACACCTCACTTTCCTGGCTTGGTACATACACTTCTAGAGCAGATATACATGACAGCTCACTTGCCTGGCCTGGTACATACACTGCTAGAGCAGATATACATGACACGTCACTTTCCTGACTTGGTACATACACTTCTAGAGCAGATATACATGACAGCCTATTTTCCTGGCTTGGTACATACACTTCTAGAGCAGATATACATGACAGCTCACTTTTCTGGCTTGGTACATATACTTCTAGAGCAGATATACATGAGAACTCACTTTCCTGGCTTGGTACATACACTTCTAGAGCAGATATACATGACACCTCACTTTCCTGACATGGTACATACACTTCTAGAGCAGATATGCATGACAGCTTGCTTTCCTGACTTGGCACATACACTTCTAGAGCAGATATACATGACACCTCACCTTCCTGGCTTGGTACAAACACTTCTAGAGCAGATATACATGACAGCTCACTTTCCTGGCCTGGTACATACACTGCTAGAGCAGATATACATGACACGTCACTTTCCTGACTTGGTACATACACTTCTAGAGCAGATATACATGACAGCTCACTTTCCTGACTTGGTACATATACTTCTAGAGCAGATATACATGAGAGCTCAATTTCCTGACTTGGTACATACACTTCTAGAGTAGATATACATGACACCTCACTTTCCTGACATGGTACATACACTTATAGAGCAGATATGCATGACAGCTCGCTTTCCTGACTTGGCACATACACTTCTAGAGCAGATATACATGAAAGCTCACTTTCCTGGCTTGGTACATACACTTCTAGAGCAGATATACATGACAGCTCACTTTCCTGACTTGGTACATACACTGCTAGAGCAGATATACATGACAGATCACTTTCCTGGCTTGGTACATACACTTCTAGAGCAGATATACATGACACCTCACTTTCCTGGCTTGGTACATACACTTCTAGAGCAGATATACATGACAGCTCACTTGCCTGGCCTGGTACATACACTGCTAGAGCAGATATACATGACACGTCACTTTCCTGACTTGGTACATACACTTCTAGAGCAGATATACATGACAGCCCATTTTCCTGGCTTGGTACATACACTTCTAGAGCAGATATACATGACAGCTCACTTTCCTGGCTTGGTACATACACGTCTAGAGCAGATATACATGACAGCTCACTTTTCTGGCTTGGTACATATACTTCTAGAGCAGATATACATGAGAACTCACTTTCCTGGCTTGGTACATACACTTCTAGAGCAGATATACATGACACCTCACTTTCCTGACATGGTACATACACTTCTAGAGAAGATATGCATGACAGCTTGCTTTTCTGACTTGGCACATACACTTCTAGAGCAGATATACATGACACCTCACCTTCCTGGCTTGGTACATACACTTCTAGAGCAGATATACATGACAGCTCACTTTCCTGGCCTGGTACATACACTGCTAGAGCAAATATACATGACACGTCACTTTCCTGACTTGGTACATACACTTCTAGAGCAGATATACATGACAGCTCACTTTCCTGACTTGGTACATACACTGCTAGAGCAGATATACATGACAGCTCACTTTCCTGGCTTGGTACATAGACTTATAGAGCAGAAATACATGACAGCTCACTTTCCTGGCTTGGTACATATACTTCTAGAGCAGATATACATGAGAGCTCAATTTCCTGACTTGGTACATACACTTTTAGATCAGATATACATGACACCTCACTTTCCTGACATGGTACATACACTTCTAGAGCAGATATGCATGACAGCTCGCTTTCCTGACTTGGCACATACACTTCTAGAGCAGATATACATGACACCTCACTTTCCTGGCCTGGTACATACACTGCTAGAGCAGATATACATGACACGTCACTTTCCTGACTTGGTACATACACTTCTAAAGCAGATATACATGACAGCTCACTTTCCTGGCTTGGTACATACACTTCTAGAGCAGATATACATGACAGCTCACTTTTCTAGCTTGGTACATATACTTCTAGAGCAGATATACATGAGAACTCACTTTCCTGGCTTGGTACATACACTTCTAGAGCAGATATACATGACACCTCACTTTCCTGACATGGTACATACACTTCTAGAGCAGATAGGCATGACAGCTTGCTTTCCTGAATTGGCACATACACTTCTAGAGCAGATATACATGACACCTCATCTTCCTGGCTTGGTACATACACTTCTAGAGCAGATATACATGACAGCTCACTTTCCTGGCCTGGTACATACACTGCTAGAGCAGATATACATGACACGTCACTTTCCTGACTTGGTACATACACTTCTAGAGCAGATATACATGACAGCTCACTTTCCTGACTTGGTACATACACGCTAGAGCAGATATACATGACAGCTCACTTTCCTGGCTTGGTACATAGACTTATAGAGCAGAAATACATGACAGCTCACTTTCCTGGCTTGGTACATATACTTCTAGAGCAGATATACATGAGAGCTCAATTTCCTGACTTGGTACATACACTTCTAGAGCAGATATACATGACACGTCACTTTCCTGACATGGTACATACACTTCTAGAGCAGATATGCATGACAGCTCGCTTTCCTGACTTGGCACATACACTTCTAGAGCAGATATACATGACACCTCACTTTCCTGGCCTGGTACATACACTGCTAGAGCAGATATACATGACACGTCACTTTCCTGACTTGGTACATACACTTCTAGAGCAGATATACATGACAGCCCATTTTCCTGGCTTGGTACATACACTTCTAGAGCAGATATACATGACAGCTCATTTTCCTGGCTTGGTACATACAATTCTAGAGCAGATATACATGACAGTTCACTTTTCTGGCTTGGTACATATACTTCTAGAGCAGATATACATGAGAACTCACTTTCCTGGCTTGGTACATACACTTCTAGAGCAGATATACATGACACCTCACTTTCCTGACATGGTACATACACTTCTAGAGCAGATATGCATGACAGCTTGCTTTCCTGACTTGGCACATACACTTCTAGAGCAGATATACATGACACCTCACTTTCCTGGCTTGGTACATACACTTCTAGAGCAGATATACATGACAGATCACTTGCCTGGCCTGGTACATACACTTCTAGAGCAGATATACATGACACGTCACTTTCCTGACTTGTTACATACACTTCTAGAGTAGATATACATGACAGCCCATTTTCCTGGCTTGGTACATACACTTCTAGAGCAGATATACATGACAGCTCACTTTCCTGGCTTGGTACATACACTTCTAGAGCAGATATACATGACAGCTCACTTTTCTGGCTTGGTACATATACTTCTAGAGCAGATATACATGAGAGCTCACTTTCCTGGCTTGGTACATACACTTCTAGAACAAATACACATGACAGCTCACTTTCCTGACTTGGTACATACACTTCTAGAGGAGATATACATGACAGGTCATTTTCCTGGCTTGGTACATATACTTTTAGAGCAGATATACATGACAGCCCACTTTCCTGGCTTGGTACATTTACTTCTAGAGCAGCTATACATGACAGCTCACTTTCCTGACTTGGTAGATACACGTCTAGAGCAGATATACATGACAGCTCACTTTCCTGGCTTGGTACATACACTTCTAGAGCAGATATACATGACAGCTCATTTTCCTGGCTTGGTACATACACTTCTAGAGCAGATATACATGACAGCGCACTTTCCTGGCTTGGTACATACACTTCTAGAGCAGATATACATGACAACTTACTTTCCTGGCTTGGTACATACACTTCTAGAGCAGATATACATGATACCTCACTTTCCTGGCTTGGTACATACACTTCTAGAGCAGATATACATGACAGCTCACTTTCCTGGCTTGGTACATACACTTCTAGAGCAGATATACATGACAGCCCATTTTCCTGACTTAGTACATACACTTCTAGAACAGATATACATGACAGCTCACTTTCCTGGCTTGGTACATACACTTCTAGAGCAGATATACATGACAGCTCACTTTCCCGGCTTGGTACATATACTTCTAGAGCAGATATACATGAGAGCTCACTTTCCTGGCTTGGTACATACACTTCTAGAACAAATATACATGACAGCTCACTTTCCTGACTTGGTACATACACTTCTAGAGCAGATATACATGACAGCTCATTTTCCTGGCTTGGTACATATACCTTTAGAGCAGATATACATGACAGCTCACTTTCCTGGCTTGGTACATTTACTTCTAGAGCAGATATACATGACAGCTCACTTTCCTGACTTGGTAGATACACGTCTAGAGCAGATATACATGACAGCTCACTCTCCTGGCTTGGTACATATGTTTTTAGAGCAGATATACATGACAGCTCACTTTCCTGGCTTGGTACATACACTTCTAGAGCAGATATACATGACAGCTCACTTTCCTGGCTTGGTACATACACTTCTAGAGCAGATATGCATGACAGCTCACTTTCCTGGCTTGGTACATACACTTCTAGGGCAGATATATATGACAGCTCACTTTCCTGGCTTGGTACATACACTTCTAGAGCAGATATACATGACAGCTCACTTTTCTGGCTTGGTACATACACTTGAAACATTCTAGTTTGATGGGCTCAAACGTAAGTATGTTATTAATTAAATTGACTTATCCCGTCGCATCTATCATTGTTGATAAAAAAAAATTATCAACAATTTATGTAAAATTGTTTTCATTTTTTGCAAGTAAATTTATTTCCTATTTCACAAAGAAAGACATTATAATTAATAAGTAAGTTCCGGTCTATTCAATTGACACACAGAGCAGACGATCAATTTATTGCACGGCGGCGTTTTCTAATGAAAATATTAACATCTTTTGAATATCTGTCACTTTGGCATGAAATCCGTAATAGGAAAGAATTGTTAATTTATAATAATTTTGTACTTCAAGCATTGGTGTGGAAACTTTAGGCTCCAGAATGGCGAATGTGCATATTTATGCTATCTCGACTTAAAAGGTACTAAAATATATTAATGTCACCACAAATGACCCAACACGGGATTTAAGATGGCTAACTTTGAATGATATGAGAATTATGTTGAAATATCTCTCATGTGATTGCTTCTTTCTTCTCTACAAGTGTATCAGATAGTAATAGGTTTGATGAAGAAATTACATGTATTGAATATACCATAAAACAACATAACACAGATAACACACAGTAATTGGATATTTGTTTGTCACGATTTTCTTCTATATATATCATGTAACACCACGTATTTGTCCAACAATTTAAAAGAAGTAATTTCTTGACCAATTATATGAAAATGATGACGAACACTTCAAAGCATTTGGCGCTTGTGTGCGATAATTTTTGCAAAATTGGTCAAGATATGAAGTCTGAATATCTAACTGAAGGGACAATCTAAGGTGACGAACAATTATATCCACAGATCATTATCGGATATATTTAGGCATCTACTTTTTGTTTTTGATACCATGAACAAACACTATATAAATGAATAAAGTCATATTGTAGCACAAAATGTATAATATTACAGGGTATATGCACTTGGAGCTGTAAAGGGGAATGAGAGTGGTAATGCCCCCACTTTGAAAAGTGTGGAGGAGACAAAATTATATTCCCTCACATTTCTTGGCGAAACCTGAAGAAAAAGCAGAATTTTTAAATTAGAAGCAAACACTAATTATTGATCACTTAACTTGGGGTATGATAAGACATAATAAGGGTATGCTTTTACATCCAATTGTTTGTAGGAGAGTTCATGTCTTGTTTATGTTATTTGTGTTTGCTTGGGTACAGTGGTGTCCAACACATTGTGTTGTGTTTTTGTTTTCTTTTCCTTCGTCCTATGTACCCTATGTTGCCAGGTTGTCCATTTGTGATCGCCTCTTCGGTATTCTCTAACGTTTATTTATCTTTCAAACTATAATATTATTAGAAATGATTAAAGTTTCTAAAGAAGTAATCAAAAACCGAAAATCGAAGGACTGAAAATACATTGGCCAAACGAAAAAGACAAAAAGAATAGCAACAGTCCTCAAAACACCACCTGATACCTATAACTTTCAAATTATTTGGCTTTCCAGTCTTTTGACAATGAGCGTACTTGATGACGGTTAATCCGCGGAAACGCGTCGTGTGCTGTGGAGTTAATTAGATATCTACGTTTTTGTTCTTCAGTGTTTTATTTCAAGCCCCAATTTCTTGAATAGCCATTCATTGCTATTGTCCTTTGTGTTGTGTAAGGTGTTGCTCAATCTTTAGTTTTCTGTGTAATGTGTTGTGGATGGTGTTGTCTCTCTTTATTCGGTATACCTCTTCTGATTACCCATTATGTATATTCAAACTTATCTTGTAATGTTTACCTTGACGATATCGACTTTCTTGAATACAAAAATGTATACTTAATACGGACAATATATAAGACTAACCATACAATGAAACGCAGGTGCATTTTTCGATTTTCGTTTATTTTCTTTTCACTGTGACGTTTTTCTAGTTCCAATCCTACGCAGTGTCTGTGTGCCATTTTAAGGTAGTTCGTTTTTTCTAATTTCAGACAATTCGATTTTTTTGTCCCATTTCTAATGGTATTTTGATTTGTGAATATACATAATCTCGTTTCTATGGACAAAGTCTGGTAGTAATGCTATCCAATTTTTATATTGACTGAGTTATGCTGGTCGTGTTTATTAATTCATATTTAACACGAAGCAAATACATTGTTAAGTATTTAGTAATGCTTGTATTAAAAGCGACGAAAATGCAGACAAAATAGTCGTGCAATAAGAATAAGGATTGCTGCCAACCAACAGACAGAAAGTAAAATAAGAAGGGCATATACATGTTCCACCAGTCTGTTAATTGAAGTGACTTTACTTCATTTACTCACTACTGATTAACATCAAACGAGCAGTTATTCAGCTCTTTCTTACATGGGGAGAATAGTTTATATGAGTATCACATTATTAATGGAGCAGGTAATGCTTACACTTCCGGATTAACCGAACTTTGTTTGTCTTTTTTTCTTTATTTTCTTTTGATCATTGTATTGTATGTTCGTACTCGAATTACGGTATTATATTTTATCCTTTGATATCTTTAAACTTTTCTTACAACCACTAGGTGACAAATTAATTGAAAATATCAACAATACATGGCGGACAGTTTTACTGGTGGAGGAAAACTGTCGCAAGTCAGAGACACATAATGATTTATCGAGTACACTTCGCCTTAGCGGGGTTCGGACTCTCAACATCAGTGGTGATAGTCACTGATTACATGGGTAATAGTAAATCCAACTACCATACGATCCCGACACGACGGCCCCTGAAAATTAATTTTGAACAGCATATATTATGGCATATGGCTAGTGGTAATTAGCATGAATATCTCACTTCCTTGTTTTTGATAAAGATTTTTCTCCACGCATGCACATATATTGTGCATATCAATTGTAACTCAGTAATTATGAAAAGAAAGTCAAACAGTGATGGTCAACAATCACATCAATATCACCTTAACTGGCTGAACACAATAACAGACCACCACAAATGACGATGGACATTCATGTGCTGGTTTGAGACAGGCACAAACATGTGGCGGGTTTAAACTAAATAATCGCATACCAATCCTCCTTTCTTTGGTTTTGACTTGATATGATGAAATTAAAAGTGCATGTACTACATGTAGTTGATAAGATGGGAAGGCTTTAGAAATTTTAATTACAAAAATATTTAATCGATTCCTAGAAAGCTATGTGCATTTGTAATGTTTTTTTTCCTTTCAAAACGATCCGCTGTGTCTTACTGTATCAAAGCTGGTGTTTCTGTTTTGAAAATTTAGTCAATGGTTATATAGTGGAGGTCAGCTTTATTGGTGGAGGAATCTGGAGTACCCGGACAAAAACCATGAACGGGAATCAAACTCACAACTTTAGTGGTGATAGGTACCGATTGCACAGGCAGTTATAAATCCAACTACCATATATCACGACCATGACGGCCCAGTGTTTCTGTTTTTAAAGCTTAATCAACATGGCAAGTCGCTTAATTCCAGGATATGATCCATTATTTATAAGCTGGGTTATTAAACAATTATACCAGTGATTTAAGAACATAAATACATTGATTCACGTTTGGCAGAGTAATTTGTAACTGACTATTTATATTACTGTTGATATGCATATTTAACCGAATTGGAACGAGAGAGGTTGTAATGAAAATAGGTTTGTGTTCTTATGGCAATTAACGTCACTTTCAACAATAGTTCAGTTATATCGTGGCGGTCAGTTTTATTGGTGGAAGAAACCGGCGAAAAGCATCGACCCGTCGCAAATCACTGACAAAATGTATCACATAATGTTGTATCGAGTACCTATCACTTGAACTTACAACGTTAGCGGTGATATGCACTGATTGCATATATATTTGTAAATCCAACTACTATACGATCACTACCACAACGGTCCCAGGGAGGGTATAAAGAAAATTGGAACAATTTGTCTTTATTGTTTAGGACGTGACAACAATGAATATTCATTTTACAAGTAAATGTTCTGTCAATTCATTGCTATTTATTTAATCAAGGATTGGTGTATTTTTTGGTTAAGCATTTGCACGTGTACGTGCATTTTAAAAGAAATAAAGTGAGCACGTCATCTTACACTATACTATATAGAGCTATGCTATGTTAGCTTACATTTGTCATGAAACTGGGAAGACGGTTAACATAATACGAAAATGTAAATCTCAAATATGTGTACGATTTGCTATAAGAATATGTTAACATTAAATGACGACCGTAATAAAGATGCACTGTAGATGTCTTGCTGTTCGGAGTGCTCTGCTATTCATCCTTCACGTTGTACAGTTATGTTGAGAGTCATTCTCACTCATTTTATATTTTCATTAGCGTGTATCAAAATTAGCTCGAAAACGCCAGTGTATAAATTGTTTGGCCTTATATTGTCTTTACGAATTTTGTATTTAATTTTCTTACGTACATTGTTCTCATTTTGCTTGCTTATATGTTTTCACCTGAAAAGCGTTTTGACTAAAATAAAGTAGTATTCCCCCCTCCCCCCCCCCCCCCCCCCATTATGGTTTTAATTTTAACATTGCGCTCTATTTCTTCTGTGAATGGAATCCAAAAACCCAAAGTAAGTTAAGATGTTTGAACTGCAATGTATTTTTATAATCAGAGTCAATCATTCTTAATCGTATCACAACCACAAATCACAGTTGTCGATTTCATGTAACCAGCGCGTATAAATCTTCTATCTGTATAATCAATGGCTACGGCTCCGTATTATTACTTCAATCTAGATTAAATAATTATGTAATAAAAACAGTTGTGATTATTCTGTATTCGGTTTTATCTGATGTTATCAATAAATATAAAGCGATACGAATGACTACGAAACATAATAAGATGGACAAAAATCAGTAATCTTTAATTGTGATTATTCGGTTTTATCTG
Organism: Bathymodiolus brooksi; assembly: GCA_963680875.1. Lineage (NCBI taxonomy): Eukaryota > Metazoa > Mollusca > Bivalvia > Mytilida > Modiolidae > Bathymodiolus > Bathymodiolus brooksi. Next base: position 81,808,892 of record OY804590.1, read on the forward strand.
ATGTTATCAATAAAATTAAAGGCGATACGAATGAATACAAATCATAATACGATACAATGGACAATTCCTTAATCTTTAAATCATGTCCAATTATTTTTGATTACATCTGACAAATATCTTTTTCCACTGTTTTGTTTCATTTTACATTCCCTACAGATATTATTGATTACGGTATATCGTGATGAACTTCTGTTTTAGATTTCTTCCATAAATCTTTGTAAACACAACATTAGTCTTATAGTCATTTATAACTTTATTTACTGACATGTAATATAATTGTAAGATTACGAGATTTATTATGAAAAGACAGTTTAAACAGTGAAGATCAACAATTGAAACTAATATAAAAAAAATCCACAATAATCTCTCCCTCAAACACTATAACACAACAAAAACCACGACATACGTAGTTGGATTGATTAGGAATATGGTGCTTAACGCCACTTTTAAAACTATTTAAGTTATATGGTGGCGGTCAGTTATTATTGATGGAGGAATCCGGAGTTCCTGAATAAAATCACCGACCTGCAGCAAGTCACTGACACACTTATTAGATAATGTTGTATCGTCAAACCTTTTAATACAACAAAGACCACGACATATTGGCGCTATCAATTAAGGTCTGTGTTCCCACTATGATATGATGACAATATGTATAGGTAGACCACGAGCTATAGAGCTAAAGAGTAAGTGTTTAAGTCCAAGTAAACAGGTGTTCAGCAATACCATGGTGACAACATATTACATCGGATGAGATTATGCTCATTGTTGCTTTGTATTATTAATTCCCGATGGTAGCATCCGTTTGTTTTGTATTATTAGTCCCCGAGGGTATTATCCGTTTGTTTTGTATTATTAGTCCCCGAGGGTATTATCCGTTTGTTTTGTATTATTAGTCCCCGAGGGTATTATCCGTTTGTTTTGTATTATTAGTCCCCGAGGGTATTATCCGTTTGCTTTGTATTATTAGTCCCCGAGGGTATTATCCGTTTGTTTTGTATTATTAGTCCCCGAGGGTATTATCCGCCCGATAGTCAATTCTTTGGCATTGCTATGGTTTCCCAAATATAGTGTTTGAAATTTAGTACCTAAATAATGTAATTTATTAAAACAAAGATATATATTACTCGAGAATTGGTAAGCCTAACATAAAAAGGCGATCCTTTAAAGCACTTTTGTTTCTTTATTTGGTTGTATAATCTTTCGACTATTAACGTGCCTGATGAAGATCATTTTCAGAAGAGCGTAGTGCCCACTAAATTCTAAATTAGATATATACCTTTTTATCATTACAAGATCAACCCACACGTTTTTAATATTGGTTATTTAGTAAAGATCGAAATAAAATACGGAAAATAACCCAAATGGTGCAGTAAAAATGTTTCGGTGTGTAATAGGGTTTGTTGGTACTTTTCTTATATGACAATATTACAAGCTGTCTACTAGTGTGCAATTCACTTTGGACAACATTGCTTAATATATTAATATATCAATAACATATCATTAAGATATGTATGATATTTGTTCTAAAAATTTATGGTAAAAAATATTTCAATAATTTATCAGTCTCGTTATTTCCTAAATAAAAAAGGTTTTCTTGTTAATTATTGTTCTTTTACATATACATTATATTGTATCTCATTATGCTGGCAATATGTGTACACATTCATGGTCATGCATTGACTTCGAAATATTGCAGAATATTTCTTTTTATAATCTATTTTGCATTGGATAGTCTGAAATTTATAGCATTGCCACAGTAATACTGAATAACATTTTAACTGCACAACTCATTAAATGAATACATCTGTAATCATATAACACATCATGTTTATAATTAGAATCTACTTTCGTAATAAAAACATAAATATCTAATTTAGTGCTCTCGACGCGTTCCATGAATAACCTTCGTCAGGTCAAAGGTCAAAGTCAAAATATTGGAAAACCAAATAACTTAATAGTCGTTGGGTGCAAGAAACACGATAGTCAACATTCTGCTGTAGTCAGCTATTTCTGGAGGATATGCACCTTAGTGTTAATAATAACATGAATAATACATTATTTATTTGTAACTATCCATATAAATTGTACGTTGTAATATATATGTATAAACGAGTGGGTGTTTTTCTTTCTTTCTTATATAACAGTTGGTAACTAAATTAACACGATGGGTGTCATTTGTGGAGCAGGAACTGTTTACCCGTCCGGTTTTTATTGACGTTTGTGTTACTCGATCTTTAGTTTTATATGTATGTTTTGTAGATCGTTGTTTGTCCTTTTGTACTTTTTCTTTTGGCCATTGGTTTGTCTGTTCTTCTTCGATAAACGGATTCTGATTGCCCCTATGGTATTTCCAAACTCTTCTTACGATGACAGATCATCTGTGAGTTTGAAGTTGGTGTGAAATGGCGGAATATTTGGATAAGAAGCGATGCCTCTTGCATGGACATCGACGTCATGCATCATTAATGTGCCTATTGTCAAGAAGAGTTTGAAGATACCAAAGAGGTACTCAGAAGCCGTAATTTTAATAAGCAAAGATAATGCATTGGCAAATAAATAAGACTAAAAGACAAGAATTGACGGCAAAATAGTACGCAAGAGGAATCCCACTAAAACGACTGTGAATTCAATTGCTCCGGAATGGTATGCAGTTCTTGTGGCATTTACTTTGTTATTATGAAATTACACGCGCATAGATATGTAACTAAATATATATAGCACAATAAATACAACAGGAACTCCCTATAAGCAAAAATAGAGCAAAGACCAGCCGAACTGCCTAAATGTTATCACTTCACATATCAGCAACTTTTCAGTATTGTTGATCGATATTGTGAAGGTAACTGTATGGTCTTTGGCTGTGGTGTTCTGCAGGTTCAATTCATAACTGAAAGTTTCTCAAACATTGATTCATCATATTGCTATCATAATCAGGGACCACAATGTTTTCTGTTTCGTGTTTTGTAGATCGTTGTTTATCTTTTTCGTTTGGCCATTTTGTTGTCTGTTTTCTACGATTTACGATTCTGATTACCCCTTTGGTATCTTCAAATTCTTCTTTTTGGTCTTTCAATGTTAACGAAATATGCTTGACATTGACGGAGAAGTATTCACATATTGTTAATCAAAACATCATTTATTCAATGAGTCGCCTCTCTGTAACTAATTCAAGATGTATATTAACACGAAATGTACTTACTTGAAATTATTTTTGAATTGAGGATTTTTATTTTTCCATGAGCGCTAATGACATGATGAAAATGGCTTGTTAGAAGTTCAATATATTTGTTCAGTACGTTCTTTTTAGTTGACGGTAATTAGTACAATGTTGAAAAAATGCTCTATCTTAAAACGACGTATATATAGATGGTACTTTTTAATGTCTCTCACAATATATTTGAATTTTTTAAAGTAAAGAGATAAAAGCTTTGGTAAAAGTTTAAAAGGATGTTAAGTTCATGTGCAGCTTCGTAAAGTGAAATTTTGTAGTGTAATTACCACTTGAAACAAGTAAAAAGTAACTATGCCTCCAAAATCATATTGGTTTATTTTGTCTCCTGTTATTTATTTGTATTAGATGTTTTTTTTTATTTATTATTATATTTTTTTCTTTTGATTTATATTTTTTTGCTTGATGCTTTTTTTTTCTTTTTAAAAATTTTAACTTTTTTTTTTACAAAATTTACTGTTTTTTTGTTTGTTTGTTTTGCTTTTTGTTTGTTCGTTTGATTATTTGATTTCCGCTTATTTTGACTTTCTATGCAGATAACCTTTCTATTAGTAACATCCAACGGAAAAGATGATAAAGCAATACAAGATAACACAACACAGAAAATTAGAAAGATAAGCAAGAAGGACTCCATCAACAACCAGTGTTAAACCCAGGTGCTCGCGAAGAATAAGCTGTGTCTGCTTCTTATAAGACATCCGCCGTTTTACTAAATTAGTGATTTCTTTCCCAGTAAATTCAAACATTGATGATATCATGAATGTCTTAATATGGGATCATGGTAATAGAACTAAATGATATGTCTCGTATCGGAATACAAAAGTATGTATGTAAATAAGTATGAACTCATTTATGTCAACGAAAATAGATTTAAATAATATATATTAGTTGCTTAAATACCATAAACTGTGATATATTGGTTACTGATAGTGGAAAACAATGTGATTTAAGGTGCTCGTGCCATGTTGAATTAATCCGCTGACATTCCAGTTTAACAGACATCTTCAAGATAAAAGCTTTTCGTTAAAATAGCATATATTGTTAAGCTCAAGCAGAGTAAATACAAATTCTACAGACTTAAATACTTATAACGATTACTGAGACGTTAAGTAACTTGTAAAGTGTATTATAATTTAATAATTGACACGATAATTATTATCATAAATTAGATAAGTGAAAAAATATTTATAAATTATTTAGTAACACCTTGAAAAAGTAAATAAAAACAGGTTTAATATAATAACAGAGAGATGTAATACAATTAAACACAACAGAAAGTGATTTGCATGCTGGTGATGACTTAGTAGTTATTTTATAGATAAGTAGATTTCATGTGGTTTTCTTCATAGATAATTGAAATATATTCTAGCTCCCAAACATTTAAATTATTTGGCTTATTTGTTTTGACTTTCCCTTTGTAAGATTGTTCGGAGTTCGGTAATTTTGTTATTACCCTTATTTCATGTGGTTTTCTTCATAGAAAATTGAAATATGATTTAGCTCCTAAAAATCTTTCAAGTATTCGGATTTCCAATCTTTCGACTTTGAGCGTACCCGATGAAGGCTATTAATTCGATATGCTAACAAGAGGGTGAGATACCAAATGATATACTATTGCATGATGAAATGGTTTGTTAGAATTACCATACATTTGTTCAGTACACTCCTCCCTAGTTCACTAGTAAGTATAATGTGGCAAATATGCTTTTTATTAAAATGAAGTACATATAGATTGTACTTGGTAATGTCTCTCACAATAGTTTGGCATTTTTCAAAGTGAGGAGATAAAAGATTTGTTGAGAGTTTTAAAAGGGATGTTAAGTTCATGCCGAGATACCGAAAGTGAAATTGGGTAGTGTAATTACCACTTAAAACAAGAAAAAATAGTCATTGAAGAAAATCGTAGCTTACTTTTATCGTCATTCAGGGTCATTACGGTTTTCACAGTTTTCCGGTTGTTGACTGATTTTGTCTGTTTATATACATATGCGTTTTGACTTTCCCTTTGTAAGATTGTTCGGAGTTCGGTAATTTTGTTATTACCCTTATTTTTCGTCAAAATCATAGCAGTTATTCCATCACGAATGAGTGCAGCTTTTACTTTTTTCCTCTTTTGACTTACAGTTTAATTTTTTACTTTGCACTAGTTATTTTGATGTTATTTATTGCTATGCTTATTCTTATTTTTTTCTGTTTAGTTATTCCAGTTTAACAGACATCTTCAAGCTAAAAGCCTTTCGTTAAAATAGCATATCATGTTAAGCTCAAACAGAGTTAATACAAATTCAACAGAGAAGCTAAGTAACTTGAAAAGTAGATTATAATTTAATAATTAGACACGATAATTACTATCATAAATAAGATAAGTGAAAACAATATTTATAAAGTATTTAGTAACACCCTGGACAAGTAAATACAAACAGCCTTAATGTAATAATGGGGAGATGTAATACAATTAAACACAGCAGAAAGTGATTTACACTTGTTGTCACATGCTGGTGATGACTTAGTAGTTATTATATAGATTAATGGATTTCATGTGGTTTTCTTCATAGATAATTGAAATATATTCTTGCTCCCAAACTTTTAAATTATTTGGCTTATCCAATCTTTCGACTTTGAGAGTACATGTACATGATGAAGGTCAGAACTCGTCGTTCGCACTAAGTTTGATAGCTACGTCTTAACTATGTTGAAAGTAGTACCTTGAAGTTTACCGCAGTTCTTAGAGAGATATTATTTTGGATATATGTAAATAAAAGACAACCAAACTTAACCTCATATTAAATTAAAGTTGTTGAACTGAGCAAATCACCCAAATTATTTTCTAGACCTTACTAAAAGAACCGTCATATTTCTAGATTCCAGATATACTAAAAGTATTTTTTCCTAGATCAGAGTAAAGCACCGCACTATTTTCTAGATTTGGCAAAAACACCCTTAAAACTAGTTTAACCCATGTTGTTGTGTTCAAAAGAGTTTTTTTTTGCTTGTTTAATAATGAAACAAATGTCGAGTAAAATGAAACGCACATTTGACTATTAAGTGTACATAATTGATGGCGAAACAAATGACATTTTGCATTATATAGAAACCAACATTGGGTACATGAATGTTGGTTTATTAATAAAACAAATTAGGAAAATGAAAAGCATGTTTGACTTATAGTGCAAATGAGTTTAGAATATATTGACAATGCTCATAAATTTACAGAAAACACTGTCAAAAACAGCTTTAAACAGGTGCGCATTTCTAAAGAAATTAAAGAAATTGAACACATCATAAAATCCCACAAAAGAAAGAAAAGTAACCATTTTATATTTGATATACCCCCATAAATTATATTTACAACACCATTTGTGACAAGTTTCAACATGTCTGTGTTGGTAGATAATCAAAGAGATCTCATTTCGTTAGAGTCCAAGCCTATTTTAATTTTGTGTAGTATTTAATTTATGTGATGCCTAAGGCAATGATACCTACTAATATACATAGCAGATTGTTTTTAATTGGAAATTATACTTCAATTAATGTTAACATATACACTTTTCTAATTTTGCCAAATTGGTTTTCTGTGATTGCTTTTGAAAATTGGCGGTTTTTGTTATTTTTTCATGTTGTTTTATTAAAAACATAAGCTAGTGGAATGCTATCATATATTTAACAACATTTTCGTAATATGGAAATGAATCATCTTCACTTTTAACGATTATTAAGCGAATGTTAGTATAATTAGAATCTAATTCTTGAAATCATGATGAGAGGAAAAATGTAATTATAAAAACACATCTAACATATAGTATTTTAGGTAACCAATCAAGATTTACATATTCATACTTGTATATGTGTACTATGCAGAAATGATCTAAAATAATGGAAAGGTATTTCGGTCAAACCAGACCATGGAACGCATTCGTTTTTGTCCGAGCTAGTAAATAGTATGAATATTGTAGAACATACTAGAAATAGTAGAGATATTTCAGTCAGATGTAATCTAATAAAAAATAGTAAAGGTATTTAGTCAGATCTAGCTAATGGTACTGGCGCTGACTCGGATCTAGAAGACAGAACGGGTTTTTAGTCTGATTTAGAAAATGGTACCGGTGCTTTGATCCAAAAGATAGAACGGGTGTTTCAGTCAGATCTAGAAAATTGGTATTAGCGCTTAGTTAGGTCCAGAAGATATAACTGGTGTTTAGTCTGATCTAGAAAATGGTAGTGGTGCTTAGATCCAAAAGATAGAACGGGTGTTTAGACTGATTTAGAAAAGAAGATAGAGCGTGTGTTTTAATCAGATCTAGAAAATGGTACTGGCGCTTAGTTAGATCCAGAGGATAAAACAATTGTTTTAGTCAGATCTAGTAAATAGTATGTGTTTTAGACAGACCCTGAAAGTAATACGGGTGTATTATTCAGATGTAGTAAATACTATTGGTGTCTTAGTCAGATGTCTAGAAAAAGGACGATATCATTAGAATTAGTAAGGTCTGGTCTAGAAATTAGCATTACAATGGAAAAACAAAAAAATATCACTCTATCGGAATAGTTCCATTTATAGAAAGAGGTAAAATCATTATCCTTAACACGGGTTTGTAACTAGAGCAACGAGACGGGTGCAGGAGAAGAGCAGCAACTACTAATCCCTCCGTAGCACTAGAGTTCACCCTCGGTTTGTAGTGGGGTTCTTGTTACTCGAACATTGGTTTTCTGTGTAATGCTTTGTAGATCGTTGTTCGTCTCTTGGTCCTTGTTCGTTTGGCCATTGCATTGTGTGTACGGCTTATGTTTACTTTGTAGATCGTTGTTCCTCTCTTGGTCCTTGTTCGTTTGACCATTGCATTGTGTGTACGGCTTATGTTTACTTTGTAGATCGTTGTTCGTCTCTTGGTCCTTGTTCGTTTGATCATTGCATTGTGTGTACGGCTTATGTTTACTTTGTAGATCGTTGTTCCTCTCTTGGTCCTTGTTCGTTTGACCATTGCATTGTGTGTACGGCTCATGTTTACTTTGTAGATCGTTGTTCGTCTCTTGGTCCTTGTTCGTTTGACCATTGTATTGTGTATACGGCTTATGTTTACTTTGTAGATCGTTGTTCCTCTCTTGGTCCTTGTTCGTTTGACCATTGCATTGTGTGTACGGCTTATGTTTACTTTGTAGATCGTTGTTCGTCTCTTGGTCCTTGTTCGTTTGATCATTGCATTGTGTGTACGGCTTATGTTTACTTTGTAGATCGTTGTACCTCTCTTGGTCCTTGTTCGTTTGACCATTGCATTGTGTGTACGGCTCATGTTTACTTTGTAGATCGTTGTTCGTCTCTTGGTCCTTGTTCGTTTGACCATTGCATTGTGTATACGGCTTATGTTTACTTTGTAGATCGTTGTTCCTCTCTTGGTCCTTGTTCGTTTGACCATTGCATTGTGTGTACGGCTTATGCTTACTTTGTAGATCGTTGTTCGTCTCTTGGACCTTGTTCGTTTGACCATTGCATTGTGTATACGGATTATGTTTACTTTGTAGATCGTTGTTCGTCTCTTGGACCTTGTTCGTTTGACCATAGCATTGTGTATACGGATTATGTTTACTTTGTAGATCGTTGTTCCTCTCTTGGTCCTTGTTCGTTTGACCATTGCATTGTGTGTACGGCTTATGTTTACTTTGTAGATCGTTGTTCGTCTCTTGGACCTTGTTCGTTTGACCATTGCATTGTGTATACGGATTATGTTTACTTTGTAGATCGTTGTTCGTCTCTTGGACCTTGTTCGTTTGACCATAGCATTGTGTATACGGATTATGTTTACTTTGTAGATCGTTGTTCCTCTCTTGGTCCTTGTTCGTTTGACCATTGCATTGTGTATACGGATTATGTTTACTTTGTAGATCGTTGTTCGTCTCTTGGACCTTGTTCGTTTGACCATTGCATTGTGTGTACGGATTATGTTTACTCTGTAGATCGTTGTTCGTCTTTTGGTCCTTGTTCGTTTGGCCATTGCATTGTGTGTACGGCTTATGTTTACTTTGTAGATCGTTGTTCCTCTCTTGGTTCTTTTTCGTTTGATCATTGCATTGTGTGTACGGCTTATGTTTACTTTGTAGATCGTTGTTCCTCTCTTGGTCCTTTTTCGTTTGATCATTGCATTATGTGTACGGCTTATGTTTACTTTGTAGATCGCTGTTCCTCTCTTGGTCCTTGTTCGTTTGACCATTGCATTGTGTGTACGGCTCATGTTTACTTTGTAGATCGTTGTTCGTCTTTTGGTCCTTGTTCGTTTGACCATTGCATTGTGTGTACGGCTCATGTTTGCTTTGTAGATCGTTGTTCCTCTCTTGGTCCTTGTTCGTTTGATCATTGCATTGTGTGTACGGCTCATGTTTACTTTGTAGATCGTTGTTCGTCTTTTGGTCCTTTTTCGTTTGATCATTGCATTGTGTGTACGGCTTATGTTTACTTTGTAGATCGTTGTTCATCTCTTGGTCCTTGTTCGTTTGACCATTGCATTGTGTGTACGGATTATGTTTACTTTGTAGATCGTTGTTCGTCTTTTGGTCCTTGTTCGTTTGACCATTGCATTGTGTGTACGGCTTATGTTTACTTTGTAGATCGTTGTTCGTCTTTTGGTCCTTGTTCGTTTGACCATTGCATTGTGTGTACGGCTCATGTTTACTTTGTAGATCGTTGTTCCTCTCTTGGTCCTTGTTCGTTTGATCATTGCATTGTGTGTACGGCTCATGTTTACTTTGTAGATCGTTGTTCGTCTTTTGGTCCTTTTTCGTTTGATCATTGCATTGTGTGTACGGCTCATGTTTACTTTGTAGATCGTTGTTCCTCTCTTGGTCCTTGTTCGTTTGACCATTGCATTGTGTGTACGGATTATGTTTACTTTGTAGATCGTTGTTCGTCTTTTGGTCCTTGTTCGTTTGACCATTGCATTGTGTGTACGGCTTATGCTTACTTTGTAGATCGTTGTTCGTCTTTTGGTCCTTGTTCGTTTGACCATTGCATTGTGTGTACGGCTCATGTTTACTTTGTAGATCGTTGTTCGTCTCTTGGTCCTTGTTCGTTTGACCATTGCATTGTGTGTACGGCTTATGTTTACTTTGTAGATCGTTGTTCGTCTTTTGGTCCTTGTTCGTTTGACCATTGCATTGTGTGTACGGCTCATGTTTACTTTGTAGATCGTTGTTCGTCTTTTGGTCCTTGTTCGTTTGATCATTGCATTGTGTGTACGCTTATGTTTACTTTGTAGATCGTTGTTCGTCTTTTGGTCCTTGTTCGTTTGACCATTGCATTGTGTGTACGCTTATGTTTACTTTGTAGATCGTTGTTCGTCTCTTGGTCCTTGTTCGTTTGACCATTGCATTGTGTGTACGGCTCATGTTTACTTTGTAGATCGTTGTTCGTCTCTTGGTCCTTGTTCGTTTGATCATTGCATTGTGTGTACGGCTTATGTTTACTTTGTAGATCGTTGTTCCTCTCTTGGTCCTTGTTCGTTTGACCATTGCATTGTGTGTACGGCTTATGTTTACTTTGTAGATCGTTGTTCCTCTCTTGGTCCTTGTTCGTTTGATCATTGCATTGTGTGTACGGCTTATGTTTACTTTGTAGATCGTTGTTCCTCTCTTGGTCCTTGTTCGTTTGACCATTGCATTGTGTGTACGGCTCATGTTTACTTTGTAGATCGTTGTTCGTCTCTTGGTCCTTGTTCGTTTGATCATTGCATTGTGTGTACGGCTTATGTTTACTTTGTAGATCGTTGTTCCTCTCTTGGTCCTTGTTCGTTTGACCATTGCATTGTGTGTACGGCTCATGTTTACTTTGTAGATCGTTGTTCCTCTCTTGGTCCTTGTTCGTTTGATCATTGCATTGTGTGTACGGCTTATGTTTACTTTGTAGATCGTTATTCCTCTCTTGGTCCTTGTTCGTTTGACCATTGCATTGTGTGTACGGCTTATGTTTACTTCGTAGATCGTTGTTCCTCTCTTGGTCCTTGTTCGTTTGACCATTGCATTGTGTGTACGGCTTATGTTTACTTTGTAGATCGTTGTTCCTCTCTTGGTCCTTGTTCGTTTGACCATTGCATTGTGTGTACGGCTTATGTTTACTTTGTAGATCGTTGTTCCTCTCTTGGTCCTTGTTCGTTTGACCATTGCATTGTGTGTACGGCTCATGTTTACTTTGTAGATCGTTGTTCGTCTCTTGGTCCTTGTTCGTTTGACCATTGTATTGTGTATACGGCTTATGTTTACTTTGTAGATCGTTGTTCCTCTCTTGGTCCTTGTTCGTTTGACCATTGCATTGTGTGTACGGCTTATGTTTACTTTGTAGATCGTTGTTCCTCTCTTGGTCCTTGTTCGTTTGACCATTGCATTGTGCGTACGGCTCATGTTTACTTTGTAGATCGTTGTTCGTCTCTTGGTCCTTGTTCGTTTGATCATTGCATTGTGTGTACGGCTTATGTTTACTTTGTAGATCGTTGTTCCTCTCTTGGTCCTTGTTCGTTTGACCATTGCATTGTGTGTACGGCTTATGTTTACTTTGTAGATCGTTGTTCCTCTCTTGGTCCTTGTTCGTTTGACCATTGCATTGTGTGTACGGCTTATGTTTACTTTGTAGATCGTTGTTCGTCTTTTGGTCCTTGTTCGTTTGACCATTGCATTGTGTATACGGCTTATGTTTACTTTGTAGATCGTTGTTCCTCTCTTGGTCCTTGTTCGTTTGGCCATTGCATTGTGTGTACGGCTTATGTTTACTTTGTAGATCGTTGTTCCTCTCTTGGTCCTTGTTCGTTTGACCATTGCATTGTGTGTACGGATTATGTTTACTTTGTAGATCGTTGTTCGTCTTTTGGTCCTTGTTCGTTTGACCATTGCATTGTGTGTACGGCTTATGTTTACTTTGTAGATCGTTGTTCGTCTTTTGGTCCTTGTTCGTTTGACCATTGCATTGTGTATACGGCTTATGTTTACTTTGTAGATCGTTGTTCCTCTCTTGGTCCTTGTTCGTTTGACCATTGCATTGTGTGTACGGCTCATGTTTACTTTGTAGATCGTTGTTCGTCTTTTGGTCCTTTTTCGTTTGTTCATTGCATTGTGTATACGGCTTATGTTTACTTTGTAGATCGTTGTTCCTCTCTTGGTCCTTGTTCGTTTGACCATTGCATTGTGTATACGGCTTATGTTTACTTTGTAGATCGTTGTTCCTCTCTTGGTCCTTGTTCGTTTGACCATTGCATTGTGTGTACGGCTTATGTTTACTTTGTAGATCGTTGTTCCTCTCTTGGTCCTTGTTCGTTTGACCATTGCATTGTGTGTACGGATTATGTTTACTTTGTAGATCGTTGTTCCTCTCTTGGTCCTTGTTCGTTTGACCATTGCATTGTGTGTACGGATTATGTTTACTTTGTAGATCGTTGTTCGTCTTTTGGTCCTTGTTCGTTTGACCATTGCATTGTGTGTACGGATTATGTTTACTTTGTAGATCGTTGTTCCTCTCTTGGTCCTTGTTCGTTTGACCATTGCATTGTGTGTACGGCTTATGTTTACTTTGTAGATCGTTGTTCCTCTCTTGGTCCTTGTTCGTTTGACCATTGCATTGTGTGTACGGATTATGTTTACTTTGTAGATCGTTGTTCGTCTTTTGGTCCTTGTTCGTTTGACCATTGCATTGTGTGTACGGCTCATGTTTACTTTGTAGATCGTTGTTCGTCTTTTGGTCCTTGTTCGTTTGGCCATTGTATTGTGTGTACGGCTCATGTTTACTTTGTAGATCGTTGTTCGTCTTTTGGTCCTTGTTCGTTTGATCATTGCATTGTGTGTACGGATTATGTTTACTTTGTAGATCGTTGTTCGTTTTTTTGTCCTTGTTCCTTTGACCATTGCATTGTGTGTACGGCTTATGTTTACTTTGTAGATCGTTGTTCCTCTCTTGGTCCTTGTTCGTTTGACCATTGCATTGTGTGTACGGCTCATGTTTACTTTGTAGATCGTTGTTCGTCTCTTGGTCCTTGTTCGTTTGACCATTGCATTGTGTGTACGGCTCATGTTTACTTTGTAGATCGTTGTTCGTCTCTTGGTCTTTGTTCGTTTGACCATTGCATTGTGGGTACGGATTATGCTTACCATTTTGTTATCATCAAACTTTTCGTCTTTGCGGAAAAGAGGTTTTTTTAAGAATTACCTTAGAGATGAAGTGATATTTCATTTAGCTGATTCTTACAGGTAAATGATTGGCTGATGATTGTTGGTAGTTATATTTCGGGTGACATCTATTTCACACATAGTCATGAAGACAATAGGTTCAACAAAAAAAATTATCTTAATTCTATAAAGAAATGATGATCTATGGAATAGCTGGAGCAAGGACTTTGGACTGCAACCGAAAAAGTGTGGAATCTTGTGTAAAGACGAATAATTTAATAATTTGTAGCGGCCGCAATGTGCATAATTTTCTCCAAGTCTACAAACAGTGTCTTTAATGTGCAGAGAATGTGGCAATTTCCACACAAACTACCCACTATGGTACATGAGCAGATTTTCTCTATCATAACTTTACATCTCACATTAATAGGTACATTCCATGGAGACAAGCTGGACAGCTCTGACAGTTGCTAAAATAAGCAGACAATATAGTTTTACAGGGTTTGCTTTCTGATTGCATCAATACAGTCTAACTTTATTCCGTGTTTCTAAAATATTATTTAAGTCACTTGTTTTCAACCATTTTACAATATAAAAAATGTATGAACAGCTACAGTGTTATTGTCCTCTGTGATCTACGTTATAAAGATGTTTTCCTTTTCAAATGAATGACGGCTTGATGATATAACCTCTCGAGCTGTTCTACATTACACCAATTAGACCAAGCCTTCAATAGGACGGAAATTAAACGTAGACAAAAAGGACAACTTACAGGCATAGACTAACGATGATATTGTATTGTATCAATTTATGCAACATCAGATGTGTCTGTGTGGTTATGCAATGTTCAATGACAAGGAAATGTTGAACTATTTTCCCAAGCTGTTCTACAAATATAAGATGGTTGCCATATGAATGCTTATTTAATTGTGCTGATTAAAACAACCAGCTGTGATAGTCATAATCAAGGCAAATGACATTCAGAAAACTTTACTTAATATGAACCGTCCTAGATATTCTGAACTGTAAGAATGACACCGGTTTGTTAAGTTCCATTTCGTTTTACACAAGTGTTAAAAATATTCCACGTACTTATTGTATAATGCAAAAAATCGATTTTCGATCTATTTCAAGTTCTGTAATACATATACATAATCATTTATCCTGCACTCGTTCTATTTGACCAGTCAAATTGCATTGACTTGAATAAATGTTTGTCATATACAGCCACTGACCAAGATATATCTTTTTCTTGTACATTTGTGTACCTGATTCAAGAGAAGGCGTGGGTTCGCGCCCGGCTTTGTAAATTACAACAAAGGGTGCACTCGACTCGCAGCCGCAAGTGATACAGTTTACCAGTTGCTTGCCCATGGTCAGTGGTTCTGTCCGGCTTCCTCCACCACTAAAACTGGTTGCCATGATATAGCTGAAATATTGTTGAAAGTGGCGTTAAAACACCAACAATCAAATCAAGAGAAGAGAGCATAAAAAACGACGAGAACGACGTTTTATTACTATCAATTACACAAAGCATATACAGCTGTTGTATGTATTAGTCCACAATAGTATCATCCGTCTAGTATTTAGTGTTGAGTACGCACCAAATTAAAGAACAACTTCCTGTCAGTAAGTGTATATTTTCAAGGTTGTTTTTCAACAAGAACATTTCAGTTTTACTCTTGCTAATGCCTCTACGAGAGTTAACCAAACACGATGCTAAGGATACACATTATTGTTATTGAAATGTCCATGTCATTCGATGTTGGTTTTACAATAATGGATATTTGATGATGATTCAAGGTCAGCTCTATTTCATACAAGACGACAATTGTACAAGAAGATTACTTGAGATTCCATTACCTTAGTAACATGCAGTATCTGATGGTATTATTTTACACTTATTGGCAAATATGATACGTGCCTGAGAAACAGTATTCTTAAAGAACCATTGATTATTTTGATGTCATATAATATTAGTTTTCTAAGCTGACAATCATTCTGAACCATTTTAAATTGAAAAAAATTGTGCTTAGCACAATTAACGTTACTCAGTGGTAAACAAGGGGATTAACCATTCCGGTATATGGGATATGCTGATACGTTTTTTAAATATTGTTGCATACATTGCATATAGGAGCCGCCATGGGCGTATGGTAGTTGGATTTACAATTTCCTATGCAATCAGCGCTTATCACCAGTAAAGTTGTGAGTTCGAATCCAGATAATGGCGAGGTGTACTCGATACAACATTATGTGATTAAGCTTGTCAGTCACTTGCGGCAGGTTGGTGGTTTTCTCTGGGTACTCTGGCTTCCTCCACCAACAAAACTGACCTCCACGATATAACTGAAATATTGTTAAAAGTGGCGTTAAGCTCCCTACCCCTAGTCCAGAACATGTTTAAATTGAGATACTTTGTACTTAGCGCAATAAGCTTTACTTAATGGTAAATAAGGAGTTAAATACTTCCGATATGTGGTGTATGCTGACACATATGCAATAGATGTTGTTGAATGCTTTGCATATATATTGCTTTAGTTTGGATTTCATATTCCCATTGCGTCCGTTTCTATGTCGAAAATGGTGAAAATAGTACAACTGTTAATATTGCTTATTTTCATAAAGTAAATATTAAACTAACAGTTTCTTACAACTATACTTTGAGCGAGTCTGGTCGTAAAGGAATGTAAAATAGTCTTTCAACGACTAGGTATATATTTCTACAAAAGAGACCTATGGTCATAAAAAGATGTCTCGTCTTTGTGGAATAACACTTCCACACTACTTACACGTAGAACAATTTGCTCTATCCCTTTCGTATGGTATATGCTTTTACGTGTGGCAATCAAAATATTCATTCGTAGACACTCTCGAAATGCCATCACAATGTTTGATTATTGTTTGTACACGTATGCCTCTGTAATTTCATGATTTTACAGTCAGAATAACTATGTTGATGAGTTTACGTAAATGAGTGGGAAACAAGTATGCATTGTTTATACTCACTTGTTAATGTACAAGTATATGTCATCGTATTAACTGTAGTTGTATTTACAAGTGTTGGCGAAATCACTGAACATAGTGGTAATTAAGAACAATGTTGGTCCTCAAATATGGATTTCAGTATAAATATAATGTCTGTGTTTTTCCTCAACAATGTCAATTCACAATATTTGCAAGATACACATTCAAACACAAATACGTGCTACCACTTATGATGCAATCAGCATTTGTGAAGAAATAGGAATTTCTAAACAGTATAACAACCTATTATCATTATCTCGCAAGAGCAAATACAATACCAATTATGAAAATAAAGGACACTTTTGTTAGTTTCCACGTTTCCGAGAACAGTTAGTTAACTTAAGCCATCCGAAATGTGTTTTAGATAAAAGGCATTGGTAACAGTGGCCTGTTATGTCAAAACAAATATTCCATATTAACTCTAAAGCATCATATATCTTAATTTGTGGGGAAAAAGACTTAGATATATACATTAGTGAGTACGATGCATTTCTGAAATAAACTTCATAATCGAACTCACAACTTAAGTAGTGATAGGCACTGATTGCATAGATTGTTGGAAATCCAACTACCATACTCGAATATCCATAATGTAGCGAAGAACTGAAACAGGAAATAAATTATACATTTCATTCATAAATGACTTGGTTGACACTGGACATTTACTAATCACATGGACAATTACGAACATAATGCTATCAGTTATAAATCTCAGTACAGGTATTTTCTGGACAGAACTTAGCTGCTGATACAGACGCTACTCAAACAAGGCTACGTCATCGCTACAAAAATCTGACGGTCGTTATCACGATCTGGTTGAACGCTACAAAATATCCATATCTCAAATGACATTTGGTTTCTTCCTTTTACATATATTTTGTGTTTGCTCTATCATCAACGATAATTCTACCGGAATTGACTATACATATATGAATAACACGACGGTGTATTATAAGAGGCAAGAGCTACTTACTTCTCCCGAGCTCTTGGATTCACTCTTGTTTTTTCTTTGGTGGGATCCGTGTTGTCTATCTTCTTTAGCTTTTTAAAGCTGTGTTCTGTTTGTTGTTTTGTTTTTGTTTTTGTGTTGTTTGTCTTTGTGTACTATGTCGTGTGTGTCCAAGGCTGCCAGTGTTTTTGGATTGTTCATTCTTGATTGCCAGTGTTTCTGGATTGTTCATTCTTGATTGCCAGTGTTTCTGGATTGTTCATACTTGATTGCCATTTCGGTTTTCTCTAACGTTAATTCATTTTAACGGATTTGTGGTGCGCGACCTATATATTTTGTTTTCGGAAGTGAGGGTTAATAAATTAATCAAGTCGGGAAATTACTAAATAACCACCACTGTTCAAAACTTTTATGCGC
This sequence comes from Bathymodiolus brooksi, assembly GCA_963680875.1. Classification (NCBI taxonomy): domain Eukaryota; kingdom Metazoa; phylum Mollusca; class Bivalvia; order Mytilida; family Modiolidae; genus Bathymodiolus; species Bathymodiolus brooksi. The sequence continues at coordinate 81,826,651 of OY804590.1, forward strand.
TTGCGGATATTGAAATATATTAATTTAGGTATTGATTTTTTTCAATTATATGAAATTTACATTAAAATCGTAACATGTACATTACATTCGCAAAATGCTTTTATGACCATATGTCCTGCAATGCTGTCAAGATTCACTTAACAGAATACCGGAAGGTCACGCAATTGATTTCATGCGCCAAAAGGTACGTACGTAAATTTCTGTCACGGTATAGCTGAAATATTATTGACGCTGACGACCTGACATCCTATTATCAAAACAACATATTCAAAAAATAGATATGTCAATTCCCATCAAGGTTCATCTATCAATCGAATAAATGTTACAGAATACAGAACGGGAAATACAAAAGGACAACCCAGAAAAACTGGCAACACAGGGTACACAAGACGAAGAAAAACAAAACAAAAGCACAGTACAATATATGTTGGATATCACCATACGCAACCAAACGCAAATAAGACATGTGCCCTTCTACAAACAACTGGAGGTAACCTAATCTCTTTTTAATACGGAAATCGTAGCGAACATAAAAACTCGAAACTTAGAACGTAACGGCACATAAAAGGACAATACGAAATACTAAATTGATGAGCAACACTAACCCCACCAAAAAACCGGGGGTGCACTCAGAGTGCTCGCCAATGGTAAGTAGTTCCTGCTTCGGATAAAACACCCGCTGTGCTACTCATATATACAGTCAAGTCCTGTTAAATTCTTGGTAGGGATAGAGAAAAATCTTTGATCACAGAGGAATCTATGTAAATATAAATAATACAAAACATAGATATCTAATTTAGTGCACATTGCACGTTTCTGGAACAAACTATATCGGGTACTTTAAGGGGGTACCATACACTACAGGGAGATAACTCTTTAACATCAGTTGAACGTTTTGATCATATGATGTTTGTATGCAGATGTCAAGCATCTCGGTGATCAAAACCACAGAGAGAAAAGCTGCTATGTGGGTAGTGGATTTATAGCTCTGAGTCTGTTGGTTGGAATTTGTTAAAATTTTGATATTTATTACAGTGGATATATTCAAATAAAAAAATAAGAAAACTAAACGAGCAGATCAAATTTTACCTGAAGTTTGTGGTACTACCTTAATTGTCAAAATATTGGAAATCCATATAATGTAACATTCGTTGAGAACAAGGAAGCCAAAGAGCTTAAACAGGAGAGCCAGAATTAGCTAAGGCCACCTATGCCCGATGAGGATGGAAATTAGTTTTAATTAGTATTTAGGAACAGTTATTGTCAGACATGAATATATTCAATAAACTATATTAGTGACGGAGCAGCGACTATTATGTTTACTTTTTTTTTATATTCTGGCTGTTTTTACTGAGAAAATGCCAAAATTTTACCGGACTTGAATGTATATATGAGCAACACGACTGGTGTCGTAAAAAGAAGCAGGAACTGCTTACCCTTCGTGAGCACCTGAGTTCACCACCCATCCCCCTTCCCCGGTTTTTTGTGTGGTCATGTTGCTCATTATTTTAGGTTTTTGTGTTGACCTAATATGTGTGGTCCGTGTTGTGGTGTCCGCTACGATTTCCGCATGAAAACGATGTTCGGTCCGTCTTAACCTCCAGTTGTTTGTAGGAGGGATCATGTCTTATTTACATTATTTGTGTTGTTTTGCGTGTAGTTGTGTCCAATGCATATTGTGTTGTGTTTTTGTTTTGTTTGTCTTCGTTTTGTATGCCCTCTGTTGACCGTTTGTATGGATTGTCCATTGGCCCCTTTGGTATTATGTAACGTTTATTTACATTATTTAGGAACAGCTACTGTAAATGTCATGCATAAGTGCCGAAGCAGCCACTACTAATCTTACTATAATTTTTAGATATTCAGACTGTTTTTTCTGAGAAAATAATACAAGAATTTGTGAATATTACAGCATATAAAGTTAAAAAAAAAGAAGACAAATATAACACATACCAATAATAAATGAAATCAATAAAAGTTAGTGTTCACTTTATTCATGAGAAGGAAAATCTCAGTGGAAGAAATAATTAACAAATAATGTGAAAACGTGACTAATTATAATAAGTGGCTAACAATGCGAATTTTCCAATCACTCGATATAGCTTGTATCTTACGAGTAAACCGAAAACCTGCCTAACCAGACAGACTTTATAGTCTCATCTCCTAAATATATATGTACCTCTGTAAACCAAACACATATCTAAACTGAACAAATTATTCAGTCCCAAAGGGGTTCGGTTTAGACAGGTTTTACTGTCATAATAATTGTAAAGATTGACATATTACTACTGTGTAATAAAAACGTATATATCAAATTTAGTGGAAAAACGATGATCAGGTGCGCTCAATGCCAAAATATATGAAAGCCAATTAACATAAAAGCCTATGGAAGCAGGAAAATCAAAGGCTCTACACAGAGTAGCCAAATTCAGCTAAGGTCACCTATGCCTGAGGGGGGAGTACCTTAGCTTTTATAATATTTACATGATTGAAGATATGTAAATTTCAATAAAAAATATATCTAATAAACCATGTTAGTGCCCAAACACTGATTACTGGACGGATGCTACCATCGCGGACTAATAGTTCGCCAGCAGATGTATCGACCCAGTAATGGTAATACAAACGTATCAAAATGTGTGCGATTTTATTGTATGGTTGTTCAAGTCGGCAGATTTTCAAGCATTGTTACTACGGGAATAAGTTGAAAGTTACGTATATCAAGGAAGTGGGAGAATTACTAACCCTTCCGGAGCACCTGAGTACACACCCGGCTTTTCGTTGGGTTCGTTTTACTCGATATTTATTTCTATGTGTATGTTTTGTAGATCGTTGTTTGTCCATTTGTTCCTTTTCTTTTGGCCCGTCTTCGATATACAGATTCTGATTACCCCTTTGGTATCTTCAAGCTCCTCTTATAGATGTGATGGAATAAAATCTGGCAGCGTTCCACCAAAGAACACTCATTGCGACATGTTACTAATTAGGAACTGCTGCGAGGTGTATTCCACGTACATTAAGCGTACACTAAATGCGAGATGTGTATTTGATTTTGTCCATGGAAGCAACAGACACTTGAACCCGCAACGGGGGATCAATACTGGTCATATATCTACAGCTCGATGTTCCGGCAAAGAGTGTTTTTTTAAGTTTGTGTGTTTTCCAAGTAAAGTGAAGACAAAGAACAAGACCCTTATTTCATTTTATTATCAGTAATACCACCCAGATACATATGATGACTAGCATTTTACTCACAAGAGGAATAAACTTACATGGCCACATAATTTAACTTAGACCGTGGGTTAGTCCTATCTGGCTAGTTTAACCCCACTATTTGTTTTATTGAACTGCATGTTAAAATCAAGGCTCGTGAGCAATCAGGTAAGTGTGTTAGGGGTATCAATGTCGCCTCTGTTTTCCTTTTTTTTACCTTGATTTTTCTGTTAGATTTTAGAACTGGTCTGACCCTGCAGGATGTTATTTTTTCACTTTATTCTTGATTAATTTAGCTTTTTTTTTCGTCATAGGATGCAAATCCCTCCTTTGTTCATTAATCTATTCTGATTTTGCATACAACCAAGTCCGCTGGATTATATATGTTTACATTCAAACAGTAACTAATTAATTTTACAGAGGACACTTAATATACAATTAATATGCATAGGGGATAATTCGCTAAGCTAACGTAAATGATATGCAAGTCTGTTAAGGTGATCGCTTTAGACAAAAACATTGTTACTTCCGCAACAAAGTGCATTATCCACTGAATGTTCATATGACTTAAATCTAATAAGATGCCGGAGTAATGGAGTTAGAAAACAAACACTTGCATATTCAAACGGCTCTGATGGTTATAGTGTGTGCCTGAATACGAATGTTTTCTTTCCTCAGGCAAGGTGACCATAGCCGATTTTTGCAATAGTCTTTATGCCCTTTGCTAATTATTTGTTTTTCCAATCTTTTGACTGAGAGCGTACATGATGAATGTCATTACTGGAAGGCGTCGTACGCACTAACTTTGATATCTGCCTTATTGCTATCACTGGGTCGATAACTCTACTGGTAGACTAATTGACATCGAGGGTATCACCTGTCCAGTAGTCAGTGCTTCGGTACTGTCATGGATTATTAGATATATTCATGTTTGCAATTAACAGTTCCTAAAGATTGCATTTGTTGCTAAAACTAAGGTGCTCCTCCCTCAAACATTAGTAACCATTGCTGTTTTGGTTCTTATAATTTCTACTTCTTCTTCTACCAAATACTGACCGACTTAAGCAAGTTGAAGAGTATATCAGAGGCTTTTCAGTTATTTAGCTTTCCAATCTTTTTATTTCGATGGTACCTGATGAAGGTCAACTCAGAAATACATGATGGGCGCCAAATTATATATCTACATTTTCTTTCCAAATAAAATTTCCCGTTTCGTCATATGTAATGTACATTCGTCAATACTTTTTTTGTATTTGCAATCTAGAATAATGACTCTGCAATATTGCACTCTTCAAAGGTTTTTTTCGTCGTCCTAACAATGAATTATAATAGTTCTTTTCTAATTTATTCCGATATTGTGACTACTTCTATTGTCAATGTAGATTTATTAGTTATTGTTATGTGTTTTTGTTCTTTTGATTGCATCGTTATTGATGCATACACTTCCATTTGATGACGATGATGGCAGCCACTACAAATATTTCGATTACGAATGTTGCATGCGAAGAATACGGTTAAATTAAGAATAATTGAATATGTAATAATACTTGAAAACTGAGCGTAAATGTCAGTATTTCGACTAAATTAAAAGCGGACAAAACATATTATCTTTAATTAATTAAATTGTTATTGCATTTTATCGTAGAAAAAACAAATGTATTATGTCACATATTGTCATGGTTAAATCGGAAGAAATCGAATATCACAAACGATTACTGGGACTAAGATAAATGTTCGAATGGTGTGATTTCTGATAAAGATTGTAATACAATGTCTTTTCTGTAGAGGAAATATGTAATCTCTTTTAAGTTCTTAAAAAAGAAAGTCAAGATTGATGTTTTCATGGAAACTGTTACAGCGAAGATAACTAATTTCCGATGAATTCGAAAATCATACAAAAATATATTATTTCATTATTTATAAGAGATTAGTTACATAATTCAGTTTGTTTTTAGCTGGTACGCGTTTAACCATTGCGATGGATATGGCACATCGATTTCCAGATATTTGCTACATTGACCTACGGGAGAGAAATCTTGGTTAATTATTTTCTGAGACAACATAGCTTAAAATGGGTAAAAGCTAGACAACATGTATTTTCTTATTTTTGTTCCAGAATGTAAGAAACTGCCACTGCTTAAAAATGTGTTAGTGGAATAATCAGCTATACTCCACCATTATGTTTAGCTTGCCTACACTGATCATTCCGATAATGACAGGCATGAGGGACAAATGCTTCCTATTACCATCGTAACAAGGTGTAATTAGCTTTAATGCTCATTAACTAGACACTAAATGGAGAATATTGCTGTTTATAGCATTCATAGACAAAATAATAACAGATATAATTTCACTTTTATATCTGCTGACAGGCAAGATGCATATTGTCTATTTTCTTATTCTATTGTCCCTTCTAAATAATTTCAGTTTCAATCAATTCGTGTGAACACGTGTCGTAATATTTTTTTCTGTTTTTTTATTGAAATAATGAAACACCCTTTCATGAAAAATAACAGTTTATATTGACGAACTCTATGACATAATTATGATATTTAAGATGGAACGTTTCGTGTACATTAAATGTCAAAGTGACAACTACAATAAGTAATGAATGCATTGACTATCAGCGTAAAATTAACTATAGGAAAATTACAAATATTTACATGTAATTACCACCATGTAAATATTACTATCTTTAAATAGAAACATATTTCAAAGGTGAATTGCTGCATAAAAATAATTGGGAGATGTTACCATAAAAGAAAAAATATATTGATGTCAAATTATAAATATTGTCATTATATTGGGAAAGTACATGTATTAAATTAAGGTTAACAATAGTACATAAACACAGAAAGGGTTATGATAAGGGTTGTGGTGCTTATCGCCACTTTCAACAATATTTCAGTTATATTGTGGTGGTCAGTTTTATTGGTGGAGGAAACCTGAAAAAAACACCTATCTGCCACAAGTCGTTGACAAACTTTATCACATACTGTTGTATCGAGGTGGATTCGAACTTCGCACATAAAGCATAGCTCTTCTTTTAGCTTTGTAATAAAATACACTTAGCTTGACCAGGTCAAATATAAACTTACGAAAGAACAATAACAAGGTGTGCTCATGAGACTGTAATAATTAACATTTATAATGAATTTTACACACGTTTAGGAGATTTGTCTGCATTTTCCAGTTAAATCCTTCTTTAAGATATCAAAGAAATAATCAGAAGACTAAAATCGAAGACAGACCGACAGCACAATGGCCAAAAGAAAAAAGGACAAACAATGATCTACAAAACATTACAGAGAAAACTAAAGAGCGAACGACAGAAATCCCACTAAAACGGGGATGAACTCAAGTGTTCCATGAAGGGTAAACAGTTCCTGCTCCAGCAGTGGCACCCGTCGTGTTACTCCTTACAAGCACCAATTTACACAATTGTTGGAGATTTTACTGCATTTTCCAATCTATTATTTATTTAAGAAAAGCTTGAAGTTATCATATGAGTAACCAGAAGCCTTAAATCGAAGAAAGACAGACAACTACATGGTCAAAAGAAAAAGGACAAACAACGATATGCATAACATTACACAGAAAAATAAAGATCGAGCAACACAAACCCCACGAAAAACCAGGGGTGAACTCATGTGCTCCGGAAGGGTCCATAGCTGTTGCTCCTTGTCATATCCGTCATGGTACTCTTTGATAAATAAGTCGTCATGAATGAGGTCAATATCGGATTGTGATTACGACAAACGTCATGATGGCGACAGTAAAACGTTCGAACTGATGTTTTCAACTTAACCACTAGAAACCCTTGGTTCAGTAGCTTCCTTGCTAGCAGCAACTCTCTATCAAGTAAATAATGGTAGGAACAGCAAGTTCAATATTATTGTATCTACATACACGTCTATTACATTAATAAATAAAGGTAATAACAAAATTACCGAACTCCGAACAATCTTACAAAGGGAAAGTCAAAACTCATAATTATATAAACAGACAAAATCAGTCAACAACCGGAAAACTGTGAAAACCGTAATAATTACATTGAAATTATATAATGGAAGTCGTCTCCAGTCTATATGTCATATTCTTCCTAACTTAAAAATTTTCTATTTTGTTTAGTTTTTATTGACAGTTCTAAATTAAAAAAAATGTTTAAAATATATAAATCTATCTTCTACAGCAAGCCAGTTTTCAAAAAACAAATTTAAAAAGTTAATAGTTTAAAAATTTTGTGTAACGTCTTTTATGCGCTACTTCAACTTGGGAAATTTTATTTACCAGTTCTTTTTTTTTATTTATTCTCTTCAATGTACGTATATTTGACAGATCGCAATTATGTAATATATTTCTAACAAATTTATTTTCCATACTAAATAATACGTTATGCAACAGTTTGGATGTTTTAAACACAATTTAGAAGCCTTTCCTGTAACTGATCTATCTAAACTAAATCCCCCCTCTCTTTCTCAAGTAACCTTAGCATATTTTGGGCTATAGACACTTGTTTGTCTTCGTGCTGTATACCTATGTTGCCAGTTTCTCTGGATTGTCCATTTTTGATTGTACCTTCGGTATTCTATAACGCTTATTTTATATAGAATATCGAAGGCTGTAGGAAATGCTTAGGAAATTGGTTTTCTTGGCATAAGGGTTACCAATCGTTCCAATCGTTTGGAAATGCCTGTACCAAGTCAGGGTCATTACGGTTTTCTCAGTTTTCCGGTTGTTGACTGATTTTGTCTGTTTATATACTTATGAGTTTTGACTTCCCTTTGGAAGATTGTTCGGAATTCGGTAATTTTGTTATTACCCTTATGGCCTACGAGTGTAGCTGATAACGGTTATTTCAGACACGAATCGTGGGTACTAATTTAAATGTTGAAATGACTCATCTGTTTATATAGATGCATCTGAAAAAAGTTATCGACCGAGTTTCCACATAATATATAATTTAGAATCATAGATGTATATACCAATCAACAAAGTTGATAATAATTAAAACTCGCAGCAGGTTAACAACGAGTACGTTACAAGAAGATACAAATGGCTTCAAGCAAGTAGTTATATCAATATGTGTTCCGAGTAAACATAAAACAAAAATCCTGAATTAGAAATATATTATTAAAAGTATAGGCTCAAATTAATCCGGATACGTCAAAGAGATGAAAAATGCATATGACCGCGAGTAACACAGTAACAAAAAGGACTGTTGCTAACATATAAAATGTTCTTGTACGATCAAAAAAGGCGACACGATTGTTTTTTTCATGTAATTGATATGCACGACCTTAAATGTTAATATAATTTATTTTTCTAAATTTTACTTGACTTTCCAACCTTTCTACGTGTACAATGAGTGTACACGATTATCATTATTTTCTGTATTTCTTCAATTTACGGCATATAATTACCTCTTTGGTATCTTAAAACAGTTGTTGATATGGTAAATATATCTTCACTTATTTTCTGATATGGTCAACTTTTCCTGGTGTCATTTTACGTCGTTATATTATACTGAATATTACATATAAGACAGTTTCCTTTCGTAATACTAATATATAAATAAAACTGATTGTCACCAATTTCACCAATAAACAAAGCGAACAATGACCTTTCACCTTAAACCATTGAACACATACAAGATCAGGACATGCACATCAAGTTTGCAATCTAGATTCCTGCTAGGGACAAGCACACTAATCTGGAGGGGATTAAGAGAAGTAAGAAGATTGATTTGATTTGATTTTTGGTGTTTAACGCCACTTTCAGCAGTATTTAAGCTATACCATGGAGACCCGTTTTAGTGAAGGAAGAAGCCGGAGAGAACCACCGACCATGGGCAAGTAACTGGTAAACTTTATCACTTGCGGCTGCGAGTCGAGTGCACCCTTTTTGTAATTTGCAAAGCCGGGCGCGAACCCACGCCGTATTGGCTTGAATGAGCTGTTAGGCAATCCAACGACCTAACTCATTGAGCCATCCGGGCCCTCGAAGTAAGAAGATACAAAAGGGATAATCAGAAGCCGCGATCTACAATACCTTACAAAACTAAAAATGGAGCAACACGAACTCGACTAAAATCCGGTTAATGAGAACCCATCCCTCTCCCACACGATAATTGGATCTTCAACGACAAACAAATAAAATTCTCTAAGTTTGTTCAGTTCGGTTGAACTATCTGACTGTATTGCGAATGTTGTTTAAATGTTTGTATTACATGTGATTATTCCGGAAACACATAATTCACGTTTGTATTACATGTGATTATTCCGGAAACACATAATTCACGTTTGTATTACATGTGATTATTCCGGAAACACATAATTCACACGGAAACACATAATTCACACGGATAACTTCATTATATGTAAATGAATGTGGTGTTTCATATGCAAATTCATGAAGAAAGAAAATAATTAATGGGATTAAATAATCTAATTTTATTTTCTTGGTATCAACGTCAGCAAACAACTATTCTTTCTAGTCTATAAAGGCAAATGTTATTTCGTTCTCTTATTTGATTTTCAACCCAGTTTCGGATAATGGTATAATCAACATATTAGGCACATTTCAAACAAACCGTTGGCTATAGATTGTCTCCACCGATTTATTTTTAATTCCATAAAAAGAATTTCATTACGATATATGTTTGTTCATGAAGACAAATTAAACCATACAATGATACATGTCCCAGACAGAATACAAATTTTATCGCGACAATTTGTTCATTGTACCAATGGATCATACGTAAGTTAACTTAATTCCCCGAATCTGATAGATAGACTGGAATTTAATGTTTTAAAAGACCATGAAACCGACGGAAGTATACAGTATCCCTTTTTTTAAACTTGGCAATATTGGCAGTATTGTCGATCGCGGCATCTGGTCGTGACTAGATTTTAAAAACCATATCAATAACCAATTTAATCTGTTAATCTACAAAAGGCGAGTACGAATATGTCTTAGAGATATATAACAGACATTTCCACTAATTAATAATCTATGGAGCAAATACGATTTGCATCTTGAAATATTGATTAATTTGTAAAATGTCATTTGGACGTTGACGCGAACTGACTTCAATACACAAACCACAGTAAAGCTATACTGTAACGTGAGTCTCGATGTTACAGAATGCCACGCCCCTTGCATGTGAAAGACATTTTACGATTTTGGTTAGATCTGTTTCTGTCCTTTGGTTTTCTTTCCTTCAAATATTTTCTACACTATTTGGCTTTCTAATATTTTGACTTTGAGCGTCACCTGATGAAGTTTATTCCAGAAAAGCGTCGTGCGTACTAAATTTGATATCTACCTTTTAATTTCATGACTTTTCATTACATGGTGTCTCTAATGAAGGCCTTTCTATATGCCAATTTTATGTTCATAATATGTATTAATTGTTCCTATAAATATTTCATGTTTAAAGAAACAGTATAGAAAAAAACTGTTTAAACGGCCTTAGGTTGTAAATGGTTGATTAGTGACATTATCAAATAGATTGTTACGCTGTTTTCATTTCTGTGACAGTATGTGGTCTTGTTGACTTGAACCGAGTCCGAATCTGTGTTATTGTTTGTTTACATATATAAATTGTTTATCTGTTTATTGCTAATTTTGTAAGAATTAACTCAGGGTAATATCAGCATCACATCGCCGCTGATAACTTTCTAATTACCGTCAATCTCGATGTCTCGACAACGGCTAGCAATATGTAGCGATGCGTGATATTTATCAATGAATTAATCAATCAATCAATCATCCTCGTCAGTCAAGTACAAATGGGGAATGTAAGTTATTCTCGTAACATTTTCGATGTTTTTATTTCTCAAATTAACACTGATTAAGATGACGTCAATAACATAAGGACTGTATTATCTCCCTTTACGATTGGAATGAATGAATACTTCCAAGTCTTTCTATAAAGAAATTTAATATTTCATGGGAACCATTTTTGTTTATAAAGGCACCTCAAGTTGTTATTTACATCGCTACGTTATTTGAACACTTTCAATTTTGCCTTCGGCGACACTCATCAGCACAGTCAATTGAAATAACTTAATAAAACTGTATAAAAGAAGAATGTTACGACATTTACTAAGTCCTCGATTAAAATGTCGATGTTCATGGATTGTTTAGATAATGATGTAAACCAATTGGATATGCATTTCAGAACACTTTACATTGAAAGACATACCAATTCAGACAGCTTATACCGACAAATATTGTATATTTAAAAGTTTTGAAGCAAATACTTAATTAAATTAATTTGCCCTTGACGGCTTGAGCACACCTCATGAAGGTTATTCCAGAAACGTGTACTGTACATTAAATAGATAGCCACGTTCTGTTTATTGATAACAATACCCCGCATATTGTGACATTTCATAAATCAAAGTCTTACATTTTATTCAAATACCACTTCAATACGGTAACATTGTCTATTCTTATCATATATTAGTGGGTGTATCTATATTTAAATTATTAAGCTGTCTCCGATATTAATAATTTCCGAAAATAGTTCCAATTGTAGCTATTGTAATACAGAAGAGGTTAGAAGGAGAAACGGAACAATAATAATTACATTATTTTGGAGCTGTACTTTTCAATACTATGGTTTTACTATAATAATTTTGTCAATGCTTATTTTTTACATTTGATTCAATACAATTCTGATTATTTTATTATTTTTCCTTTGCGTTCCGTTTCATTTTAATAACAGTATTAGAAAGGATAGAAAGAAATGGATACAAAATATAAATTTAATATATAATTTAGAACAATATGTTTATGGAATATACCACCGTTGCTTCGTAGTTATTTGATGTTATGTGTGATTTAATTTAAGCAATACTCATGCGACAACATATTTATTGCAGCACAAGGAAAACAGACCTGAAGAAAAGGGTAGCCCAGTACAAGCCTTTTATCTTAGTATTAACCACAAAGTATAGTAAAGTCATATCTACTTAAGAGTCGTAAGATATACAACACAAATATAAAACATGAGCTGATAAGTGCTCTTTAACCGACTTGTTAAAATAAAGAAACATGCTAACAGGACAATAAAACGTGAGGTATTGAGGGCTCTTTAACCGACTTGATATTTAAAAACTAATACAAGAGACAAACTAACAAGACACGACATACAGATATACATTATATATAAAAAATAAACACAAATAAAAATATAGCAACGTTCAACATTAGCAAATACATATGGAAAGCATAAATAAAACATCCTAAGAATATATAGATATAAAACCTAAAACGGATACACAAAGCGAAACACGACACAATAATAACTAGTTCATTCGTATTTAAAAAAAACAAAACATTACGCTTGAATACTTGGTCGATTGGGCAGCAAGGCGTATCATTGTTTAGAGGAGCTACAGGAACACTGTTCGGAACAACACCGGGTAGAGGTCATGAATAGTTCTTTTTCCTGTATATCTGCTGTGTTTTTATATCTAAGCTATACGAATGATTCTGGACTACAATAAGTTTTTAATGCTATGGTGCGCAACCTCCTGGTCTTAGGAAATTGCAGCTTGGACTTTTATGGGTGTCATTGTATATTAGTGGATGAGAAGTATAACATTAGTGATCTGCTGCCTTTCTTTATGGATTTAATGGATTTTAATAGCGAAAGGAATTCCATATTTTGAATGAGTATTGTCATCAGCATAGTTGTTTAGATCACAATTTATTTTACATCAGTTAAAATATCATTGATTAAAGAGCATAGGTCTAAGTTTATACCCTTATGGTACACCGTGTTATATGTCCAACATTTTTTCCTATTTCGACATTATTTTCTATCTGAAGGAACAGACTTAATGAGACCGTAATTTTCCAGCAATTCATCAGCATTCATGAAAGTGTTATGGTATTTAACACCAGTATCAGCACGTACTGTGTTTCGTGTTGTGATATCCGTAACGATTTCCGCATAAAAGCAATGTTCAGGTCGCCTTTACCTCCAGTTGTTTGCAGGAGGACTTATGTCTTATTTACGTTATTCGTGTTTGTTTGCGTATAGCTATGTCCAACACATATGGTGTTGTGTTTTTGCTTTTATTTTCTTCGTCTTGTATACCGTACCTTATGTTGCCAGTTTCTCTGGGTTGTCCATTTCTGATTGCCCCTTCGGAATTCTCTAACGTTAATTTCAATTATATCATGTCGGATCAATTGAAATGACTGAGGAAACCGGAGTGGACAGATGAGAAATGAAATTAACTATTTTGTCACATAAAGGTTATGAAAAGGTCAACAAATCCACTAATATGAACAGAACGAAAAACTACACATCACCTCAACTCAACTATTGAATACAAAAAAGATCACGGCGTCCAATAGTGTTGGAAATGGAGGTCCTGTCTTAGGACAGGGTGTAGTGATCACACTTGGTCTATAGTGTTGGAAATGGAGGTCCTGTCTTAGGACAGGGTGTAGTGAACACACTTGGTCTATAGTGTTGGAAATGGAGGTCCTGTCTTAGGACAGGGTGTAATGAACACACTTGGTCTATAGTGTTGGACATGGAGGTTCTGTCTTAGGACAGGGTGTAGTGATCACACTTGGACTGGATTCGAAATAGTGACTTTAGTTGTGATCAGTTTTTATTTTACATGTAGCTATGAATCCAACTACCGAACTATGACGGCCGTGATCGTTACCCTACGTGTTGGTTAATACGTAATACTTGTGTCTGATTGTTGCTATCAAACTGTTACCGGTAACGGCGATATTTTTTTCCCGAAATGCTCAGCTGTTGGTATGTGTTGATGAAATACAATATGTGTATCACTGTTCCCGACGAGTGTGATGAATGGAGGTACATGTCGGGAAACGTATTATATCGAAGAAATCCATATCAATCTCGGTGGTCTTTTATGCTGTAAGCTCTTGTTGTGCCCATGCATATGTCATGCTAGTAGTACACATGTATATAGTATATAATATAGTACGCACGGTTCGCCTTTGGAATAACCATCATCAGATACGCTCATAGGCAGAAGATTGGAATAACCATCATAAGATACGCTCATAGGCAGAAGATTGGAATAACCATCATAAGATACGCTCATAGGCAGAAGATTGGAATAACCATCATAAGATACGCTCATAGGCAGAAGATTGGAATAACCATCATAAGATACGCTCATAGGCAGAAGATTGGAATAACCATCATAAGATACGCTCATAGGCAGAAGATTGGACGTCCAAATAATTTCAAAAAGTCCGTGTAAGTAAGACATCCAAACGGCATATATGTATCACATGTACTGTACGATTTTTCCGTAACAACCGTATCTTTAGTCAATTCCCTTATATTTCTTTCTTCAATTAAAAATCGTATTTTCGGTAACGATTTCCAAAATAAAAGTGATGTTCATATCGACATTTTATGTAATATACGACGGGTGTCACTAGGCGAGCAGGAACTGCCTACTCTTCCGAAGCACTGAGTTGATCTTAGTTGCCCCACTCATGTTTTCTTTGTGGAAGTCCATATTGCCAGCCAATGTTACTACTTAAAGTTGATATTACACCGGAGGTTATGGGTTTTGAGATTCTGTGTACTCTGTTATATCTAATAACCACGATTGCTCACAACAACATGTGTATGATATAACGTACAATAATACAAAATCTCCACGCTATGGCCATTTACCTATATTTATCTACTTAAATTGTATAATCAATGGACATTAGATGCATCTTTTTATTAATTAAAATGTCAAATACAATATGAATACAGCACGAACTTCTCATAAAGTAAGCGAAGAAGACATAAAAGCGCTGAATCAAAGTATTTAAATAACATCATTTTATATAGAAATTAACCGAATTTGATATTTGATTACAAATGTAGAATTGTCCTTGGTCTGTATATGTTTTTCCTCATGCAATTCTGATGATAGCCCTGGATAATCTGAAGAGGGTGTAATAGGGAAACACCACAAAGAGCTTTGACTTTTGGATTGTTATTTGTATCAAGCAAACGAATGAAATATATTATGTTGTTAAAAATAATTTTACAAGGCTGCAATTCCCGTTACGAAATATCGTTTAATGTGGCGTCAAACACCATAAGCCAAACCAAACGGGATTGCATAGCAGTGCTTTGATCTTTTCCTTTGATATGAATAAACAAATAATTCGTCAATTCCTTGAGGTTGATATTGTTTTGTTTCAATTATCAAACCATTACTATCGGACTATTGTTCGACAATCGGTAATCAACAGCACAGGCAAGTCGAAAGAGAAGGACAGATAATGCAATGGTATAAAAAAAAAAGTAAAAAAAAAACAAAACAAAACAATGATCTACAGAAGACGACATCGTAAACTAAAGTGTGAACAACACGAAACCCACAAAATACTGGGGGTGAATTAAAATGCTCCGGACGAATAAGAAGTTCCCGTTTAACTAATGACACCCGTAGTGTTGTTGCCACACGACACCAACATCATGTGATGTACAGAAAGTTACTGGCTATCATATTTTTGACTGCATTCTTAAAGAAGAAAAACATACTTTGTTCGTGAATGTTAGTATTTTAATAAGAAGTCGCCCTTCAGTTGGAATAAATATAGTACTCTTCCAATTTATTTATGTGTTGGTGTGGTTTATGATGCTTAATGCCACTTTCAACAATATTTCAGTTATATCGTGACGGTCAATTTTATTGCTGGAGGAAACTTTAGTTCCCGGATAAAACCACCAACATGCCGCAAGTCACTGACAAACTTTATCACATAATGTTGTATCCAGTACACCACACCATGAGCGGGATACAAACTCACAACTTTAGTGGTGATAGGTACTGCTTACACGGGTAGCTGTGAATCCAACTATCATACGAGGACTACAGTCCCCATATTTTTTTATGACAGGATTACCGGAAATGATAATATTACGCCCATATAAATATATTAATGATACTATATGGAGTACATATGTAGCTCTAGCTATCTTGATATTCTCGTTAATTTTATTTGTTCTCGTTTCCTCAACTGTGGAGGATACATTGATTACCCAAGTGAGTTTCTAATTTCTATATTTTCCATAGATTTATTAACAATCAAACTTAATAGTTTTGGTAATATGTTATCTTGGTATTGCATTTCAGTTAATTTGGTTGCCAATCCTTGAAAGCCAGGGGTCATGTATATGTGTTTAAGCGGTATTGATGTTCCATCTTTCTTCCATTTTTCTATTGGATTGTTTTTAACTTTTCCGACAGTGTGGTATGTGCTTTGTTTTTCATTTAATACTGTTCCTCTCTGTACTTAAAGCATATGCCATATAACTAATGTGTAGTGTTACATCAGACGATAAAGCTAATACTAAGTCCTTTATACAGCAATATCAATGGATGATATAACGGATCAACGTAGATAAAGGTAATAACAAAATTACCGAACTCCGATCTTATGTAAATTTGCACTCATTATCCCGCTAGTGAGCTGCATGTTTAATATCAAATCGATCTGAAATCTTTCAAATTCATTTGATTGTCGTCTTGGTATTTTTATGCATTCGAATAAATAATTTCCAGTGTTTATATATTATCCACTATACCAAGATGATATGACCTTATATTCAAGTTTTTATGGCAACACGAAAAATGCGAAAGTGAACATTAAATATCTCTTCTCTTAGTAAAATGATGTGGTCGTGGAGATGCATTCTGATGTACTATTTTTGTAGAATACTGGTTGATTATGGACAACAGTGATGCTTCTATTTCATAATTTGATTCAACCTCCAAAATGCAACTATATTTTGACACCAGATACCTGATTATTGACTGGTATTTTTATTTATCTAGTGATTCGAGAAGTCAAGAAAAATGTCAACATATTTGTTTATCAATGTGTGACGTAAAAGTCTTTTTGACATTTACATTCACTGAATATGGTACTGTTTTGACAACTATTTTACCTATTTTGTTCCTGTATTTAAATACTGTTATAGTGACAGCCGGAGACTTTGAACCGTAATGAGAGCGGGAGGTTTGGCGCTTTAAAATCTGATTTAACCCACCATTTCCTTAGAAATGCCTGTAGCAAGTCAGGGTCATTACAGTTTTCACAGTTTTCCGGTTGTTGACTGATTTTGTCTGTTTATATAATTATGAGTTTTGACTTTCCCTTTGTAAGATTGGTCGGAGTTCGGTAATTTTGTTATTACCCTTATATACGTTAAAACCTTAACATTCATATATGTCTTGCTCTTGTAATTTATATATTCTCTTCTTTTACATTACATGAACAATCACTCAATTCAATCTATTATAGTTTTGAAATCACAGTACTTTGTTATTATCATCAACAGTTTCCTGAGTTTTATACATAATCACAAATATTCCAATCAGCTATATAGTGTAGTTTGGAGATAAGAAACAAAACGTTACAGTAAATTAACTCAATAAAAACAGATAGATAATTATCTTAAAACGTTTAAAGTTGCAATCTTGGAAGTCTAAAAATCGAATAAAAATGAAATAATATATCTTTATTATTATGATCTAGCTTGATGTTTAATCTAGAAATGTAATTAAGGTGCTTTTGATTGGCAAAGTATAAATTACAAGGTATCTTTTTTCATTCACTTAGAAATATGACTAAAGCAACAAGACTACAATTTCGTTTCTTTGTTAGATTCACGTTAGATCTGAGGTATAGAAATCAATCAATGGAAACATATCTTTTGAAGAATCCATTTTTATTTAAAACAAATTCGTAATGACTGTAAATATGGGATACTAATTGCTAAGATGAGGTTGAAGATACCAAAGGGGTAATCAGAATACGTATATCGAAAAAGAACAGACAACACAATGGCCAAAAGCAAAAGTACAAAAAGTAACATTATTTAAGATCATTGTATCAGGACTAACAATGGTTTTATAGTAGGAAAGTAACATCAATTAAGATTATTGTATCAGGACTAACATTGGTTTTATAGTAGGAAAGTAACATCAATTAAGATTATTGTATCAGGACTAACATTGGTTTTATAGTAGGAAAGTAACATCAATTAAGATTATTGTATCAGGACTAACATTGGTTTTATAGTAGGAAAGTAACATCAATTAAGATCATTGTATCAGGACTAACATTGGTTTTATAGTAGGATGTAACCCCACAAATTACTTAATATAACATATGATTTAAGTACAAAGGAACGATATACAATTTAACCATATAAGATGAGTTTGAAGATAGCAATACGCAAATCGAAGGAAGACAAGCATCGATCAACAAAACATACATACAAAATTAAAGATCGAGTAACACGAACTCCACTAAAAACCGGGGGTGTACTCATGTGCTCCGGAATTGTAAATAGTTCCTGCTCCACTAGTGACACCCGTCGTGTTAATCTATTTACAAACCCGGTGATAAATCACGAAAGAGGAAAGGACCGAGAAGTGTTTACGACAAGTGGAACATATCTGTGGTCATTTGTGACACATATATTCCATAACGGTCAACCAAGTCGTGGTGGCGACCGTACAACTTTCGAAGTGATGACTTCAACTTAACTAAGAGGAACCCTTGGTTCAGTAGCTTCCTTGTTAGCAGCAACCCTCTATGAAGGACATCCTGATGGGAACCACAAGCTCTGGGATATCGTATCAACTGAGAGAAATATACTCCATATGCAGGTGCTGCTGGAATGTTGCTACATATGAATGGGAAATTCACAATGGGAAAATTGAAATCATCTCTTTTGTCGTAATGTTTCGTTCTTAACCGTCCCTCACTGTCAATTTCGAGGTGTAGGTCAAGGTATGAAGCAGACATATTTGTATCTGTGGTATCCTTTATTTCCAGCTCAATGGTATAGATGTATTTGGTGTTTGTAAGCATATTGTAAAGAGTTATATTAATGTGTTATGCTTTGTACAGATAATTATTTCTACTTCGTATCATACACAAAGTAATGGTGTTTCACTACACTTTCAACAATATTTCAGTTATATCGTGAAGGTCAGTTTTATTGGTGGAGAAAACGACCGACATGTAGTAAGTCACTGACAAAGTTTGTCACATAATGTTGTATTGAGTACACCTCGTCTGAGCTGGATTCAAACTCACAACACCGACATGTAGTAAGTCACTGACAAAGTTTGTCACATAATGTTGTATTGAGTACACCTCGTCTGAGCTGGATTCAAACTCACAACACCGACATGTAGTAAGTCACTGACAAAGTTTGTCACATAATGTTGTATTGAGTACACCTCGTCTGAGCTGGATTCAAACTCACAACGTTAGTGGTGATAGGCAATGATTGCATATATAGTTATAAATCCAACTACCATACGATCACGGCCACGACGGCCCCTTACTAACGTAGATATACATAGTTGCCTTAGAAAGGGACACCACATATTTTGTTAAATAAAACGAACTCTTTTTCTAATAAAAAGGTATATGAAACAGACATCACCAAAATGATCGAGGTCTTGATTAAAGCCATATGTATTATGTCTTTGACATCCAGTATAATTTTGTATTCGTCCTGTGCATTGTATCACCAAGGTTGCCAATGTATCCGTATTGTCCATTATAGATTGCCCCTTCTATTTTCTCTAACATTTATCTACCAAAGTCAGTATCTGGCTTGGCAAAGATTTATTATTAATCATCAAATATACAATTGTTGGTAATTTCGTATTTTGGTGTTCCGTTTTAACGAATATACATGTATGTGGTTGATTGTTGTATGGTTCCTTTGTACTTAAATCATATTAACCAATTTGTAGTGTTACATCAGACTGTGAAACCAATGTTAGTCCTTATACAGCAACGGGTCAGCATATATCTTATGTAGATTTCCACTCATTATCTCACTAGTAGTGCTGCATGTTTAATATCAAATTGATCTAAAATCTATCAATTTCATATGATAGACCTTTTGACATTTTTATGTACGCGTAAAATTGATTCCCAGTGAATATATATTATCCAGTATACCAGGATGATATGACCTTAGTATCAAGTTTCTATGGCAACACGAAAAATGCGAAAGTGAGCGTTGCATAAAAAAAAGTGGCGGTGTTAATAAAAAAGTAGATATCAAACTAGTCTTGTGAACCCATATCTCTTATAGTGAATTAATGAGGTCGTGGAAATGCATTATTTTTGTAGAGTACTGGTTGATTATGGACAACAGCAATGCTTCTATTTCATAATTTGTGTTAATATCCCAAATGCAACTGTATTTTGACATCAGATACCATCATCTTTATTATTGCCTGTTATTGTTTCTTAGCTATCTTATTCCAGTGTATCTTAGATCTCCTATATTCATGTAGGTCTTGATCTTGCAAGTTCTATGCATATCTGTTTTCTTCTTTTGTTTTTTTACATTACATGAGCAGTCACTCAACTCAATCTATTGTAGTTTCGGAATCACAGTACCTTGTTATTATCATTAAAATATTCCCGAGTTTCACCCATAATCACAAATAGTTCAATCAGCTATGTAGTGTAATTTGGAGATAAGAAATAAAATGTTAAGGTAAATTAACACAATAAAAACAGATAGATATCTTAAAACGTTTAAAGTAACAATCGTGGATGTCTAGAAATCAAATAAAAAGAAATAATATATCTTTATCATATATATAATGTTTAATCAAGCAATGTAATTGAGGTGCTTTGACTTGATAGGTAATATACTAATAACAAGGTATTTGCTTGATCAATTATGTTTGCCTGATTTATTTCATTTAGTTCATGTAGAAATATGAATAAACAGCAACACTACATTTTAGTTTCTTTGTAAGATTCAGTTTATATATGATGTTTAGAAAGCAAATAATGGAAACATATGTTTGCCATGTAACATGGAGGGTGTCTATAAGAAGCTGAAGCTTCACAAGAACCCGGGTTCACCCCCATTTTGTGGTGGGTTCCGTGTTGCTGTGTTGTGTTGTTGCTTTGATTGTTTTCGTTCTGTGTCTTGTGTGTCCTATGTTACCAGTGTCTCTGGATTATCAATTTTTGATTGATCTTTCCGTTTTCTCAAATGGTTGGGCAATTCCGTCTCATGGGATACCGTTTTAATGATTATATGTTGATATGGTTAGATTTTATATAATTCCTTAGTACTTAAATCATATCTCTTATTAACTAATTTTTATTGTTATATCAGACGATAAATCCAATGTTAGTCCTTATACAATGATCTTAAAATATGCTATGAAGGGTCAGAATAGATCTTATGTATATTTTCACTCATTAAACCGCTAGTCAGTCTGCATCTTTTATATCAAATTGATCTGAAATCTTTCAATTGCAGTTGATAGACATTTTGGCATTGTTATGCATGTGTACAATCAATTTACAGTGTTTACATATTATCTAGTACTAGCATACCAAGATGATGTGACCTTCTCATCAAGTTTATATGGCAACACGAACAATGCGAAAGTGAGCTTTAAACAAAAAAAAATAAAAAGTGGTCGTGTTAATAAAAACGTAGATATCAAACTAGCTTTGTGAACCCATATTTCTTCTCTTAATGAAGTGGTGTGGTCGTAGGAATGTATTCTGATGTACTATTTTGTAAAATATCAGTTGATTATGGACAACAGTGATGCTTCAAATTCCTAATTTGTTTTATTAATCAAAAGTCTGGTATTGTACTTATCTAGTGAACCTTAGACATTCTATATTCATTTTTGTTTTGCTCTTGATATTTACATGTAGATGTGTTTTTCTTTTTGTGCATTACACGAGCAGTTACTCAACTCAATATGCTATATGTTCTAAATCACAGTAGCTTGTTATTATTATTAATAATTTCTCGAATTTCATCCATAGTCATCAATATTAAAATCAGCTATGTAGTGTAGTTTGGCGATAAGAAATAAAATGTTATGGTAAATTAACCCAATAAAATGATGCGTTTTATTATATAGATTTCAACTGGATTTTGACATCAGATACCTCCTTTTTGATTACTGCCTGTTATTGTTTCTTAGCTATATAATTCCAGTGTATCTGAGATCTCCTATGTACATGTAGGTCTTGATCTTGCAAGTTCTATGTATACCTGTTTTTTTGTGTATTATTTTTACATTAAATGAGGAGTCACTCAACTCAATCTGTTATAGTATCGAATCACAGTACTTTGTTATTATCATCAAGCATGTTCTCTAATTTCACATGTAATCACAAATATTTCAATCAGCTATGGAGATGAGCAATAAAATGTTATGGTAAATTAAGCCAATAAAAACAGATATATATCTGAAAACGTTTAAAGTTGCAATCCTGGAAGTCTAAATATGAAATAAAAATGAAATAATAAATCTTTATTATATACTTTATGTTTAATCTAGCTATGCAACTAAGGTGGTCTTTGATTGTTAAAGTACAAATTACAAGGTATTTGTTTTATCCATTGATTTGTCTGATGCATTTCATTTAGACATCTGACTAAACGGCAACACTACAATTTAGTTTCTTTGTATGATTCATTTTAGATCTGAAGCTCAGAAATCAAATAATGCAAACATCTGCTTTGACATGTTACATGGCGGGTGTCTTATAAGAAGCAGGAATTTCGCGAGCACATGGCTTCACCTCTCGATATGTTTAGTGGGGTTCGAGGTGCACATGTTACAACTTTCTGTATTGGGCTTTGTTTTTCTTTCTGTGTTCTCTGTACCTTAAGTTGCTATTGTCTCCCGATTGTACATTCTTGATAGCCCCTGGCGCTTTAAAATCTGATTCAACCCATCAAATGCGTTTAATCCTTATAATTTTGTAACTAAGTATTTGTTTTTCATTTGTTTTGAAAATTTATCTTTGGGGATCCCCAGTACGCATTCATACATTCCATTGATGTGTGTCGGCCCTGAATAACAAAATGCACTAACCTTGTTTTCCTACACTGATAATTAGACGGTGATGTAATTAAGTGACTGATATTTTCCAATTTGATGGCATTTTGCATTTAGCTACTCAAACAAGTAAAATGTTCACACAATCGTAAAATAAATCAGTAACCAGCTTGTGTCAATCAGCGTCCCATGATGATGATAGCTTCATTTATTTCAACAATTTTTAGATAAACAATAATAGAAAATCGCTAACCATGAAGAATTTTCTAAAAAAGTCAGTGTTTATGTAGGTGCTTTTCTTTTAGCTCAGCGCGCATGTGTGGCCTATATTTGATTGTTATTCAAATATGCCTTTATTTGTATACCGAATACGGGACGTCATATTAGAATACTATTTAAATGACTAAATATGTGATACTAATTTTAAATTTCAGTATCATTTGTTGTTTGAAAACATATTGTCAAAATTTGTATTAATTAAGGGTAATAACAAAATTACCGAACTCCGAGCAATCAATATGTGATGCTTTGTACAGAGTTTCAAATCATGTTCTCTATTCTAATAGAAAGACAGATTAAAATAATTAGTTAAACTTCGTATCACACACAACTAAACAGAATGACCAACTTAACCTTTTAGAAAGCTAGGGACACATCATATGTTGCTAAATAATTTATAAAAAAAACTCCCATTCTAATAGAAAGTTATATGTAATTGACACCATCAATGCTTTGATTGAAACCATATTTGCTTAATAGATATATTCTGCAATAGCCAGTCGACATGCCTATGGCTACGACCTGTGAATTGTTCCTTTATTCACATTGAGCAACTTCATGTAGGGGATTTTCTAGGAAAACAAAAAGAAGCCAGTATTATTTAATTTGTGTTCCCTTATATAGATGATATTCTAAAAGAATAAGTAATTCCAAGTTTGATGACTATGTTGATTGGACATATCTAATTGAACTTGTAATATGGAACAACTAAGTCTACTTCGTACCTTTACCCACACCTTTTTAGTAATTTCTTATTTTTGGTGTTGCATTTTAAAGATTGCACATTTCTATGAGCGAATTGTATATTGTACCTTTGTATCGTTACATCAGACAATAAAACCGATATTAGTCCTCATACAATAACCTTAATTGATACTATTACGGGTCAGCATAGATCGTATGTAGATTTTCACTCATTATCTCGCTAGTCGGGCTGCCGTTTTTAATATTAAATTGATCTGACATTTTTCAATTTCATGTGATAGATGTTTTGGGATTTTTATGCATGCGTAAAATAATTTTCTAGTGTGTATATATTATCTAATACCAGTATACCAAGATGATGTGACCTTCTCATCAAGTTTTTATGACAACCATGAAAGTTACAAAATGAGCCTTAGATCATTTAAATATGGTGTCATATATTGTGCATATTTCATAGCAAAGAAGATCTTGTATCTAATTTATTATCGTTCGTGTCTGTTTATTAGTTAATTAAAAACAATGAAGAACATAAAATTCAACACTGTTCTAACAGTTCCAGAATCCAATCGTAAAATCGAAATAAAAAGAAAAATAGATATCCCAAGCAAACATATCCATCGCCGCTCACACCACTTAAACGTGGCCGGTTTAAACTAGGTTAATTCATGAAAACATTTGCTACCATTTTTGTCGATGAAATGTTTTATTTACCATCTCGATGATCTAATTGTACACTATAGATTTTCCTCTGACAATTTCTTTTTTTCAGTCTTCTTGTTCATATATAAAGAATGATTATAGTCTTTAGGCTGACCAGTTCTATATGATTCACTATTTGCTTCTCGGAATACCATGAATTTAATCGAAATAAGTTAATTATAAATCTGAGGCTGACCAATCCTATTCTTTGTCGTAAGGTTTGGGAGAATACATGTACTTGTACTAGTTTGTAAAATATTGGTTACAGACAACACTGATCCTGCAATTTTATAATGTGTGTTATTATCAGAATTCAACCACTTGTTTTGCAGTGATATACTTCTTATTATCTTGTTTTTTCTAGTGAACTTTTACTTAACATATAATTGGGTCCGTCGTGTTCGTGATCGTATGGTAGTTAGATTCACAACTACTTATTCAATCATTGCCTATCACCACTAACGTTGTGAGTTGGGATCACGCTCAGGCGAGACGTACTCGATACAACATTATTTGATAAAGTTTGTCAGTGATTTTCGACAGGTCAGTGGTTTTCTCCGTCTTCTCCGATGTCCTCCACCAAGAAAACTGACCGACAAGATATAACTGAAAAATTGTAGGTAAAACACCATAACCTTATCATATAATGTATATGCACACAATAAACAAAAAAGGACAGGGTGCACGCTTCATTCTGGAATAATCTTCATCACGTATGATCATGATCAAATAACTAAAACGTTTCTAGGAGCAAGTAATTCGGAGATCAGAAGCAGGGTAGTTAAAAGCAGGTAAGGTTACATATTCATATTTTATGAATGTATGAACTGTAACTGATTGTTAACAAAAATGGTTACATGACATGGGCATTTAGTCAATCTGTTATAGTTTCGAGTGAGTGAGTGAGTGAGTGAGTAATTGTTGTTAAGCGCCAACTTAGCAATTTTGCAGCTATAGTATGGCGAGAACAAGTTAATTTTGAATGAGATGATGATGAGGTCCGATTTGTACTAGATCAACACACTTAGTTGGATTTATATAGTGCTTGCTCACTGAAACAACAGTCCGCGGATAGACATGTCGCCCCAATCGGACACATTATCCTGACTCCTTAGCGTTGCATGCCAATTTTTTAGTATTTGGATTGATTCGACCGGGGCTCGAACCCACGATCTACCGCACTCGAGGCGAGCACGCTAATCATTACACCACCGATGCGGTTTTATTATCATCAATAATTTCTGGAATTTTATCCATTATCTTTTAATCATTGATATTTATTCAATCAGCTATTCCAGTGTAGGCTGAAGATGATAAAATGTTACGGTAAATTAACCCTATAAAAACAGATACAAATGAAGGAGAATTAGAAAACGTTTAAAGTAGAGACTCTTATGTTTAATGAAAATGAAATGATATATCTTTATTACATACATTATGATGCTACAACTAGTTATGTAAGAAAAGATTGAAAATATCAAAGAGGTAATCAGAAGCCGACATCGATGAAAGACAGGCAATACAATGGTTGAAAAAGGACAAACAATGATCTTCTAGAAACCCGCCGTGCGCACTAAATTTGATATTTACGTTTGTATTACTAGTGTGCTTAGATTGGTAAAGTATAAATAGCAAGGCATTTGGTTTGTAAATTATTTGTGCTTGGCTTTGTTCATTTTGTTCGTTTAGAAATTTAAACAACAGTACAATTTCCTTTGTAGTATTGCATTTAGATTGGCGCTTATTAATCAAATATGGCGAAATATGTTTGAAGAATGGTATGTTTGTTTAAAAATTGTTTAAGGCCAATATATTGTCTTTCATTCTTGGATTAAAGGCTTTTGAAAACTTCCTGTGTTACATTTGTATGAAAATTTATTTGCTTTTCAAGTTTCTACATCAACGTAGATGATAAATCAGAGAATGATTTGAAATAAATTATTTACAAGAAATAATGAATGTCATAATATGTTCCGATACCTATGTATGTCCGTGGTATGCAAATACAAAGCTGAATGTGAATCGTTTTTGTAAACCTTATAGCACTGATGCAGTACAATACGCGTTAAATTGAAAGTGAAAATAGCAAGACAGCTATGATTGTTTGTCTTCGGAGTACTGGTCTTTAACCAAAATATTCTACCTAGTACACAGTAATGTACGGGTATTTACTGAAACGACCCTGCTATTGTATTAACCAGATTAATATTGGCATTCATTGTTGTGATATTGCACGTGCGTGTTCTTTTCAAGTGGAACTGAATCTTTGTTTTCTTATTTGTTTGTTTATATCTGTATTGTCGTTGGAGATCCAATGATCAAGGAGGGGGTTTGGTATTCTATTAACGGTTTAAACCAGCCACATGTGTCTGTCCGTCCCAAGCCAGGAGCTGGATTTCAAATGCAACATTGTTCAATTTTTTTTTTAGGTCTGTTGATATTTTTGGAATTGTTAACCACCAATATTTAAACTTTCTTTCATAACATTAGCATTTGAATCGGTTCATTCACATCATCTGGCCGCCAATGCTCCATCAACAAATATATATGACTTATTTCGCTTCAATTTAAGAAAAATGTAGATTGGTAGACGATGTATGTGTTATCAAGTTATCTCTTACATGACATCATATAAATTTGATGGAAATCTTATTTGTAAAAGCTATGGATTGTGATTACCCCTTTGGTATCTTCAAACTCTTCTTAACTTTTGCAGATATGATTAATTTACTAAATTGACATATTGGTATATTTATCGTCTCTTCTCTTCTGCATAGAATAATCAATTTAGAGCTTTAATATAAACCACATCATTTCTTAATCAATTTATTTGTAGAACACGTTACCAGCATTTCAATTTGGAACTTTATGGAATAAATAGGAATATCTGTGTTTATGTCCAGGTCTTGCTAGGACACACTTTTTTTTAAATTTCCTCACATACATTATTTGAATATTTTCAATTTTCATTTTTAAATTCTTTTTTTTTCTTTTAATCAATATTTCGTGAAAAAAAAAGGTTTTTCAACAAAACTGAGATAAACCTGTCCATGACTTACAATTTATATTCTATTTTTTTTCGACCATTCATGCCTTTTTGATGTTCAATTCGGTAATAATAAATGAAACTTTAAATATAACCCTATTTTAGAGAAATTTCTATAATTTGATTCTACCGCTAAAACCAAACATGTTCTTTATATTTTAATTCTTTGACAAGAAAAGACAATTAAATTATGTTTCCCTATTCAATGTTTGATCTTGATTACGTCATTGTCGATATTAAGAAAAGTTTGAAGGTACCAAAGGGGGTAATGAGGAATCGTAATTCAAAGGGCATACAATACAATTGTTAAAAGAATAAAGGAGAAGAAGACAAAGAAATACAAAAACTACAGAGAAAACTAAAGATTGAGCAACCAGAACATCACAAAAACCGGCTTTGTACTCGAGTGCAATGAAAGTGTAAGCAGTTCCACTCTGCCGTGTTACTGATAAACTACTCGTACATCATGTGCTATGGACATTGTGGTGGAGATTATTATGCGTCAAATATACAAATTACATGTACATTAATTCAACAAGAATCCCCTTGCAAAAGAAATGAAATTAAAGACAACCGTTTTTTGAGAACTCTTGTGCTGGACACCGGGATGAATTCAAATACACAATAGAATTGGAAGCTGATAAATACTGTGATAAAATGAGCATCAGGAGGGCTGTACCATGTATTACATCCGTACTTTGATATGCTTAAATTACATTATATTATAAACTGCATTGTGGCATTTTCACCCCCTGATTTTTAGTGGGGTTCGTGTTGCTCGATCTTTTCTTTGCTGTGTCTTGTAGATTGTTGTTTGTCATGTTGTGCTTTTTTTTCATTGTGTTTTCGGATTCTGATTGCCCCTTTGGTATCTTCAATGTATTCCTTCTAAGAATAAAGTGGGAGAGTCCCATATACGTTCCATCAAGCTTACAATTGTAATATTTATATTGGATGATTTAATAATTATTTATGAACGTGTAGCATACAATTAGTACATATACACATATACTAATGTGATTATTTCTTCCAATTACAACTCTACAGGATAAACAGGATTAGTAATACTTTGCTGATATCTATTCCAGCGTACATGACACGTTTCCATAATAACCCTCTATAGGTACACAAAAACATGATATATCGTAAAGCGAAATGATATACAATTACGGTACAACACCATTTTTGGTCAGCAATTTTGTAAACAAATTAACTTTGTAACTTCAAATACATGTTAAAAGTCAGTAAAGGAATATCATATTAACCTTTGACCGATAAGATTGAATAGGCAACTGCTGAAAGTGAATAAATGATCTGCGTCAAGCATACTTATCTAGTCTATATGATGATTAGTATCCCCAGTGTGTAGAGATTTATTCAGAAAACTAGCTGTATTATGGACATCTTGGATATATTGTCTTAAAAAACAATAATAATGTTTTTGTTTTATTTGATTCAATACCATTCTGATTATATTTTTTAATATTATTTTTCCAATGTATTATGCTTCATTATATTATTATACAGGGAACGTCGTGGTCGTGATCGTATGGTAGTTGGATTTACAACTACCTGTTCAATCAAAGACTACTAAAGTTGTGAGTTTGAACCCCGTTTATGGCGAGGTGTACTCGATAAAACACTATGTGATCAAGTTTGTCAGTGGTTTTCCCGGGCAACTCCTGTTTTTTCCGCCAATAAAACTGAAATAGTGTTGAAAATGGCTATAAACACCATAAACCAACCATAATATTAAACGTAGTAGAAAGAGTATAAAGAAATGGATGTCAAATCTCAATTTAATATAGAATTTAGAACAATATGTTGATGGAATATATCACTGTTGCTTCGTAGTTATTTGATTTTATATGTGATTTATTTTATGCAATACTCATGCAGTAATGCACTAACTCCAGTACATCATTTAGAAGACTAGTGTAGTTATTGTTATTGTTGTCTTCGCAACGTATTCAATGTTTGTGAATTTGATTCTCCTCTGAATAGACAAACTTCAAAATATTTCGGGGTCGTCAGTTGTGTTTAAATAAAAAAAATCGTAATTTTGCTACATATAAATGGAAAGTTCACAATGGGAAAAGAAAGAAAATAATATTGCATGTTGTTGATACGTTTCTATTAATATTTATCAAATAGTCATCACAATTTGAAATGACATCAATATTTTTCATCAGCAACATGTTTTTAAACTTGAACTTTTAGTATAAAACCACATTTAATATTTGCGTTTTTTGTGTGCCATATTACCTGAACGAAGGCCTGTAAGAATTCAGAACACATCAGCATTGTGCATGCCATGAAAATAATAAAGACCCAATACCTTTCCAAAAAATGGCATTTTTTTTCTAAATATGAAATTGGTACATAGAGATAACATGTTGTGATATAACCATAAATATCAAATTTAGTGCGCACGACGCGTTCCATCAGATACGCTCAAAATCAGAAACTTGAAAAGTCAAACTGATTATCGCAGCGGTATTTTCAAACCTTTCGTGTAAGGTATATGTGACCATAGCCGATTTTGGCTATCCTGTTTAAGCCCTTTGGTTTTATTGCCCCCGAAACTTTAAATTATTTGGCTTTCTAATCTTTCGACTTTGATGAAGGTTATTCCAGAAACGCGTTGTGTGCAATACATTTGATATCTACGTTTTGTTTTGTAACATTGACAATGCTTCTATCAATTACTTATTGAAATCTAACAATCAACCAGACATATGTTATCTTGTGCAACATTTATAAATATAAAAAAAGTAAATGAAGCCTCAATAAAGCGAATGTCTGTAGAAACTTGTGTCTGAGTTGTGGATTATGGTTACTCCTTTGGTTTCTTCAACCATTTCTTTACAATATGTATGTCCTAATTACGACAACTACATTAATATCGGCACAATTCTACATGCATATCAAAGAATAAAATACATTACGTTTTTAATTATATCAGGACATTAACTTGAAACACATGTTAGATTAAATATTTATAAAACATTATATATTATGTTCATTTTCAAAAGGAACACAGAGACTTTATCCGTTAACAAAGAGTATTCCGAATATCGTGAAGTAATACTGTTATTTCTCATGTTTATGTTTCATTATTGACAACAACAACAACAAAACCCATATTCTTCGGATTCCTCCACGCTATAATGTCAATATATTTGAAGGTGTTGTATTACTCTCTAACTCTTGGTACACCTTTAATTGAGGAACCTTAGTGGTTGCATGGTTGCAATCAGTCCCTCTCAACACTAAAGTTAGAATCCCGTTCATGGCGAAGGGTACTCTATACACTATTATGTGCTAAAGTTTGTCACTGAATGGCGGCAGGTCGGTGATTTGTCCGGGTACTCTGGTTTCCTCAGCCACGATCTATCTGAATTATTGTTCAAAGTGTCGTTAAAAACTATAGCCTTAACCCTAACTTACTTTAAAAATCAATCTGTTCCCATTGTCTCCTATAGCTACACTAACAGCACTGGCCGTAAAATTTTCAACTACAAAGAAGCATTGCAAGATATTAACATAGAAGAGTACCTTAAGAACCCTCTGACTTGTGACTGCTCCCACTCTCCTTTTCAATACAACCCATCTGGACATGTAATCACTGGTGATATGAATATCATTCAACATGAGAGTCTCCGAAAGGTGATTTTTCATGGTCCTAAATTCAGAGAAACTCAACACATCAATTGGTAACATAATTTCAAGATAATTATGAATGCTGTTGAAGATTATGCCAGAAGGTGGGTAAAGAGAGAAGTAGACCAAGATCCTGAGTTAGAGTCCTTGTCAGACTGGGTTAGAACAATTAGGTCTCTAGTACAAGGTCGGATTCACAAACTCAAAAATTGTGTTAATAGTCGACCTAAGTCTATATTTAAAGACCAATAAGCTGTTAAGTGTCTTTCCTCTCTTCATGACAAATATGTTATCGTTCATGCGGACAAGGCTTCCAACAATATCGTGTTTGCATGTAAATCATATTACTTCGAATGCCTAATCAAGGAATTAGGCATAAATAACAACACCTCTAGTAATACCACATACAAACCTACTTCGTTTGACAAAGATGAAATCCTAGCTAACCACAGATCATTCATGACCTCTTTAAACATTCCCTCTGGTAAAGAATCTGAGGATTTACCCTATTTATATTGGATACCTAAACTCCATAAGACACCATACAAAGAAAGGTACATAGTGGGATCATCAAATTGTTCGATGAACGAATTGTCTATTCACCTGACAAAGATTCTGTCTGCAGTAAAAGAGGGACAACAGAAATATTGTGAAACTGTTTACTCGCGTAGTGGCATAAATCACATGTGGATTTTGAAAAACTCTAAAGATCTTTTGGATAACCTTAAATCAAGATCTTTCTCTCAGGTATCCTCCATCAAAACTTTTGATTTTTCAACTCTATATACCACCCTACCCCATGACAAATTAAAAACCCGCTTAAAAGAAACAATTCACAAAGCTTTCAGTCATAGATACTATGGCTCAAAATTTGTTGTGTTAGGCTACAATTCCACTGATTTTTCAAACAAAATTCAAAAAGGTAAAACATGCTACTCCGAAGAACAAGTGATCAGTATGCTGGAGTTCCTCATCGATAAAATATTTGTCTCCTTTGGAGGGACACTGTTTCAGCAGGTCGTCGGCATACCAATGGGTACGAATTGTGTCCCTCTTCTAGCCGATTTATTTTTATACTCATACGAGTCGGAGTTTCTTCAACAGCTTGTAAAAGATAAGAAGATTCATGAGTCTAGAGCCTTTAATTTCACATACAGGTATATTGATGACGTTTTATCTATCAATAATTCTAGATTTGCAGAATTTCTTCCCTTGATAGAGCTGGAAGTTAAAGAGAACACAGATACCTCTTCGTCTGCATCATTTTTGGACTTGTACCTCCAATTTGACGACAGTGGTCAAATCAGTACTAAAATATATGATAAACGGTACGACTTCAATTTTGAAATCATAAATTTTCCAAATATGTGCAGCAATATACCAACTTCTCCTGCATATGGTGTTTACATCTCGCAATTGATTCGTTATGCAAGGGCCAGTAGCAATTATTCTGATTTCCTGAAACGTCATCTTCATCTGAGAAACAGGATACTGGACCAGGGCTATTAAAAGATTCGCATTATTCGATCTCTTAAAAAGTTTATATTCCGATACCACGATCTTATCGAAATATATTCCGTCTCTGCAGAAAAGATTATAAACGATGGATTTTCATATAGTGAAAATGCATAAAGATAAGTGGTGAAAAACAAAAATGTCAAAAATATTTTTTTATCAATGTGTGACGTAAAAATGTTTTTGACATTCACTTCACTGAGTTTGGTGCTGTTATGACAACTGTTGTACCTGTTTTGTTCAATTATTGTTATAAATACAGTTCGTTTTGTTAATATTGGTGGCATTGTTTACTGTCACTGTTTTATAAATTTTTTTGCATGATATTAGAGCCATACGAAGCTTAATAGTATGTTTCTTAGAAAATAGAAGAAAGTTGATATGCACCCAGTTTGCACCAAATGCACAGGAACTTGTTTTTTTTATTTCTTGACACTGCATTATTATTGTGTTTATCGTGCAGAAAAATCACATTAGTTCATAAATGATTATATTTTATATCAAATACGAAAATTATATAATTATCCCATGTTTGCTATTTCTGATATTATTTGTAAACAGGAAACGAACTGATTTCTATCGATGTAATTACTACCAACGTATGCGTACTCTCACCGGATTTTCAGAGTGGACAATACAAGTTACTAAAATTCTAACAAATGTTTGAACACGGAATGTAATCATATATGTACCACTGAGATTGACCATTATGGAATATCTGTATCACATACATAATAATGACATCCTTTCGTAAGTCAAAGAAGACAAATAAATGACCTTACAATGCAATAACAGTTTAAAGATAACAAAGGGGATGTCAGACATTAAAATGGCCAAAAGAGAAAAGACAAACAATTGCCCACATAACACCACATAGAAGCTAAAGATTTAGCTACACAATAACCACCAAAAACGGGGTAGAAGTCAGATGCTCCGGAAGGGGTCGTCCGAAACCTAATTTGAAACAGATCATACACTAAAATGGCCAAAGAGCAAAATGACAAACAATTGCCCACATAACACCACACAGAAACTAAAGATTTAGCTACACGATAACCACCAAAAACGGGGTAGAAGTCAGGTGCTCCGGAAAAAAATACACAAAGGGGAAATAGATTAAAAAAAAAAGAGAAAACTACAAACAATGGTCATCTTTATTTTTTCATTTCCCTTCAAAATGGTATATATCTTCCCCTTTTCATTGCCCTGAATCTAGTGTAGGCCATTTAATTTTGTTGATCCGAAAGACTTTTAGAACTACATGGTTTTTCTATTCTTTTACTTTCAGCGTACTTGATGATGGTTGCTTATTTTGCGATGTATCTATAGAAACGACTTATCCAATTTTGAGAATAAAGGCATTTAACTGACATCATTTTAAGCATTTAGACAATTATATGCGAGCATAAGCGAGCTCTTTATGGTATAAAATGTGTACTTAGGATTTTTTAACAAACATGGTTGAACATACTGTGGAAGAAAAAAAATGTCGACGCTTTGTAAACACCGGTTTCCGTGTAACACACTAACACACTCAACTAATGAAGATCTTCTTAACATAAAGCGCAAATGTGATCCTGAAGTCTCGTACCCTCTCTCGTACGTCCGATACCACTAAAACCCGGAACCCGTGTGTAATAAAAGTCATTTGCTAACTTGTTTTACTTATATTGATATTTTTTAATTTATTAAATCTCTTCTGACATACTGACAAGAATTTTTGTTTCTACGCGGAAGTTAACTTTTGAGATTTCGTAAGGAACGATAACTCGAATAAAGGAACGACAGCTCGATTGAAATGAGACTAGATTCGGCCCTAAAAAAAAGTCGTCCCCAATATATCTCGGTCCAAAAAATCTCGACACTTTTTAATGAAATTGCCAGATAATTTTCAGATGCGCGAGCATTCATGGCTGTGCCGGTTTCATATTAAGGTTAGGGTTAGGATTACGGATTTTGATTACCCCTTTGGTATTTTCAAACTCCTCTTATATAGACCATGGTTAGATAACTAATATATTAACTACAGTAAGATGTAATATGAGACAGGCACAACCTGTTCGAAGGACGAAGTCCTATAATTTTAAGAGGAAAGCGTGAGAAGGGAATGTATTTTTTTTTCAAGTACTTTAAAAGTTGTTTTTTTAATTATTTGGCTGGAGTTATCTATCTTTGACTTATGGCTGTTCCGTTCATTTTACCTACGCCGCTCTTCCGCCGAGAATCTCATAGAAAGAGATTTTTTAATTAGAATTTTATTTCAAGCTTATTTCGATTTTACATAGAGTAAATAATTAAGGAAATGGGAATTTTTCATTGAAATATATATTTTTTGCATTTCTAAATATCAATTGATCTATTTTTAAAACTTCCGGTGAAAAGATATTTGGCTATGAATAGAAAGGAGGAAAAATCATACAGCCTACAGTTAAAAGGACTTCGCCCTTTATCATATTAGGGATTATAGGTATGGTGTTTAGCGCCACTGTTAAGAATATTTCAGTTATATCGTTGCGGTCAGTTTTATTGGTGGAGGAAACCGGAGTACCTGGTGAAAACCACCGACATGCTGCATGTCACTGACTAATTTTATCGCATAATGTTGTGTATCGAGTATACCTTGCCATGAGAGGGATTCGAACTCACAATGTTAGTGAGGATAAACACTGATTGCATAGGTAGTTATAAATCAAAATACCATACGATCAGGACCGCGACGGCCCCTGACAATCATAGGTTTTTAAATATATATATAATAATTTAGAAGGAAGTTTTTATTTTCTGGGAAGTCTAAAAGACCCCCACAATATTTCAGCTGAACATTCAACAATGATCATAGCTGTTTTCTCCAAACTTATTTTTTTTAATCATTTTTTGTCTTTCTAATCTTTTGACGTTGAGCGTACATAGATGAAGGTTTGTCAAGAAACACGTCGTCAGCACTAAATTTAATATCTACGTTGTTATTGCCATTGCGAACCAGTCTTAGTACTTGACGTAACCGGAACTTACTTCCTGACGCTTAATCCGACAGAATACAAGAACCTGTATTGATTTCTATTTTCTATGTACACAAGTCTTCATTATGGGACTCAATTAGAAAATTTACGAGTAAATTAATACATTAAATGTTATTTTATGTAAGGAATTTCCCTAGTGGCAGACAAAACAATAAAATATTCATACAACAATACCTCATTATATTATATAATTGCACCTTAAGTTCTCTGTACGAGACTAAAAAAGCCATATAGATCTTTACATATGCCTTAATGCACTCTCTTGAAATAATTGGAATTTTCAAATAGTAATTAAGACAGAAACATTGTTACGTCCAACACTATTGTCTTGAACAATTTGTACTACATAATGTGATATCCGTAATGGTCGCTAATGATGCACTTAATCATAAATGTATACCAGTATTATACGCCAGACAAAAAAAAGATGATAGGCAAATATGTAATGAAATGAAACTATGTACTGACATTTTGAATGCCAACAATGGTATGTACAAATAAAACCGTAGGTATCAAGCTTAGTGTACACAACACATTTCTGGAATAACCTTCATCGGGTATTCTCAAAATCGAATGATTGGGAAGCCCAATAATAAATGTTTGGGTGCAATGAAAGCAAAGGTTCCAAACATAATAGCCAACATCGGCTCAGGTCACATATGCATGAGGGAGGAAGACTTTAGTTAAACAGATTCAGAGAATTTTCTCTTTAAGTTATTACTGGTCAAATACTGCTGTTCATTGGGTGCTCCTGGACGGGTTTCATGGCGTTCACTATATTATGCATTTCTCTAATTAGGAGCGTCATGTAGTTCCGGTGTAATGGATATTGCTTGTGTATTTTGGAATCGGGGCCATCGTGGTTGTGATCACATGGCAGTTTGATTTACAACTACATATGCAATCAGTGCCTATCACCACTAACGTTGTGAGTTCGAATCACGCTCATGGCGAGGTGTACTCGATAGAGCATTGTGTGATACAGTTTTGTCAGTGACTTGTGGCAGTTCGGTGGTTTCCTACACCAATAGACATACGGCAGGTCGGTGGTTTCCTCCACCAATAGACATGCGGCAGGTCGGTGGTTTCCTCCACCAATAAAGCCGACACCAACGATATAACTGAAACATTGTTCATATTGGCGTTAAACACGATAACTCTAATATAATACAACAAATAACATGTCAAAAATATTTTTGCTATCAATGTGTGACGTAAGATTGTTTTTGACATTTGCTTCACTGGGTTTGGTACTGCTTTGACAACTATTTTACCTAATTTGTTCCAGTATTGTTATAAATACTGTTATAGTGACTGCCGGAACCTTTGAGCCGTAATGAAAGCGGGAGGTTTGGCGCTTTAAAATCTGATTCAACCCACCATTTCTTTAGAAATGCCTGTACCAAGTCAGGGTCATTACGGTTTTCACAGTTTTCCGGTTGTTGACTGATTTTGTCTGTTTATATACTTATGAGTTTTGACTTTCCCTTTGTAAGATTGTTCGGAGTTCGGTAATTTTGTTATTACCCTTATTTACACTTTTATTTCTGTTTCTATTTCCGGTAAATATCAATAATGCATATAGACAAACATTTATATATATAGTTTTGGGTTTGATGTGAAATGTGGTTGTTCGATTTATTAATATTGGTGGCATTGTTTACTGTCACTGTTTTATAAATTTCTTTGCATGATATTAGAGCCATACGAAGCTTAATAGTATGTTGCTTAGAAAATAGAAGAAAGTTGATATGCACCCAGTTTGCACCAAATGCACAGGAACTTGTTTTTTTTTTTATTTCTTGACACTGCATTATTATTGTGTTTATCGTGCAGAAAAATCACATTAGTTCATAAATGATTATATTTTATATCAAATACGAAAATTATATAATTATCCCATGTTTGCTATTTCTGATATTATTTGTAAACAGGAAACGAACTGATTTCTATCGATGTAATTTCTACCAACGTATGCGTACTCTCACCGGATTTTCAGAGTGGACAATAGAAGTTACTAAAATTCTAACAAATGTTTGAACACGGAATGTAATCATATATGTACCACTGAGATTGACCATTATGGAGTATCTGTATCACATACATAACTCTCATCAGGTGCTAGAAATAGAGAGATTGTAAAGCGAAATGATATACAATTAGTGTGGGAACAATACCATTTTTGGTCAGCAAATTAACTTTGTAACTTCAAATACATTATTGATGATATTATTTCATTTTTGGTGTTTAACACCACTTTCAGCAATATTTCAGCTATGTCATGGCGATCAAATACATGTTAAAAGTCAATAAAGGAATATCATATTAACCTTTGACAGTTAAAATTGCATAGGAAGCTGCTGAAAGTAAATTAAATGATCTGCGTCATGCATACTTATCCAGTTTGTATGTTGATCGGCAGCCCCAGTGTGTAGAGATTTGATACTAGCCGTATTGCATACATGTATATCTTAGATGTATTGTCTCAAATAGCAATAATAATGTTTTTGTTTTATTTGATTCAATTCCATTCAGATTATTATTTTTATTATAATTATTTTTCCCTTGTATACCGTTTCATCTTAATAAACGTAGTAGAAAAATTACAAAGAAATGGAAGCAAAATCTAAATTTAACATACAATATAGAAATACAATATATCGATAGAATATATCAACGTTGGTTCGTTATTATTTGATTTTAAGTGTGATTTATTTTTTAAAGCAAAACCCATGCAATAATGCGCTAAATCCAGTATAGCATCCTTTAATAGACTGCAGTCATTGTTGTTTGTACAATGTATTCAATGTTTGGAAATCGGACTGGGTTGCACAAACCTTACTTAAATTTAAGTGTCCATTAAAACTTAATTGAGACTTAAATTTACTTGAAATGTACATAATATTAATTTACACTTCAGACTTAAATTTAATTGACGTTTGTGCAACCCAGTCCTGTTGTTAATATTCTGTTCAGAATCTTATCGTGCTTTCATTCTTCGGAATGGAGTTCTTATTTTCATAAGGTAAATACCTCATGCCTCTTCCGTTGTTGGTAAATGTAAAACTTCTACAGCTGTCGTTCGTAGTCACAAAAAATGTATTTATCAGCTCAATTTTTTTTTATTCTGAAGTAACGTCAGTAACAAAGAGAAACAAAACAACATACATACTACTTGGGGTAAGATAAATTCAGAATGTTACTACATATAAATGGAAAGTTCACAATGGGAAATAACACTACATGTTGTTGCAACGTTTCATTTAATAAATATCAAATAGTTATCACAGTTTGAAAGGACATCAATATTTTTCATCAGCAAAATATTTATAACCTTGATGTTTTAGCATAAAACAATATTTAATGTTTCGCATTTTTTGGTGCCATATTATGAGTTTTGACTTTCCCTTTGTAAGATTGCTCGGAGTTTGGTAATTTTGTTATTACCCTTATTTCCTATCACCATCAAAGTTCGTATCCCGCTCAAGACGAGGTACATTGTATGCTCGACAGAACATTATGCGATAAAGTTTCTCAGTGACTTGTGGCAGTTCAGTGGTTTTCGCCGGTTTCCTTAGTCACGATATATATGAAATATTGTTAACGCTAACCCACACCTTTATTTGTCTTTTTTGTTATTTCAGGTCAATTGAATTGTGCTTTTCTCACCTTTAACAATGAAATATCAATAATACATATATACAAATATTAATATATATATATAAACGTCTAAAATGGTTGGAAAAACAACACTAGGTACACAAAACAAAGTGATAAAGAATTAAACACTTTGTTGAATGACAAAATTTTATCAATGCATATGTCTGATGTCGAACCAATATGGCGACTTTACAATTTCAAAAAAAGTTTTTATCGGTCAATAAAGGTAATAACAAAATTACCGAACTCCGAACAATCTTACAAAGGGAAAGTCAAAACTCATAATTATATAAACAGACAAAATCAGTCAACAACCGGAAAACTGTGCGGGACAAAAAACACAGATGTTACGTGTGTCATATGAAAATACATACATAATACAATTGAATTTGGGTGTTTAACGGCACTTTCAGCAATATTTCAGCTATATCATGGCGACCAGTTTTAAAAGTGGAGGAAGCCGGAATACCCGATCATGAGCAAGCAACTGGTAAACTTTATAGTGGGGTGAACGTTGTTGGCATGGTCAAAGAAAAGATTGAGGTTTTCTAGTAATACCACATACAAACCAACTTCGTTCGACAAAGATGAAATCCTAGCTAACCACAGATCATTCATGACCTCTTTAAACATTCCCATTGGTAAAGAATCTGAGGATTTACCCTATTTGTATTGGATACCTAAACTCCATAAGACACCATACAAAGAAAGGTACATAGCGGGATCATCAATTTGTTCGACGAAAGAATTGTCTATTCACCTGACAAAGACTATGTCTGCAGTAAAAGAGGGACAACAGAAATATTGTGAAACGGTTTACTCGCGTAGTGGCATAAATCACATGTGGATTTTTAAAAACTCTAAAGATCTTTTGGATAACCTTAAATCAAGATCTTTCTCTCAGGTATCCTCCATCAAAACTTTCGATTTTTCAACTCTATATACCACCCTACCGCATGACAAATTAAAAACCCGCTTAAAAGAAACAATTCACAAAGCTTTCAGTCATAGAAACTATGACTCAAAATTTGTTGTGTTAGGCTACAATTCCACTGATTTTTCAAA
Source organism: Bathymodiolus brooksi (assembly GCA_963680875.1). Taxonomy (NCBI): domain Eukaryota; kingdom Metazoa; phylum Mollusca; class Bivalvia; order Mytilida; family Modiolidae; genus Bathymodiolus; species Bathymodiolus brooksi. Next base: position 81,867,411 of record OY804590.1, read on the forward strand.
CAAAATTCAAAAAGGTAAAACATGCTACTCCGAGGAACAAGTGATCAGTTTGCTGGAGTTCCTCATCGATAAAATATTTGTCTCCTTTGGAGGGACACTGTTTCAGCAGGTCGTCGGCATACCAATGGGTACGAATTGTGTCCCTCTTCTAGCCGATTTATTTTTATACTCATATCAATCGGAGTTTCTTCAAAAGATTGTAAAAGATAAGAAGATTCATGAGGCTAGAGCCTTTAATTTCACATACAGGTATATTGATGACGTTTTATCTATCATTAATTCTAGATTTGCAGAATTTCTTCCATTGATATATCCTCCAGAGCTGGAAGTTAAAGAGAACACAGATACAGCTTCGTCCGCATCATTTTTGGACTTATACCTCGAATTTGACGACAGTGGTCAACTCAGTACTAAAATTTATGATAAACGGGACGACTTCAATTTTAAAATCATAAATTTTCCAAATATGTGCAGCAATATACCAGCTCCTGTATATGGTGTTTACATCTCGCAATTAATTCGCTGTGCAAGGACCAGTAGCAATTATTCTGATTTCCTGAAACGTCATCTTCATCTGAGAAACCGGCTACTGGACCAGGGCTATAAAAAGATTCGCCTTATTCGATCTCTTAAAGGGTTTATATTCCGATACCAAGATCTTGTCAAATATATTCCGTCTCTGCAGAGACGATGATAAACGATGCATTGTCATATAGTGAAAATGTATAAAGATAAGGAAGTCAACTAAAATGTCAAAAATATTTGTTTATCAATGTGTGACATTAAATTGTTTTTGACAATTGCTTCACTGGGTTTGGTACTGCTTCGACAACTATTTTACCTATTTTGTTCCAGTATTGTTATACATACTGTTATAGTGACAGCCGGAACCTTTGAGCCGTAATGAAAGCAGGAGGTTTGGCGCTTTAAAATCTGATTCAACCCACCATTTCTTTAGAAATGTCTGTACCAAGTCAGGGTCATTACGGTTTTCACAGTTTTCCGGTTGTTGACTGATTTTGTCTGTTTATATACTTATGAGTTTTGACTTTCCCTTTGTAAGATTGTTCGGAGTTCGTTAATTTTGTTATTACCCTTATTTTCTTCAGACTCGGTCCACTTCATGTCAACGTCGTATATAAAACGTAACCAGGAAAGTGGCTTGTAGGGTGAAGATTGTATGATTAGTTTTTCAAGTTTCCCCATGAAGATGATGGCGGATGAAGGTGCCATCTTTGTTCCCATAGTGGTTCCGTCGATTTGTAAAACAAATGCTCTCCATTAAATGTAAAATTGTTATGCTTCAGTACCAAATGTGAGCGACTGGACAAGACATTCGTTGGTGGTTCGTTAACGACTCTTTGGTGCCAGGCCTCTCGACATGCTTCGATACCGTCATTATGTGGAATGTTGGTGTATAATGACGTAACGTCCATCGAAACAAGAATGGCTCTCGAAGGGAGGGGGTTCATGGATTCCATTTATTGAAGATAATCAGTGGTGTCTTTCAAATGTGAGGGTAACGCTTCTACATGAGGTCGAAGGTGGAGTGTGGGGTGCTCATTTGCTGAAACAATGGATCTCCCGGGGTTGTTGACTTTATAAATTTTAGGTAATAGATAGAAACGTCCGGCTTTGGGTTTGTCTGGTTTCAAATAATCGAAAGTGTTCTTGTCGATATGACTATTTTCTTTCATAATTTTCAGTTCCTGGGCTATTTTAGTGCTCAATTCATCCGTGGGATCCGAGTCCAGTTTTTTGTAAAATCATTCATCCGTCATCTTCCGAATCGGACGACCCATCTACGGCGGTACAGAACAGTCTCTCTCTTTGGTCAAGAAATACTCTTTAATTCGAATAGATCTAGCTTTGTCGGCATCATCCGATAGTTGCCTCTCATTGATTTTGCTAGGGGTGAGACAGGAATTAAGTCCCTTAGAGAGTATACGAATTGCAGCAGGTCTTAGATCTTTTGATCACAAATTGACGACTGTGTCATTTTGGTCTCTATTAATTACTTTCTGCCTTGTAAATCTTCGTGTCCGACTTGTCGTTTCCCCAGAAATGAAAAGATGATCTATTTTTGTTTGGGTTGATATCATCCCTAAATAATTTCTTCCGTTGTTTCTCTCGCAACTTTAGGCATTGAATTTTGTGGATGTCTTGCAGACGTTCGTTTATATTGTTGGTATCCGAGAACGTCAAAGATTTATTTTCTCCTCCCAAAACTGACCTAAAGAAATCTTTGACGTTCTCGGATTGCGCATGAACTTTTTTAAATTTCATGACACTGCATCATTATTGTGTTTATCCTGCAAAACAATCACATTAGTTCATAAATGATTATATTTTATATCAAATACGAAAATTATATAATTATCCCATGTTTGCTATTTTCTATACACAGGAAATGAACTGATCTCTATCTATGTAATTTCTGCCAACGTACTCTCACCGGCTTTTTCAGTAAAAGTTACTAAAATTCTACCAAATTATGTGAACAGGGAATGTATGAAGAGTTTGAAGATACCAAAGAGTAATCAGAATCCGTATATCAAAGAAGAACAGACAACACAAAAAGGACAAAAGGACAAACAACGATCTACAAAACATACATGTAAAACTAAAGATCGAGTAACACGAGCCCCACTAAAAACCGGGGATGAACTCAGGTGCTCCGGAAGGGTAAGCAGTTCCTGCTCCACTAGTAGCACCAGTGGTGTTAATCTAGTTACAAACCCGGTAATAAGTCGTGAATGAGGAAAGGACCGGGAAGTGTTTACGACAAGTGGAACATATCCATGGTCATTTGTGACACAGATATACCATAACGGTCAACCAAGTCATGGTGGCGACCGTAAAATTTTCGAAGTGATGACCTCAACTTTACCAAAAGGAACCCTTGGCTCAGTAGCTTCCTTGTTAGCAGTAACCCTCGATCAAGGAAATCCTGATAGGAACCACAAGCTCTGGAATATCGTATCAACTGAGAGATATATACTCCATATGTAGGTGCTGCTGGAATGTTGCTACATAAAAATGGAAAGTTCACAATTGAAATCATCTCTTTTGTCGTAAAGTTTCGTTCTTAACAGACCCTCACTGTCGATTTCGAGGTGTATGTACCACTGAGTTAGTACACGTATACTGAAGATAAACTAAGCCTTATAGACAACCGAAGGGGGAAATAGAAAAGATATAATTGGTAGACACGGGAATTGTTGTGCGCAAGACAAAGAACGAAGGCATAGAAAAAAAAAAGGCAGAAGAGGAAAAAACAAAATTAAAAGTCTAAAAATATCACTTCCATTTGCATTATATATAAAAATATAGTTATATAACATATGTTCTAAATACATGTTTTTTTTTATCTTTTTAATGTTTCTTTTATTTGTACATATTATCCGATTGTTTTATATACAAGTGTGTTTTATGTTTTATTTCTAAGGAACTTGTAGGTGTATACGTGCAATAAAATTTTAGGTGTATACGTGTAATAATAACATTTGATCACGCCACGATATAGCTGAAATATTGCTAAAGTTGGCGTAAAACACCAATCAATCAATCAATTCATGTGCATACCGTCAGTTCTTATAAAAACAATTAATGGGTTTTAAGCTTAGCGTACAGTCCATATGCACATCATTGACATGTAGCTTAGGAGAGCTAGATTGTGCATAGTGATTAATTGTTACTTCTAAGACGATTTTGCAGATACCAAAGAGGTAATTAGAATCCGTAAATCGATGAAGAACAGACAACACAATGGCCAAAAGAAAAAGTACAAAAGGACAAACAACGATCTACAAAACGAATAATACGAACCTCGCTAAAACAAGGGTGAACTCGAGTGCTCCGAAAAGGTAAGCAGTTCCTACACCACTAGTGGCACCCATCGTTTAATCTAGCTACAAAATCGGCAATAATCTGTTATATGTGACATATAAACACGTGTTCTAAATAGGTGTAAGCGTCCTCCCACCATAAATATGATGCTTAACCACAATTATACAATAAGTCTACCACCTTATATAATATTTAAAGTCCTTGTTTTATCTTCTTCAATATATTCGTTTGTTAATAGGTTATGATCATCTCTTTCTTTTCTCACACCATTAAAGTACTAGTTTTGTAAGCTAGTTCGTCGAAACGTTGGATTCAGTTCCGGCTACTTTTAAATGGTCAATATTTTGTCTGATCGATTTTTTCTCTTATATTTAATGATTTGATTAAAGATGATTTGTCCGATGTTCTGATTTAAAGCTAGTTTACCAATGTTCATCATGTAAAACATGTGCAATGGGAACCAGACAAAAAAAGCTATATTAGGTTAATTACTAAGAACACTAAAATGTTCTGGACACCTCTATTATATTATTAAACAATGACACCATTGCATGATACTAACTGATTCTGTCCATCCCTGTGAACTACCCTGGCTATATAATTGAAAGGCGTTCAGCCAACTGTTATAGCTAAAGAGTTTTTCCTTTACTTTAATTTGTGTCGCTAAGTGTAAATAAACGTTAGAGAATACCGAAGGATTAATCAAACACGGACAATCTAGAGACATTGGCAACAGAGGGTACACAAGATAAACAAAGCAAAAACGCAACACAATATCTGTTGGACACCACTATAAGCAAAACAAGCACAACTAGGTTAGATAAGACACGAGTTCTCTACTACAAACAACTTGATATAAAGACGAACCGAACATCATTGTATGCAGAAATCGTAATGGACATCACACCAAGATACTCAGAATGTAAAGACACATAATAGGACAACACAAACAATTTTTTTTTTACGTTAGCAACACGGACCCCAGTAAAAGACGGGAGTGAACTCAGGTTGTCGTGTACTGTAAGCATTAAAGGCGGGAGTGAACTCAGGTTGTCGTGTACTGTAAGCATTAAAGGCGGGAGTGAACTCAGGTTGTCGTGTACTGTAAGCAGTAAAGGTGGGTAGAATTTCATGTTCATTTACATCCATAGTCTTTCTTAATAACACACGGTCACCACAAAGTGTCATACCTATGTATATAATGAGTTTGACCAGTTTTTTTCGTGCGGTACATGTTGCATTTCTGATTGCATTTTTGCGGTTATGACGTCAGACGGTTATGATGTCAGACGGTTATGACGTCCGACGGTTGTCGTATATGTCAATTAACGATTGCTTCTATAAATTGTTTTCATTTTAATAATCCTTTATAATCAATAGCTTATGAAAGAAGTAAACTATACCTTTATATTGTCAATGTTCTTATTCCGATTGTAATTAAATATATTAAAGGCAGTCATATAATAATATAGGTGTTGTTACATTTCTATAGGAAGAGAATAACGTACTTTTATAATAGACCAGAGGCAATCATTTTTTGTTGTGGTAGCAGTATCAATATCAATATTATCATTATATCGTACATCTATGTATTTGATTCCCCGTAGGTCAATGAAGATTTCTTGGTTGCAATAAAGTATATCGATTGATCATCAACTTCCTTTAATGCCAATTCAGCTGTTTTGTCGTCACATGTATCACTAAAGCCGAGATATTTGCAAAATTTGATAATGTCGTAAATAGGACAAATGGAGTAAACTAATTTGTGCTTCACATTATTCTTATGTTTTGTACTCGTAGTACAAATATAGTAATACGAATATAGTTTATTCAGCGATGTACACATTTGTTTCTCATTGATGGTAATAGCCGGAAGGGTCGATTGCAAATTTCAAAGTATAATGGAAGCAGTGTAAGGATCAACATTATTCTTAGCAGAGTACACATCCCTATGGAAGGGGCGTTTATAGATTGTGCAGGACGAGACAAATGCAAAACTCGCTTCTAAAAAGGGACGTAATAGCATGTCTTGTGTCTGGAGGACGCTTCTTGAACATATACGACAAACTGGATCAGCTCCTAGTAATCAACAGTGTGCTAGTAGTGGGCGTTTGTGGCTTGTATGTTTTCCCGCAGAATTCTCAACATTCGACCCATAGGCTCATCCTAGTTTTATTCTTCTGCTAAAATGATTTATTTTTTGCTATCCTGTTTATGCCCTTTGGTTCTAGTGCTTCCAAAACATTAAATCATTTGGCTTTCCAATCTTTCGATATTGAGGGTACCTGATGAAGGTTATTCCAGAAACGCGTCGTGCGGACTAAATTTGATATCTATGTTTTTATTATTGTTTTGTTAATGTCCCGTTTTCATCAATCTGGCTAAAATACTGAAATACTGCTCACTTAACGTTAAATGACAAACAACCAATTAATCAATCTACTAAATTAACACATTTATGTTATATCTTTTTCTATTCTAATGTTTTTCCGCCATTTGTTATTCTACTTTTGACATATCAATTGACACGTCGTAATGATTTGTAAACGAAATGTAAGCTACTGCACAAAAGCAATTTACGAAAATACTAAAAGATACCCAAAGACATTGTCATTCGGATTTACTCTTGTCTCAGGGTAATGTATTGGTATGTCAACGGAAAGTAGATTTTAAAATTGGCAATGCTATCAATGAGCTTCGATTTAAAACATGCTTTAAAAGGATTAAGCAATGATTGATTGTTTTATATTGTTTATCTTCAATAAATGTGTTTTTCAATATCAATTCAATTTGTATTCTAGGAAAGAAATGTATCAGGGATCAAAATAAATTAATAATGCTGTATCTATATTCGTTATATGCATATTGAAGAAAAACGACTATAAGCTAGTAGGTTAAAACGTCTTGAAAATATTAGTGGAACAGTCATGTTTTTATAAATATACTGAGGGAAATTATGACGTAAAAAGTAGAGTTATCTTGCGACTCTGTTAATATTCCTAGCATCTTTAATTATTAAAAATTATGGTGGACATTATATATTGTTATTTGAAACAAAAAACACCACTATAATTTTTTTCCAACGCGGGGAAGATAAATCTAAGGAGAAATTAGATACATGAACTATCCACACATAGAGACACACTTGAACTATTGGTAACTACCCACACATGATCGATCGGTACATACAGACACATATCAAAGATCCGTGTATGCAGATTTACATGAACGATGAGTACATACACACAAATGAACGATCCGTACATACAGGCATACATGAACGATCTGTACATACATACACACAATGGACGATCCATACATACACACAAATGAACGATCCGTACATACACACAAATGAACGATCCCTACATACACACAAAGGAACGATCCTTACATACAGGCATACATGAACGATCCGTACTTACAGAAAAACATGAACGATCAGTACATATAAACACAAACGAATGATCCGTACATACAAACAAATGAGCGGTCCGTACATAGACAATCCTACATACCGACACACATGAGCTATTTGTGCATACAGACACACATCAACGATCCGTACATACAGATACACGAATGACCAGTACATACACACGAATGATCAGTACATACAAATGAACGACCCGTACATACAGATACACATATACAATACAACCGATTAACGACTACATACAGACACTAATGAAGGATTACGTATAGACACACATGGACGACCCATACAGATAGACACATATGAATGATCCGTGTATAGACACAAATGAACAATCCTTTCAAACAGAAATACATGAGCGATCTTAGCCTAGACACATGAACGCAAAAACCGGCTCCAGGTGACTTGTAATCGCTGCATCACATTGCAAGACCATTTTCCTATTCAAAGTTTCAAAGGTTAGACTTTATTGACCGACAACATAATTGTCCAGTTTGGTGGACTACTGTTGAAGCACTCTCTGTATTACAGTTGTGAAACTTCTAATTCATTTAATATGATATATTGTTCTATCACTGAATGATTCTCGAATCCACGATTATCATGTGGGTAACGTAGGTAAACTATACTATTGAAACTAGGAAATCTTACATTGATCTTCATCGTGAAATCGACAACGAAGGCATATTGAAAGCAAAGCGTTACGATATTGCTGGTCCATGTTCCTAATATTTTAATCATTTATTTACTTGTATTGTGTGTGTTTTTTATACTTTTTTGTATTTTTTATGGTTTTGTTTTATTTGTTTGCTTTGTTTTTCTGGGATTTTGTTGGGTTTGGTTTTGCTTTTTATTTCTTTTTTTGGGGGGGGGGGGGGTGTTGTTTAATTTTTCTTTGTTTTTTTCTTATTTAGTTTTTATTGTTCTTTTATTTTCTTCATTTCTTCTTTTTTGTTGTTATTGTCGTGTGTCTGTATCTCTGGATGTCCACTCCTAACTACTCCTTTTAATGTTTTGTTTCTGCTTAAGCTTATGATTCACTTGTATTGTTTTATGTATTCATATTGTGAATTGTGTGTACTGTATCGTCTATGTTCTCTTGGACCACATCGCACAACATTACATTTATATGCTATTGTTAATATAGTGTCAATGTGACCGATGAAAGATGAAATGTGAGTTTGACACGATTTACGGATATCAAGTATCTTAATCTTGAACACAATATTATAAATGTAGTACAAAAAGCTAATAACTAATAAAATCCTGTACTAGACACATCATCATATTACAGTATTTTAATAAACGTTGGTTCTTTGTCTTGGCCAATAATAGGGCGATAAAGAGATTTTTTTTTAAATTATTTTGCTTTGTCTGTTTGACAATATTTGCTATTATGAGATTTTGTTCTCCTTAGTCATTGAGTTAATTTCAAAAGAACATTAGTAGTACAAATCTCTGGAGTTTACATAAACGCCAGAGAATACCGAAGGGGCAATAAAAAATGAAGCTGAAAGCCGTAATACAAAAAATAAATCTTAACAGTGAGGACTTGGCAGAAAACTCAAGAAGTGAAATCGTGCAAATATTTAAGAAATCGTAATGCAATGACAGACACGGACAACCTTACGCTAAAAACACAATGATTTGCTAAGATAAACGTTAGATAATTCCGAAGGGGCAATCAATAATAGACAATCCAGAGAAGCTACATAGGGTATACAAGACGAAGAAAAACAAAACAAAAACACAACACACTACGTGTTTGACACCACTATGCGCAAACAAACACAAATAACTTAATAGGACATGAGCCCTCCTACAAACAACTGGAGATAAAGACGACCTGAACATCGTTTTTATCTTTGTGGAGCCGCGATACATTTTTAAATGATAACAAGAGGGGTTTAATGTGACATGCGACCCACCTTAGTCGATAACTGGACAAAAATGTTTTGCTTGTCGTCATAGCAATCCGAGCCTTTCCTCATTCATGACTTGTCAACGAGTTTGTAAGAAGAGTACCACGACTGATGTTACTCTGTGGAGCGCGCACTGTTCACCTTCCGGAGCAAATGAGTTCACCCTCCGTCTTTTTATTTGGGTTCGCGTTCCCCAATGTTTAGTTTTCTGTGTATTGTTTTGTAAATCATTGTAGTCCTTTTTATTTTAGCTATTTTGCCGGTCATTCTTTGCCTTACGGCTTCTGATTATCGCTCTGGTATCTTCAAACCGTTTCTCGCAACATTGACAATGATTGTATCAATTATTTATTGAAGAAAAAACCACAAATTTCTAACAATTAACCAGACATATGTTATATTGTACAACATTTATAATATTAAGAAAAAAGTAAATGAAACCTTAGTAAAGCGAATGTCTGTGGAAACCTTTGTCTGTAGACAACCATAAAAAAATCGTACAAATACAAAAAAAAATCAGATATATTTAATTACAGTATTTTTCCACCTTCATGATAAAAATTTAACTTGTATGCACTAACGTCTTATTACATAGGCCGTCAATCATTTGATAGTACATGCGATTCTTATGCTGACACAATCAGATTATAGATCACACGTTTTTTACGTTATAAAAATGTATCGGTAAGATAGATTGATTAAATATGCTTCCCTATTGTAGCCTACATTGCAATTATGAAAAGAAAGCTTAAGCAGTGATGGTTATCAATTTTACCAAAATCAGCAAAATACCAACCATTTTTAATTTCAAATCATTTCATCGGGAATAGCAAGTGGCGGAAATAAACTGGTAAATGAGACCCCGATCCCTCTTATATTAAAAGCATTAAAGAGAAAGAGTAACGACTGATTGGCCTGGATTCAGGATAATGTGTCCGAGAGGAGAGACGTGCCAACCCACGGTATGTTGATCCGGACATCATTATCATCTCATTGTCAGAAAGAAAGACTATACGTGTAATTTGTTCACGACATAATATAGCTGCAAATTTACACATTTGGCGTTGAAAAGTTTGAAGAACAATCCCTCACTTACTCTACATTAACAAAAATTAATCTAAAGGATAAGTCAATATACTGTGGAAGTACTTTTCTTCGTGAGTATCAATTTTCGTGGTTTTGTTAACATATTACAAGTTCATGGATTCGTATGTTCGTGGAATTTGTGTTTCTACCCAAAATAAAATTTGAAAACCTTAAAAATTAGTACCCAACGAATATATGTGATTTCACAGTATACATTGACTTGGATGATCGTTACGGAATATATGTGATTTCACAATATACATTGACTTGGATGATCGTTACGGAATATATGTGATGTGATGTCACAGTATACATTGACTTGGATGATCGTTACGGAATATATGTGATTTCACAGTATACATTGACTTGGATGATCGTTACGGAATATATGTGATTTCACAGTATACATTGACTTGGGACGATCGTTACGGAATATATGTGTCACAAATGACAACGGATATCTTCCGTTTGTCGTTATTACAATCTCGTCCTTTCCTCGTTTAGTTCATGACTTATCACGGGGTTTGTATACGTAGCAAGAGTAATACAATGGGTTTCACTGGAGGAGCAGAAGCAATCTATCCTTCCGGAGCACCCAAGATCATCCCCCGGTTTTTCATGGGGTTCGTGTTGCTCAATGATTTGGTCTATGTGTAGTGTGTTGTAAATCATTGTTTGTTGTCTCTCCTTTTGACCACTGTATTGTCTCTTCTTCGGTTTATCGTTTCAGTATCTTCACACTGCTACATTAGTAGGACGTTAATCAAACGATCCATATGTTGCCTCCTCTGTTCATGTAAAAGATCGGATTAACCATGCGCAGTGATAGGATACGATCCTCCTCCCTCCACTTCACTCCACTCTTAGCAGCGTTAGCCGGATTTTCATGGTCACACGGTGACAGCTTTAATTGGAAGCAGACAACGCTAGCAACAATCAATATGAATACATGTTGCAAACACACTTGTATGCTTTATGTGTCCTGAAATACGAATCAGAAAAGAAGCACGCGAAGCTAAAAATAGCCATGTCAATGTTTTCAAGACAGATGAATCAAGAATTGTACATTATATTGATATTAAGTATTATATTTATAGTCATTTTAATATTAAAACGAGACCGTTGTGGACGTGATCGTATGGTAGTTGGATTTATAACTACTTGTGCAATCAGTGTCTATCACCACTAACGTTATGAGTTCGAATCCCGTTCGTGGCGAGGTGTACTCGATACAACGTTATGTGATGAAGTTTGTAAATGACTTGCGGTCGGTCGGTGGTTTTCCCTAGGTATTCCTGTTTCTTCAACTAATAAAATTAACCGCCACGATATAACTGAAGTATTGTTGAAAGTGGCGTTAAACACCATATCATAATATATTATATTAAAAACGAAATAAATAACGATAAGAATATACATTTCCGTATTTCTCAAAGATGTTTGTTTCAAAGCGCTGCCTGCCTATCCTGATTGACAGAGCTTGGTATATTTTAAAGAAAAAGTAATTGAACACATTTGGAAAGAAGACAAACAACTCATTATTCCTTTCATGTTTTTAAATGAACGCAAGATTTACTTAAGGTTGATTTGAAGTCAACATTAAATGTCCCTTTTTAACTTATTACTATATAATTACAGCAATTTATTTCACATTATGTTCCATTATCCAAAACTGTCGACTTTATAAAGAATGAAGAAAGTGTTTCTATAAATTAAATCAAATGCTTCGTTACCATCAGGTTTATCTTCAAGAACTATTTTTGTGCTTACAACGGATAATTCATTTGGTCAGAAATTTCTTTCATTTTATTTGATTGTTGGTGGTGGTGGTTTCTTTTGAAGTTATGCACTATGATTTTTAATAAATCAAGAGAAAAGTTTAAAATAAAATAATTGTGTAACGATAAAATCTCTCAAGTCAGATCAATTTTTGGTTTTTTAAGATTGGAATAGTTTGTTGACGCCGCCCCATGTACTATTATTGAAATATCAAACTATATTTAATCATTCAAATGATAAATTGAGTTAGATATGAATTTTGCAAAGAATTTTCAAATCACGCTTGATGGTAGATTATGGTCACAAACTCATCACAACAGACAATATGTATATAAAATCATTAAAAGTCAATGAATGTTGACATGCTATAATTCCTCCTCGCCATGGCAGACAGATCTAGCGGATGAAATCAGAAAAAATTGAAGTCAGGAGATTCGAATGATAGGACAGCCAAGATATAAAACCGCAACACATACAAAGCAACCACACAGAAAGTCAGCAACACGAATGCATATTGACTGGGACTAGGAGTTCTGAATGTTTAACGTTAGGCTATCAATGTATGTTAATGATTCCATGCATAGCTACAAGGACATGGGACTTTGCACATGTACTGGTGAATATCATTGGGGCTCAAACTCAATGAACTGCCCAGCGAGTCCCCAGATGGCGCATAGTAGGTGCCGTCTCGATGGAGGAAGGGTTGTTGGGTTATAATAGGGAAAGCCAGAAAGTGGACCATAGTTAGTAATGTGCTTGGAGAGTGTCACGCACCCTGCACGTTAAAAATCTATATTGTAAATCTCGAAAATGAGGAGGCACATTGTAAGAGCTTCAAAAGGCTATATTTTCGTCCTTATCCCACTCTCTAAGCTTTATGAAATAGTTTATCAATCCTTTACATGGAAACTAAGATTTAAGAAGCATAGCTTAATTAGCATGTACATATCACATATCACTGGATAAGAATATTGTGGCATGTTTGTTGTGATTCAATCTTCAGTAGATTATGGGGTATATGTGGTTTAGATCCTATGTCGATAATGTTACTGTTTCTCTGCTATTAGGCACACATCAGACAGACACACAAATGTGGCGGCTTAAATCGATTAATGGGCTCCCAACCATCCCCTATTGATAACTGGATCTCCAACAGCAATGCATATATAATAAGGGTAATAACAGAATTACCGAACTCCGAACAATCTTACAAAGGGAAAGTCAAAACTCATAAGTATATAAACAGACAAAATCAGTCAACAACCGGAAAACTGTGAAAATCGTAATGACCCTGACTTGGTACAGGCATTTCTAAAGAAATTGTGGGTTGAATCAGATGTTAAGGCGCCAAACCTCCTGCTTTCATTACGGCTCAAAGGTTCCGGCTGTCATTATAACAGTATTTATAAATAATCAATAAAATAGCCTGCACAGATTCGCTTGCACTCAAAGAGAACACATACTATCACAAAAATGAATAGCAAAAAATAGATGGACAGAGCAATATCAGCGTCAAAGACTGTTTGTAGTTAACTGACTACTAGCTATGTTGGTTATTAGAGACAATTACTATTTGGACAAAAAAAGCAAAACTAATACTCTTGACAGATTTAATGTCAATTAGTCATAAACATAAAAAACAAATTAATGGTCCTCATGGGAAACCAGAATGAATAGGTCATGTTCGAATCCAATATTGAATATAAAATAGTGATATAATACAGAATAAAATATATAAATGTTCTAAATTAATTGCTAATTGGTTATGCTACTTGTACCAGCACACTATCTATTTTTTCTTCAGCAAATTAAGCCTGTCTCTAAGTGTGAACTATATATGATTGTTATTGCCGTTCTGAATAGGAGTTTACAAGTTTACATGTAGTCGTAGTTTGCCATTTTGCCTTTCTGACACAACTTGCACCTTTTTTAAATAATGGACTTGATGTTATGTTTATTCTAATGAATAGAGAATATACAATATAAACGCCATATATTTTAGTAGATCAATTTTATTTCACAACCTCCATCATGTTGGTGTTAATTAAACTAGCTTAACTGTGCCATTTTCTTTATTATAGGGTCTGTACTACGTATAGAGAGTGATAGTTCATGTACATATGTGTTAGGAGGATCGATTTTGTCTCTTTCTACAATCTTCCAATTAGAGTTTGGAACTGTTCCGACAATTGATATTTTTGTTTTTCATTTTAAATAAGGGTAATAACAAAATTACCGAACTCCGAACAATCTTACAAAGGGAAAATCAAAACTCATAAGTATATAAACAGACAAAAGCAGTCAACAACCGGAAAACTGTGAAAACCGTTATGACCCTGACTTGGTACAGGCATTTCTAAAGAAATGGTGGGTTGAATCAGATTTTAAAGCGCCAAACATCCCGCTTTCATTACGGCTCAAAGGTTCCGGCTGTCACTATAACAGTATTTATAACAATACTGGAACAAATGATTGGAATGAAAATAAGCATCAAATCAACGCATTTATATTATATCCAGTACAAATAACACGACTCATCAATTATCATACACGATCAGTGACTATACAACTCTTAAACTGACAAACATGTTGATGTATGTCTGATATTTCCTGGCAGGAATTATTTATACTATAAACAAGCTGTTATTGCCCTTACTTTTAATTGTATACTTTTTGGGATGTAAAAATGAAAAACATTAATATTGATAGACAGAACTCGAGTTGTACATTAAACTGAGTGATTCTTGATGTTTCGCCCTTGGAGCTTCTGTTCAACTAGATCATGGCGAGACCACAACTAACTTTTGATTATATGATGGTGATATATGGTTGTACTCGACCAAAACGATGCTAGGTGACGGAATTATCAGTCCACAGACAGACATGACGCACCACGAGGTCATATTAACCTGAGACCTAATTAACTCGTGCTTGCTCTTCTTTCATAATGACGCGTGCTAAGTAGAGAGGAAGAAAATATTATTGTTTTAATCATAGGTTTAGCACGAGCGAGAATCACAACCTCGATCTCCCACACTAGTGGAGCAGGAACTGCTTACCCTTCCGGAACACCTGAGTTTACCCCCGTTTTTCAGTGGGGTTTCGTGTTACTCGATCTTCAGTTTTATATGTATGTTTTGTAGATCGTTGTTTGTCCTTTTGTACTTTTTCTTTTGGCCATTGTGTTGTCTTCTCCTTCGATATACGGATTTTGATTGCCCCTTTGGTATCTTCAAACTCGTCTTGAACACGATAACAGTTATATCACCGTAGAGATGATAAGAACTAGTCACTTTAAAACAGTTATTTGTCTATTTGAAAGAAAATGTGATCCAGAATTATGGTCAGACTGATATTATGGAGTACTGATGACATTTTCCTAATTTCTAGTAAACGAATATATTTTGGCTATATCAAAATAGGTATATTATTATAATTAATGTTGACAAAATGCAATGAATATTGTAATTGTTGTTATCGTTTCTAACGATATTCGTACGTTTCTTGGTATATTTATTGCTCGCAATTGTTCAAATCGCTTTATCGTTTGCTATTTTGCTATTGTCAGAGAAAAGCAGTACATCTGAAAGCCACCGATTCGACAATTAATTCCACACATGTGGAGCAGGAACTGCTTAACCTTCCGGTGCACAGATCTCACCCCGGTATTAATGGGGTTCGCGTTGCTGGTTCTTTAATTTTCTGTCTAATGTTTTGCAGATCGTTGTTCGTCCTGTGTGCTTTTTTGCTTTGGCCATTGCATTGTCTGTTTCTCTTCGATTTACCACTTTGATATCTTCCATTTTTTAAGTCGTTGATGGACTGTCTTCATTGGTGTACAGAACACGTGTAACAAGTAACTCAATAACTAAATAACTGGACATGTTAGGCAGTATATGGTCCTTTTCATTTCCTCAAACATTAGCAGGGGGTTTATGTCTTATTTTCGTGATTTGTGTTTATTTACGTATACTGATGTCCAACACAATTTCTAGATCAGATGATGTTCGTGTCAGTTAACAGTAACACGACGGGTGCCACTAGTAGAGTAGGAACTGCTTACCTTTGCATCGCTTAGTTTGTCTTTGCCGATTTACGGCTTCTAGTTACCAATTTCATATCTACAATCTTTTGTTAGTACTCACAAGACAACATTATATTAAAAATATTTTTTTATATGACAAATATGAATAAATTAGAATTTTTTTTTCGAAAACGTCTTAATTAGGGCATTTGTACTCTACGGTTATCACATTTGTACTCTACGGTTATCACATTTTAACAAGGACATTTCAGTTGTCATGACTAAGTTCATTTCCTCTTGACATCTCAATGGTTCCAACTATAAAACAAGACGCATCATGTCTGTTAGAAAGTTTATCGTATTTAAAGTTGAAGGACCACACACGTATTGCATTGTCATTGCCTTTGGCTTGTGTCAATTTCTATGGAATGCAAATTAAGGAATATAAATATTAAACTAGACCTCGGATAGTTATTTCATGTCTACGTTATAATTATTACTTGTACATATTGCTTAAACTTAAGAAGAGTTTGAAGATACCAAAGGGGCAATCAGAAACCGTATATCGAAGAAGAACAGACAACAAAATGGCCAAAAGAAAACAAAACATACATATAAAACTAAAGATCGAGTAACACGAACCCCATTAAAAACCGGGGGTGAACTCAGGTGCTCCAGAAGGGTAAGCAGTTCCTGCTCCACTAGTGACTTGGCTACAAATGGCAATATATGAAAGTGGAAAGGAAATAGCAAGCGCATAATACAAATAATAAAAAACGTAGATGTCAGATTGCGTGTGCATTACGCGTTCTTTGGATAAACTTCATTAGGTGCGCTCAAAAATATAACCGTATCGGAGTATAATCTGAAAGAACGGTAAAGGAACGAACTTATGAACTTTGAATAACAATATAAGAAGAGTTTCAGATACCAAAGGGGTAATTAGAATCCGTAAATGGAATAAGGACAAAAAGCACAAAGCCCAGCAGGTGTGAGTTTTGAATTGAAACTGAAACCTGATATATTTACTAATTTCCTTGTGATGTTGTACGTGTCTGGCGTATTGCTTTATTACATATTTCATTCTGCAAGCTGTTAGCATATTATAATCATAATAACATATAGAAAAAGACAAGGAAATGAATGTCACGGTAATGTTTGATAATGGCAGCATGCTATATGTATGTCTAAAATATACCTTTGAAATTTGATATTATGGTTAAGAGATTTAAGAGGCATGTAGGTATGTATAGAAACAATGGAAATATCATACCGAGAAAAAAGGGGCATATATGATAGAAATTTGATATTTTGATTTCAACAGCAAAATGGAAAGCTATGTCTACGTCTTTAGGAGTTATAATGGGCATTGTTAACATGTGCGTAATTACAATTCTATAAGAATGAACTGCTTTCAGGGCATTGTCATTATGTGTAGGCTAAATCGGTGACTGATTGATGTTTCTTATTGTAATCTTCATGACCAATCCTTCGGTCAAGTGCAGTCTCCTTATTAAAACTTCCTTATGGTAAGAACAAATTCAAGAATACAGTAGTCACTGTTGTAGATCCACCACATATAAATTAGTTTGCAATATACTTGAATAATATAAAGTTCAAGATTATGATTTTTAGTAATTCACGTCACGCTAACGGATGGTCACGTGATAATTTTTCAAATCAGATTACAGACGCTGATGAAGCTTGTCGGTCATATATATATATGAACGTCTGAAAAAGTAGCCAACATATGAACCTACGAGATGTCGGATCGGAAACAAGTGTTAACGATACTGTGCAAGCAAACAAAAATGATAAATAAACGTCTAAAATGTTAGCACAACGATATCAAAAAAAGATGTTAAAATGTAACAAAAATAACTATAAGTCTACAAAAAGACTATAATTATAATTAAATCGACGGATATTTCGCTTGACCGACAAGCTTCATCAGCGTCTGTAATCTGATTTGAAAAATTGTCACGTGACGTGAATTACTAAAAGTCATAATCTTGAACTTTATACTTTATATTATTCAAGTATATTGCACACTAATTTATAAACAATATGAACAGGAAGGCATAAACAAAAAGGCCTAAATCTTTTGTTTTTTAACTTTTTAACCAGTGCCTGGTCCTTAGCTAGTTGGTAAACTTCATCATTACATTTTCTCATTCTGTTCATATTGTTTATAAATTAGTGTGCAATATTATACAAATGTAATTATAGTCATTTTAACATTTTTTTTTATATCGTTGTGCTAACATTTTAGACTTTTATATATATATATATATATATACGTCTGAAAATTAAACCAAACAGTGTTAGAATTAGATTTTAGAGCTGTCAAATTTTTGTTCTTCCCTCGACGGGATTTGAACTCACACCATTGATACACTGCAGCACCATTCGCTTAGCCTTACATCCAGCGCCCTAGACCACTCGACCACATCCACTCCCTCATATATATAGCACACATATCATAGGGATTAATATTGTCTTGACTCCCAACTCTTGCATGAACGCTAGAGTGCAAAGGTTAGCGTGCGCGCATCGAGTGCAGTAGATCTTGAGTACGAATCTCTGTAAGGTGAAATCAGCGACTATTACATTGGTATTTGCTGTTTTTGCGCTAAGCACACAGCAATACGAAGAAAGATTCCTAGTTGAACGAAATCGGGATCATCTTTTCGAGTGGAGCAATATGTTGTTTAAGCCAAACTAGCACTTTAATAAAATATACTACTGTTGACTAGTACAATGATAATATCATCATCATCCCACTGATTGTATTATATTTGCTTATATAGCTGAATAATTGTTCCTTCGGCGTTAAGCAAAAATCCCTCACTTACTTTAAGTATACTTTATTGTTCAATAATAAACAATTGCACAGAACACACGTTTCACAACTAAGAAACGTCTTCACTCAATTTTACCTGAACGGTTGATGTAAGAATCAGTATTTGGCCGTTCACATCTGAATATGTTGGTATTTAATTAATTTTTGTATGTGTATTTTGCCCATAAACTCTTATTCTAACCGAGCAGAATAAAATATATTGTACACCGAACATTAGGCTATAACAATTTATAGTTTACAGGGAGCCTGTCACGCGTAATTTAATATAAACATGATATTTAGGTCAATCTTACCTACAATTGTTCGAGAAAACTGCATTGTTAGCCTTAACTAGATATTGTAGGACAAACAGTTTTAAATTTTCTATTCCCGGGAAACGGACAAAAGAAACAATCCGTGATTCACCAATGGAACAAGAACATCGACACGTTCATCAGCTTTTTATGTAACCCATCCATCATTTCTTGAAGACAATCAAGTTAGTTGACGTATAAACTTATATAATGAATGGTAAAGGGTAACATGATGGTGTAGATATTTATCTCCAAGGATTTTGTCTCCATTTTCGTCAAAAGGTGAAATCATCATTAAGAGTATGCAAATTAATAAACATATTGTGGTATATTTTGGGACTATGCTATGCGTATGCGAGTACTTTAAGTGCTAAATGGTACGACGTCAATCATTTTATTTTCAGGAATGTGCTATTTGAAAGGCAACATAAATTGTTTGTTCTGCAATCGTTTGATTTTGAGTGTTAATATAGAAATCAAATAAACGTCATTCTTATTTTAGCAATAAAGCGTTTCTGCTACTTGATTAACGTACAACAAACGAGAAGAAAAAGAAACAGTATAAAAGCGGACGTGTTAGAGAACACTCTTGCACACGATACTTCTTTCTGCTATTTTCGGTAACATTTTGCTATTGTTTTCGACTATTTGTATTTACATTGTCGCTGAAAATAAAATATATTTGTAGTCGCTGCGAAACTGAGCAGAAAAGCTCACAATGGATTGTATTTCTATCTGTTTCTAGAGTTTGTGCATACAAATGTTATATTTTCGGACAATGTACATTTTTCATGTATTGTGTACTTATTTCCACCTCTATGAATAAACTGCTTGTTTGCAGTACAATTGTTTATATAAGTCGTTTATTTCGAAGATGATTTTCAATTGTAGCATTTTTGGCAATTCCAATGAATAAAGTTAATGTATGGAATCTGTAAGCATATTAAGCAAATTATGAAAATATTTTAAGCTGTTGTGACGAGTGTGGAAGAACTTTATCTATCTTCGGCCTTGAATTTTCAAAAGGAAAAGGATTGCCTTGTATCTAAAATATACAAGTAAATACATTAAATGGATGAATCTAATGCAGAACGGAATATTTGAGAATCCTGTTTGAAATAGCAAGGCTTGCAGTCTGTTATTTTTGTATCTATTTATTTTCTTTAACATTAATTAGGTGCACATGTATTCAGGTGATATCGAGAACATCTGAAGACAAAACAACACAAATCATGAATTTACATCATACGTGCAAAATAATTTCATGAAAGATTAAAACAAATTCACTTTTCTTTGAATGCAAATTATGTAATATAACCACACCGATCAATTTACAAAATCATGATAGATTGTTTATCCATTAATTAATTATGCACATTTTATATTAAATGCACCAGATTCACACCAAAAAATGTGCTGAGCTAATTTTTAATTATACATTTCTCCAATTGCAATATTGAAAAGCTTCTAAAATTTCAAAACATAATGTTAGCATTAACTGGATGTTTTAGGACAAACAGTTTTCCATTTTATACATCGAGGACACGAACAAAAGAAACAATTTGTGATTGGCCAATGGAACAAGAACACATATACGTTCATCAGCTTTTTTATGTAACCCATCCATCATTTCTTGAAGACAATCAAATTAGTTGATGTATAAATATATATAATGAATGGTAAAAGGTGACTTTAAAGTCACATTATGGTGTAGATATTTCTTCGTCTACAAGGAATTTGTCTACATTTTCGTCCAAAGGTGAAATAGGCATTAAGAGTATACAAATTACTAAAAATATTGTGATATATTTTGAGACCATACTAAGCATACAACTAACTTTAAAATGTACGCATGCATTTTAATTGTTATTTGGTATGACGTTAATTGCAATCGGTTTTGTTCTTCAAATATTTGATATTTGAAAGGCGACACTCATTTTGTCCAACAATCATGTGATTTTTGAGTAAATAAATAGGTCAATTAAACTTCTAGGATATTCTAGTTATGGATATAATAAAGTCTTCCTGGCACTTGATTCACGCAGAACGAACGAGAAGAAAAGGAAAAACCATAAACGCGGACGTGATAGAATGACGCTTGTTTCTGCAATTTTCAATACAATTTTCCTGTTGTTTTCGACTATTTGTATTTACATTGTCAGCAATAATAAAGTGTAGTTGTACTCG